>JAMBLF010000275.1:0-338397 GCA_030578115.1 Leucoptera coffeella | reverse complement strand
ATTTCACCATTTAGACAGCGTAAAAAAGTTGGGTAGAACTAAAGCGATTTGTTAAAAGAACGCCAGGCACTACCGTATTATTCCCCATTTTTTCAAAACTATGTCACATTTTTACCGTGCACCGTAGTTACTTGAAGTATAAGCTCAATTTCATGTTAGGGGTTTAGCTAGTTTGGCTCGTAAATAGAATGTTAACTAGCTGCCGTTCTTTCAGGCTTGTCGGACGAGATTAAGGGACTAGGGGTATTGAGTGATTAGATTTGCAACCGCACATCAATCCCCCTTATTTATTGTTGTCATAATCCCGGTATTAATGCTAAAAGTGATCAAGGAGAAATTGTGTGCATATATAAATACATACAAATCACGCCTGTTTCGCTACAGAGGGGTATATAGAGCCAACGAATCCCCATCTGTTCTAATCATTACATTACATACTCATTTGACGGTTAAATACATACGTATACATTGTAAAGACTCTTAATATATATACTAAACATTATAAAATATGTATGTATATGTGTCACAATCCGCCGTTCTAGTGCAGGGCGCATTTACTTGAAGTATAAGCTCAATTCCATCTCGATTGGCTGCATGAAGCGCCGCGGAACAAGAGTTTTATTTACGAGAGTATTCCTATGCAATATTAGGGATGGGGTGCGTCGCAATACTTGTGCAGTTAATACTTAGGTATTTACTAAAGTTATTTTACAATAATACCAGCATGGTCTTTTTGGTTTTAAAATCTTGCAAGAAAGATTGTGAAGTCTCCAAGTACGAGTATATAAGCCGTCAATTGTTGTTACAATGGATTATTATAAGTTTGAGTAATTTGCATGTAGATAGGGCAAGTAATGATTGTTCAATTAACACAATATTACATTATTATAAACTTTTGTCTTTCCAATCTGTGGTATACCATTAGTGAATTCAAATATATTCGTAATCCATTTAGATATATTAGCTGTATTAAGCAAATATTCTCTCCGAATGTTTCTTTCGTGTTAGGTTGTAAATAAGGTACTAGGGCCGCATAACTCGACAGGAGAATCACGGCAAGAATGCGAAAGGATTGCGGCCTCGCATTTCTTACACGAAATGTACATACATATATCGGACACCTCGGGATAAATCGTATTGGCGATTTCAGAGTTTATCTTATTATGTAGAAAATAATTGTTTATGATAAAGTTTATATGCTTAATTGTTGTATTTAGACACTTTATACTTTTCATAAATGGTATTGATTAATTAATACTAAATACTCGGTGCTGTATTATGGTAAAGAAGTTCTTATCGAATAGTTTTCTAGTCCTGACAGTCCACTGATTCATTTTAATCCATTCACGTATATATACATACTCAGCGATAGTAGTTCCTTATCAAATCATTTTCATATTGGCTCTTACTTATATCATTTTTGGAATATTTAGCTATTTACTTGTTTTTCAATAATGAAATTTTCTTTTAGCACACTTCAAAATCACAATCACATCTGTTTAAAAAACCTAGCACAGATGCATACTCATTTGCAGTTGCCTTGAGCCTGCATCAGTATTAGAATGCAACTCGAGTATTTACTCATGTACCCATCCCTACACGCGACAGAAATGGAATACACAATGCAGTGCGGAATTGCCCATCACTTTGATGCGTAGCGCTATGTAACGACGGTTACACAACTTTCTATCGGTTTGTAACTGAGTAAATATCGACAAGCTAGTATGTAACATTAGTATTGGGTTTGCTTAGTTCACATTATTCCATATTCCCAAGTCATTCAGGCATTATATTGTATGAGACCACAATTTCATTACTAAATTATATGTATTCTGCATAAGTAGTTTGTCGTAGTTCACATTAAACATACATTGTATGGTAGGAAGAGAACAGAAAACTCCATACTACATTTCACCTAATATCATATAAGCACTTCTTTGATCATCCTAAATTTCTCTTATTTAATCATTATACGTTGTACTAAAGCATCATACGTTAAAATACTCCCAATTTCCCTACTTATAAATATACTTACTTTCTATTCATTCTAATCCATTCACTGTAAGGTAAGGCATGCATATTAAAGTCAGGAAATGTATGTCCCAGTAAAACAGCTCGGCCGCTCCTCGCGTGGAACTTATATGGAGCGAATCGGAAATGATATAGCGAGAAAAAATGCCATCAACTTCCTCTGGTGCATTTAATATGCTCCCATTCAGTGACACAGATGTAGGAGAATGTAGACATGGGAAAATATGTTATGGGGTAGCTTCTTTTATGATTCTCGTACACGATTTTTCTTTACTTATCGTGGTATCATGTAAAAAGGTAATTGTACCTTATAAAAGTTTCTTTTATGATTCTTGTACAAGGTTTTCTTTTCTTATCGTGATGTTATGGTAATTGTAATTATAAATGCGTTTTGTATACGTACGTATGATATTTGGTGTCGAAACGTAGAAATGTTATCGTTTAGTTATGTAAGCTTTGGTATAAATAAGATGCTTTTGAAAGTTGGTCATGGATTGCTAATAATTCGCTCTATAACGATTAATATAAACAAAACATAATTTTAAATGACTAGACTAAGTTATAGTCACAATTGTGGTGAATGACTTAAGACCTTTGTCCTTACTGCATAGGCTTTGACTTCCACATTATCTGTATAGAATTCAGTGTCTAATTAAATGCACATCTGTGGCTACAGCCTTACGTAAATCCTCCTCGCATTGTATAGTTTTATTTAATATGCTGAATTCTTAAAAATTGTCGTTATTAAAATGATTCGTGGCATGTAACTAATATATTATTATGTTATGTATCAGTCAATGTACAAGTATATAGCTCGCGTTGCAATTTGTTGAAAATAGTATTAATGTGTCATATATTACTCTATAATTTCCGATCTTGATTAGGACTTATAATTATATTTAGGACCTTTTCGTCTACATATATTATTTATTTTGCAAAACTTCACTCATCTCTCACACACACAATACATCCCAACAAGATGAAAAAACCTTTTCCCTCAATCTAAAACCACCTCAACCAAAAAGTAAACGAAAATACTCTTTTATATGTATTACAGTAATTCTACCACATACATACATACAACCACTCCCGTTACCCTAAGCCACTGCGGAATACAAACCATCGTTCGTCTAATCCCGAGCTTTCATGTTAACAGCTGGAAATAGGTGATATCAGCTGAACCGCACGATTCCTTAATTCTCTCGGGGCGGATGCAATCTGCGAGAGCTGGATCTAGCTGCGTATGTACTAAGTGGTTCCACAACGGATATTGTTGGCTGTGTGAAGATTAACGTTTCGCGTTGCTTCGTGTTTTATGAGGGCTAGATTTAGCGGGGTATGAACGAAATTTAGGTATAGATGCATATATACTGTCAGTTTTATACATCACATCATATTTTGGTAATAAAAAATTTTTCACATTTAGCTTGTATCGTGTTTTTACGAACAAGTACGTTGATTAATAAGATTTAGTGTCTAGGCTTTCGAAATTAGTAATTATAATAATCTTAATTTACATAATACTAAAGACATGACTTTTCTATAACCGCTTTTAATAGTATGTGTCGAGTCATGATGATATTGATGTATATTCCTGGGTATAAATTGTTTATAAAGTTCATAAAGATAATATGAATGACTATTTAGCGAAATGTGGGTTCGATATGGCCTTACATAAACTGCCTTGCAAATGCAGACATAGATACTTGAGTCTTTGACTGTCTCGCAAGGGTGGTGTAACGTAGGTTAAGGCTTAATCATATAACTATTCTATCCTCCTTAGTACATGATACTATATATGTATGGATTGTACATTAACTAATTTCGTATAAAATACATTCCGTAACACCAAATTTATTCATAGATTCTTCGCCAAAGATTCTGTTACAATTTAAGCCAAGATTACACTGCACTAACAAAATGCATGAACGTCGAAATGAGCCTTCCCAGTACCTATAATGCAACAGTGTTGAGGAAATTGTTCTCGGCATGTCTGCTTTGAAAGATTAATGTTCCGTTGCTTCGTATGAGGTGCCTTCGCGTGTTATCTCCTAGATTATTCTGGCTTCCACCAAGAATTGAACAAGACTTTTTAGTTGGTGCAAGGAAATTTCGATATTAATCTTTGCTGATAAATAAGTAACTAAATATGTCAGTTATTTGTGTAAATAATAAGCATCTATATGTGTCAGTCATTGGTTTTTTAAGATGTCAGTTTATTGGCTAAAGACGTTTATGTATCAGATACATTATACAGGGTTTGAAATAGCTATCTCGTTGATTAGAAATTACACTGTTTTGTGAAGGATTGTCTAACTAACCTAATAGATAGTCGCGCTTAAATTTCACTACGAATTAAAGAAAAAGCTTGACCTACTGCTTAATGTATTATACATTTCCAAGAAAACGTCATCAATTGCATTAGATATGTTTGATTAGTGGACAATAATGTTGAAAATGTAAATTATTCGATATTCATTCTGTAAATTGAAAGAAAATGGTAAGAAAATCAAATTAACCAACTACAGTAAAGAAACTTAACGTTAACAAATAACACGTCTAATCCCCCTTCTTATTAAAAGCTAGACTTCATCCCTTTTCTCACTACATTTCTACAATTTCATCCATGTTCAAAGCGCTGCAATCGCGGTCGTAATTAATGAAAAACACCGCAGTGAGCGAATTAAATACGGCGTGAATCAAAAAAGCGTTTACCCCACAAAAAAGAAAGCTTGAAACTTTGCGAAACTCTGTGGCGAAGATGAAACATAGAGTTGTAAATATGTAGACAGTGCGGTCGCTGATGTAAATTGTGTAATTTGCGGTTGCAGTGAATTGTTGCTCCTATGTTTAAAAAGGGCTTACGAAATGTACACAAGATAGGTGGGGATGGACGCTAAGCTTTACGTGTTTGGAGCCCTGTTTACACAAGAACAAGTAGCCAAGTCGTGTTCAGATTTAAGATTAACTTAGATTATTGAAGATTCAGCGGACGTGCTTATACTGTTAATGGACTTATACCGGTAGGGTGACGATCAAGTTATATTGGCGACTATAATGTTTATGAACGATTGATGAGATATTATTAACAAATGCGATTGTGCGACAGATTGATGTCATATTATTAATGCAAATTCAAAGTCGATATTAATTATGTATAAATAAAATTTTAAATACTTGAAGCAAGAAAAATATTACATATGATTCAAGCATTGTTTACTAGCACGTCAAATTGTCCATACAATTTGAAGACAATTGGATATTACTATTTACAGCACATTTTGTTATAGAGGCATTACAGTCAGACATTTTTTTATAACTTTTATATAACTGACTTGACACTTAGATGTTAGTGTTAGTTGAAGCTAACTTGCCTCCGTGTAAACGAACTTCACGGTATAATTGTGTTGGTTGCTTTATAGCCTTCTTGAAAAGAACCAGAGTGCATTACTTGATGTGTTTGGTGTGGCCTAAGGTTTATGTACATACATGGTGAATGTTTTTCATTCGCTTTCCCACGGGCGGTTTTGTGAAATAATATACCACGAATATTGTTTGCAGATAAACTTTTGAAATATGGTTTAAAAGTTTTGAACGCGAGCTGTGTTTAGTGGTTGAATTATGATATTGTTAGCTCATATTTACAGTTGATGCGTTCGTAGATTTATTTTATAGTTAGTATAGAGATGAAAACAAAAAATGAATATCAAATATGGGTCATATGACAGTCAGATAGACGCTATATTGAAATAGGGTGACGTTAGGAGTACTTATAACCGTCGAGTGTGTATGAGAAGATGTATGAGTGTCAATGAAACGAAAGTGATCTGTCAGGATCGGAACAAATGGGGATCCGTGATATCTGCCTAACCCTCTACAGGGAATCAGGCTGGTATATCTAATATTACGAATAGACCACCTATTTAAGATATGTTCAAATATTATTACATTTTGATACATTACTTTCAGGATTCAGTAGCACAAACAAATGTTATTAATAATTTATAATAATTTAACAAATGTGTTTGTCTTATGGTTATGATCATTACTTGAATTGTATTAGAATGATTTCTTCATAATCTATAACAAATAAAAAGAGGTCTTAGCCTGCCATCTACATTTTCGATTATGAAATGATATCCAAAGAATTGCGTCCGTCGATTCCTGTTATTCAATCCCGTGTTGTTATTACACTAAAAGGAGACGTTTACTCACTTTTTTGTCGGCCTCCGAGGATTTTTTCCCTAAGATCCCTTTAGGGCTTTTGTTGCTTTTGGTCATTTGGGCAATTCCCTTTGTGTTACGCCCTTTTGTCCTTTGTGTTGGGTGGTTGCCCTTTTTCGTACTAACAGCCACTTGTCACGACTTGATCCTATTCTGCGAGCGTTTCAAATTTAGAATCTGCTTTTGGGTCGTTACTCGATTGATTTATAGGGCCGATCGCTGACATTCTGAATTCATTTGTGAATTTAGAAACAGATCGATTTTCGGAGATACTAGCACATCTTTTCTATATATTATTTGATTGCTGGTTTTCTGTTGCTGCCTACGATAAGATTCAACAAAAGCTAACTAGTCTTTGAAGAGACTAATACCTAATGGATGCATTTAATTATATAAATAACAGATGTCGCCTCTGCTTTATTAGTACAGATTATAAATTCTAAATTAAGCTATTAATCAATACAAATGACGTGGCCTGTATTACTTACCGTATTTGGGTGAAATATGGATTCCTTGAACAACGCAGCTGTGGATTTGAAGGCATTTCGTCTTGATCATTTCGTAATTCATAAATGATGGCAGCGTCTGGCCCCGGCTTTAAAAGTTATTTGTAAGGGTTGAAACTGCGTGAATATAAATTAGTTTACAGTGTTATAGGTTGGTTTGGTTAGTTGCGTAAACATGAACATTAGAAATGTATTCATTTCTAGATAGTTGTGAGCTTGAGTGATCATCTTCGTTAAGTTGTAATGTTTGTTCATAAAAAACATATCTTAGGTTTTAACTTGAAACAAGTAATGAATTTTTTTTTATAGACTACGTTTAGTCAGGTAATTAACCTGCTATGTTGGATTTTAAGTTATATGGACTGTCCAGACAAAAAAGACCGTAAAAGGGGTGATAGACGTACGAGCAAGTACGCGTACTTATGGCTCGACGACCTTTTTCGCTTGTGTGTCACCGTAAGTACGCGTACTTTAAAACCGCCGCGCAAAATTTTCGGCGATCCAACCGGTTTGAAATCTTACTCGTAGCTCGTCTTGGCTCGTGCGTGTGGCAGCACTGCGAGCCGCGAGCCGCCACTTTGTTTCGCCAGTCCGTGGACGAGCATGCTTGTCATTCGTGTATGAGCATCGATACTTGAGATTTAAATTGCAATTTTTGTTAATTTTCATTCAGAAACTTCTCAAAATGAGTGATTCCTTTTTTTAATTTCCTGTCTGTGTATGTCAATGTGTTTTTATGAATAAAGCTTATTATAATTATTATTAAATTCACATGTGATAAACGCTCTCTTTTCGTAAGCCATTTCTTTACCCACACTTTCTGACTTCGTCTATTTTTTTTAGTTTTTAAAATGTAATACGATATAATTCCTAAGTAACACAAAGCTTCTTCTGTCGAAGACATCGCAACACAGAATGAGTAAGCTTCACGTGTGTCACTAACGTCGAGCCGAGTAAGTTTGCGATCTTAAAAACTGCGTACTTTAAGTACGTACGTCTATCACCCACTTTACGTCTGTAAGACTTATTAATATCTTTAATTATTTCTTTCACTTCCCAAACATTTCAATAATATTCCATCTTCTTTCCAACTGCATAGCCAAAGAATGACTCAAAACGACGTCTTGTGGTGCATCCCTTTATTTCATAGTTTTGATGTAACAAAAGGGGTTTTTACACCGAATCGTCCAGGTAGCTATCGAACTGCCTATATGTAGCTGTTACTTTGTATTTCACCTCGCAAGTCGTGTGTCCCCTGCATATTCAAGTAGCCTCTATATCTAGTCCGCAGTGTCCTATCTTATTGGTCGTTGTAAAATATATCCTCGGCTCCGGTGCTAAAGTGCAAAGGCGAGTCGGAGTTGCGAGCTGATTATACAGTTTCGAGTTTTACGAGCGCTGTGCGGAAGCCCCGTGCTAGGTGTGGCAGCCATGTTGCGAATGTAGGTGAAGTGGGATTGACGAGGTATCGAAGGGAAGTTTGTACGAGAGAAATATTTGAAGATAATTCAGAATGTGAGGTGGAGTGAAATTTTAGTAGATGCAACAGTTTTTTGTTTTTGAAGGTTATTGAATGTAAATAGACTAGAATGCGTTTTGATTTTTAGTTAGCTACAATATTTGAAAAGACGATTGATTATTATTACGTGAAAATTAGGATAGATATTACTTGTGTTCTTTTAAACTCCGTTTAATTTAATTAGGCACGGTATTACTAATAATAATAAAGAATTCTCATAGGAGATTGCTGTTGTTATGTTCTCATAATGATTCTATTGTTACTTCGTCACTCCTTTTGACATTCCACGCCCAGTTATAATTAGTTGTTGAAATGTTATTATCACATTGTAGTTTTGACATTTACCTACTCAATAATGAGTTATGTAATGTTATTCTACTTGCACTAATTAAAAAGGCTTAGCCAATGATTATAAATGTTAATTAATGTTTTTAATCAATACTTAAATTGAATTTATTGAATCTTAAAATTAATTTCACTGTTTTCTTTTCTATCATGTCTTGTAAATACGCATACATATAATGTGTTCTCAAACTCTTTACATAATATATAAATCCAACCATGATACTGCATTGGTAGTCTCCAGCATTCATATATATACATCACGCCCGTTTCGTACAGAGGGGTAGCCAAAATCACTAATTCCAACCTATCCCGATTCTGACAAATCACTTTCGCTTCATTGAAACTCATACACCTCATAATGCAAACTTAACGGTTACAAGCACTCCTAACGTCACCATTTTCTAATATGTCATTCTATGTGATTGTCAAATGTTTTATTGGTAATCCCAGCACTTTCGTGAATTAGCTCTTTCGCAGTTGCTCAGCGACATATAGGAGCATTTGTTTGCCGGTTCGATTTTGAAAGAAAAAGTCGGGAATTTGAGCATTGTGCCAGGGTGTTTGGCTCGCCCGGAGGAATGCCCGCTCGCTAGCTGGATGTTTTTGTTTTAACTGGATGCCTTCATTGTTTCGTATCGCTTACTTTTTCTTTAATGAGTTATTGAAGAGGAAAGTGCAGTCTGCTGCGCTTAAGAGGACGACTACTCGCTTTAAAGCTCTGTCGAGAATGTGAAAGGAAAAGAAAAAACGTTCGTACATTGCATAACAATGCATAGGTGTATGAATAAAACTTGTATGTACGTAGTGCTGACACTCACTCTCTTCTTGATACATTAATTGTTTTCCTCACTCATTCATTCGATGGTTTATTTAGCCTTCATCATTATGTGACCATCTTCAAATCTATGTCATTTTTTAGAATACGCTATATAAATAATCGAATGAATGAGTGAATGAGGAAGACAATGAATGAATTAAGATGAGAGTGAGTGAATGGCAAATAGCTTGATGATAGAAGAAAAAAAAGATTTTGAGTATAGTTCAATAGAGTACCCGCCACATAAGGTGGCAGTTGGAGGCGTCGCCACAGTCGCGTAATCCAGTGTTGCCAGTAAACACGCCAAAACTAGCACTCACTGTGCCATACGGCTCGATACATTATATTGAGGTTTCATTTGTAACGATCTTTGGTTGCAGAGCTATAAACTCAAATAAAACAAATTAATATACCAAAGTCAAAAGTCAAAATATTTTTATTCAAAATAGGCCCTATCATAAGCTCTCTTTGAAAGTTATTTTATGATCTAAGTACAAATTAAAAAAACTATATATTGACAAAAGGAATATATATGAGTGAAGTGGAAGGGCGGTTACGTAGGGGCCGGCCTAATAAGACATATATGTAACAGTCAGATAGACGCTATATTGAAAAAAGGTGACGTTAGGAGTACCTATAACCGCCGAGAGTGTATTAGAGAATGTATGAATGTCAATGAAGCGAAAGTGGTCTGTCAGGATCGGGACAAATGGGGATCTGTGATCTCTGCCTACCCCTCTACAGGGAATCAGGTGTGATGTGTATGTATGTATGTAAAAAAAACTATTTCAAACATGGCACTGAGCATTGTCTTTACATATTTTTACCGAGGTTAGTTCACCAACCATTTCGGCTGCTCAAGATGCCACGTCATGAAGACCACGACCGCTCTGATAAGAGCGTAACGATTGAGAAGAAGAAGTTCAGCGGAGACCCTTGGAGAAGAACTAACAAGAAACTCCAGAAATCAATTTATTATAATCACCCTTAACAAACATAAAAATTACAAAGAGTGGGCAAAAAACACAACGCTGGTAATACTAAATTTACCTTTCATACAAAATAACACGCAATGGCGGAAACGTCAAATTTAGTTCCAAGTTTGGCTACTGCCACCTTATGTGGCGGGTACTCTAGGACGTAAATTTTGTAGTAACAAAAGCGCGTGTATCGGCATCTGTCAAAGCAGCGTGCAATCTTATTAACAAACACCATAAAACGAAATCGTATGTAAACCTCGCAGCGCACAAACTCTATTTGCATAACTCGAAAGGTAATTTCTTATGTGCCTAGCTGTAGTCTTGACTTTCATTGAGACTTAAATTCATTCTTGATTAATTATTATAAAGATATAGAATTAGTGTAAAATAGATCACATTTTTAAAGCACTTTTCCGCTTTAACGGAGATGGTCAGATGAACCTCTGATTACATCGCAGCGTCGTGAAAGGGGTTATAGATATGGTAGTAGCGGGTAGTGTAACTACCACACATGATAAGCAAACTAATCAGTTGACCAAGACAAAACGTTACCACTGATCTTTTCAGTAAATAAAGCGATTTTAGGTAATTTTCCGAATTTCGTATATAAAGTACTTTTTACAACTTCGTAACTAGATGACAGCTAATCTAATTTTATTCTAGTCACAGCGCTTCTTTATTAAGCAGGATTTATTCCAACCAAATAATTCTGAGGTCTAGTCTATGAATAGTTGCCGCAGCGTGCAGATACATTGTCATTCAGTCAGTGCTTTCTAGCACCTAATTTGATGAAGCGCGGGCTCATAAAATCAACGTTGCCTCCATAAGTATGGGCTTCATACTTGAAACAGGAATATGCTTGCGTCTGGTTATCTGGTGATATATTGCCGTCTTTAAGGGTTAAGTTTCGTAAGTAGAATACTTATTGCGAGTGAATTTGGGCTAATGGTGTTATGTGGTGTGAGGTAAGTTTGAATTTGGAAACTTTTGCTTTAGTGTATTCTTAATTGTGGAAAAGTTTATGTTTATTTGCTGTCTCTAATTAGCGATTTATCATAGAATGCGATCTATCCGTTGCGTAATTTTTTTTCTCATTTGAATCTCGTTGATAATATGAGGGATATGAAGGCATTTTACAGGTAAAATGTTATCAGGTTTTAACGAAATATTGCCTCTTTTCTCAAATTCTATGTCTCTACAAACATGACGAATAAGCATCATCGTATCATACCCTATATCTCTTGCTACACAGACGCGTTCCCATTTGATTTGGCCGTGGACCGCAGCATCCGAATCACAACAATGCGTGCCTCGGATGGCCGGGGGAGGCATGTTCGTTATTTCCCATAGGCTGGTTAATTTCGAGCGAGCGTCTGCCTCTACGTGTCGCTAGGTGGCGTGCGCCGTGAATACCAATGAGGCCGGAGCCTCCTTGCGTTTGAATTTTCATCAGACTCTTACTTTCTTGGTGATAAATTAGGATTCATTAACATTCTGAGTAATGTGTGCTGAGTACTGTCATTGAATAATAAATAGAGGGAGCTAGTGGTGCTAAGGAATTTGCTTATGTATATTTTGTTTTGTGGGGAATTTGTTTGGTTGTTTGTGTTGGAGATGAAAGTGGTCCTTAGCGATCTTATATTTTTAAGAGATGCGCGATTTATACTCATGATTAATAATTAACGGGACTTATCGCGTAATTTTATTATATATAAACTTACGCGATAAGTCCCGTTAATTATTAATCATAAATTGATCTTAGTTGAGCTCGAATGTCATTTTAGATTGATGTCCCAATGGGGCATTTAGGCATAACTTTTTTTACATATTATTTCCTTTTGTAAGAGCTAGTATTTTTAAAATATATCTAATAAATTATAAAATATCTCTATCGTTAGCTGATATCGTCTGAAGAAATTATTGTAAAATACAAATTTAATTACCAGGAGTTATAATGGCTTTAACTACTAAAACAATATGGGACATAACTAATTAAATATATTACTATAGTTAAATACATTAAAGATTAATTAATATCTTAAAAGCTCTTTTATCGTTTTCTAGCATAAAAAAATAATATCTACATTTCGAACTAAACTAAACGAATTTTCACGTCTTATTATAACTCATATATCCACTTATAATAGCATAACTCAACTCAATTCATATAAAACCGACTCAACCGATCGAGTCTTGAATGAAAGGGTTCGCCGTGATTTATTTCATTCGTTCACGTTCAAGATTGACGTTCACGGACAAGTTCAATTCGAACGGGTCCCCAAAGCCCGCGCTAATCTATGGGAAAAGTTTCAGAAAACTGCCAGTGTCACGACGCATGCATAAAGAGGCTGTATCCTCCTTTTTAAGGATGCTTAGAACTCGTGTTAATATTAGACGATGGTGTCATATAAACACATAGATACGTAAGAGAAAAGTTGTATGAAAGAGCCAGTTTACGAAATTGAGTACAAAATGATTCTTTTAAAGAAAAAAACATGTTTTTTTTTTTAAATATTGTATTTGTATTCAAGTAGGTTATTCTATGCAAAAATGACAAAGAAACATTCATATTTAATGATGAGGCTTTCGGCGCCATAATAACAATTCACTATCCTACAATCAAGCTCGTCTTGTACAGAGGGTAGGCAGAGATCACAAATACCCATTTTTCCCGATCCTGGTAAACTACTTTCACTTTATTGATATCCTCACACATAAACATGTCAACTTAACACCCCGAAACTGGTTTTGCAACGGGATAGATGGATATGTGTTCTCTGTCTACTCTTCTATAGCAAAACGGGCGTGATGAGTGTATGTTAGTCACATAATTTGTAAAATTCACGTAATTTTTATTCTGTTTGTTAACAATTTCCGTTTGATAGACTGACTCGTAACTCTACTATAATGTTCTGCACACTATCGTGATTACATAGGTAGGAAACCTTACAAGTACACAAACAGTACATTCTTAATTCTAAAAGGATTGGAGAGACTTGTGCTTTAATATGAATATAAGTTAGCTGACAATGGAAAATTTAAGGCTATATACGAGCTGGCCTAACAGGACATAGTATGACAGTCAGATGGACACCATATTGAAAAAGAGTGACGTTAGAAGTACATATAACCGTCGAGTGTGTATGGGTGTCAATGAAACGAAAGTTTGTCCGGATCATGACAGATAGGGATCTGTGATATCTGCCTATCCCCATCCCATCCCTAGAGAGACGTGCGTGATGTGTGTACATAGTTATTTTTAAACACTCGCGATTTATACTAATATTATTTACTATGTGAGACCGGGTCATATCACGATAAATAATTAAAGATATCTGATAACCTTTATTTCACCCGACGTTTCTACCCAGTTGCATAGGCCGTGATCGCGTGTGTACATGTACGTATCTTACAAAACTATAAAACCTTACAAACGATTGAACACCTATCTACATATAGTCCCAGCGATAAGTGCACATGATCACGGATTTGACGACCTCCGTGGCGCGATCGGTTAGCCGCCTTAACGCTAATCGTGAGGACCCGATGGTCCCGGGGTTCGATTCCCGGTGGAGGCACAGTTCAGAATTACGCTTTTCTACTGCTATCCAGTCTGGTCGTTGATTATATATACTAACATGTATTTATCTATGCATAATAAGTATATATTTCATAAATATACGTTGACTAGTACACTTAACACAAGTCTTAAATGTACTTACCAAGGGGCTAGTTCAATTGGTGTAATAATGTCCAAATATTATTATTCAATCCCAACTAGCATCACACTGTTATCTGTCTCCCTATACGTGAGCCTCTCGAGATTGACAAGGGGCGAAAAGTTCAATTTGAATACCCTCAAAGGGTTTTAGAAAACTTTCCCGTAGGAGTTTTGCGAGTTTATTTTTTCCTTATCCCTTTTTTGTTTGGGGTCCGGGGTATTTATAAACGTCTCAACGCGTGTCGGACATCGGATTGGTAATATAGGGTACAAAAGAGAGGACAGATATTGGGATTGGAACACGGTTTCGATTTGTTCTAGTGTATAATATATATTGTAAATACATACATATCACGCACGTTTTCTCAGGAGTAGGCAAAAGTCACGGATCATCATTTGTTTCGATTCTGACAAACCATGTTCGTTTCATTAACATAGATCTATTTACTCTATTTACATACACACTATACGTACCTATATCTTATAATAGTGTTATAGTGTAGTGTTATTAAGCTTTGTATTGTATTGGTCAAATTGGCATTTCTGGTATGCAGTTTCAAAGAAATTTCGTTTAGGCTAGAAGAAAAGAGATCCGTAGATAAGTGATACGTACACAACTATAGTATTAAATACAGCATGCATAATAGTATAATCCAGCTTACAGGTTGCGCTACGAAATCTCTTATTTTAAACCATTGCAGCGTTCGCAAACGACACCAGCGCCATCTCTTAATCGTCCTTCGCACTCCGTAGTGGCGGTAGGCAATAAATTAAAATCAGTCTCGCGAAACACCTGAGTCCGTATAAATCCTGACCCAAGGACTCACGGATAATAATGTCGGAGTAATGTCCTGCCTTGTTTAATGGAGTGCTCCAAGATTTGAGATTTGCGGGATGTATTACGTTTGGGGCCACTCAAGTTAATTTTTAAGAAGCTTTGTAATTTTTAAGGTGCAAGAAAAAAACGAAGTTTAAAGGTGAAAGTTTTGACTTTCTTAGAGTATCATGTAATCTAAATCGTGAGTGGATTGTAATTCGCCTGAACTACTATATAAAGCCCTGTCAAAACATTTACCAGTTCAATCAGAAGTAAGTAAGTATGAGTGAAACAAGGACTAAAATGCGATATTTTCGTACCGTGGAACTTATTTGTATGTAGCACCAAGGTCACAAGCGTGTATGCGTAGGTGTACGATTCTAAATGAAGTTATGTGACAGGATCGAGAAAAATATCACGTATGTGTCAATATGCTATAACATGTCTTGTCAGTTATGTCGCCATATTGCGTTAAATGAATAGACCATGACTTTAAGCCAATCATTACCCTCAAGTATCCAGCCTGAAATCTCATCACCACATAATGCAGTATGAAAAAGTGTTCCCATTAAACAAACGAGCGAGGTATGTTATGCAATGTAAGCGCCGTCAGTCCGAAGCTGTGCCGGCTGAAACAAGGAAAGTCATAGGCTTTTTATGCGATACATAATTCATAATGATGGCCGACGTATCAAGGGAACTAGAGTCGATAGATTTACAGATAAGCTGTCAGATAAGGAGATGTTGACAAGTTCGAATAAAACAGAAGAAATATTTCAATAACGTAATTATATTACACAGAATGCAGCAAATTTCATTGTATTTCACTTTTCGCTTTAATACTTGCTTACTTTACCTTTTATAATAATCATATCTAGTTCACTTTCTTTCGATCATAATTTCCTAGTTGTATAAGGTACCATGTAGGAGTCTACACACTTTATTATCTGATAAGCTACCTTTCTGCCACTTGTTTATTTCATATCAATACAACCATTACCCCTTTAGTTGTGCTAATAATGATCGAAAATGTATAAAAAGTGTCCGATATTTTCTCTATTTTATTCAGTTCCGGACGTGAATATTCAGTAATATATTATCTATAGTTTTAAGAGATTCGCGATTTATACTCATGATTAATAATTATTAACGGGACTTATCACGTAAGTTTAAATTTAATAAAATAATAATAAGTCTGCCCGTGACCATGGCTACTGCAACGTAGCCGAAACGTCGGGTTAATAAAAGGTAATTTTATTATATATAAATTTACGCGATAAGTCCCGTTAATAATTATTAATATATTATCTGTTCTTCTTCTTGGTCCTGTGCCTACCTGAGAGGTGTGCTTTACGACGTCCCCCAAGGAAGTGGGAGTCGCGAATGTTTTCCTCAATAAGGTTCCGTAATAGGCGCCCATTGTGCGTCCCTTACGGTTTTTAATAATGCACGCCGCCTTATGGAAATGGCCGTCAGAGGTCGCTTAATCGATGATCGGGACTTATTCTATTAGCTGTATTTATTATTTATGGTTTGTGTACCTAGAATACATGGTAATTTTAATACTATTAAGGTCTTTCTACCTCTGAGACGTAACAGTATTAATGTGATTGAGGTATTAGGCATTAGTATTGGAATTTTTTTTCGTCTGGCGTACTCATAACTATAAACTATAAGGGTTTTAAAGACTAATAATAAATAGTGCTGACCTTTTACTAGTCCGTCGTTAAATTAATTTTACTCTAAGTTAATCTCTCCTATAGCAAAATGGTAATAATACAGTAGATTCTACCCTTATCTAGATTAACCCAGCACCAGTATGTGAAACACCAGATATAATCTAGTCTATCTAATTACCTTTTGCACCTATCTCATATATTTGGGGAGGCGACACCGCGACGGGCGTAGCATAGGAAATCCGAAACGAACCGAACCAACTAGTTCCGAGAAGTTATCGCTTAATACGATCTGTTGACGGCATACTGGTTACCTGCACGTATATGTGCTTTACTAGTAAGGAACGAAATAGAATGTTAACTAGCTGTCTTTCGTATGTAATTGTGGTAATTGTGATTGGTTAAAAGATTTGGGATTTCTGTAGGTATGGTTATGGTGATTGGTTGAAAAGATATAGAAAAAGGAAAGTCAGGATCGGAACAGAAAGGGATTTGTGATGACTACGCAGTCATCAGGGAAACAGGGATGATGTGTTTGTAAAAAGGAAAAGTATATGTCAAATTGTAGACATTATAGGCTAGAATACGAAGTATGGGCAATGAGGAATAGATAGGATCTTGAATGTTCTTCGATATGAGTATGGCACAAGCTGATAAATGAAAATCGTTAATGGCGGTAATTGATGGTCTTATTTATTAAAATGTGCCTCGTGATTAAAATGTGGAAATTGTAAAACTACTTTTATCATTCTTATAACTTAAATCAATTCAATATAACTTCGACTAATGACCTTGTTTTAAACAAAATTTTATTGAGAAATCCGTTCTGAAACATATTATTATTACTACCCCAATATTTGTGCTAAAAACTGAACTAGGGGATTTTATATGCCCATTTCGTAAGAGATTAAAGAAAATATATTTAACCAAACGACAAAATTAACTTTCACTGTACATCCAAGCACGTGACAAAACACCTCCTCTATTCTGCACATACCCGTTATTTCCTTATGAGACACTGAATACGAAGTTATGATGAATAAGCCACTACCGTAGGCGTGCGGACTAACACGATGAATGGCGGAGGCGGTTTAGAGACAAATGGGCACAAAGACAGTCGCACCCAATGCGGTCACAAGACTGATTGTCTCGCTTCGTATGGACTTGGCTTTATGGACTATTGCAGGAGTTCCGACTGATATACTGGAACTTGCTGTGATTGTTTGTGAAGTGAGTAGCGAACTGTTTGGTGAAGCGTGTAAATGAAGGTTTTTTCCTTTTATTGATATCTTGGCAAAGCCATTATGAAGGGCTATGACGTAAGGGTCGGCCCAGTAAGATATATAGAAGAAGGGTGACGTTAGAAGTACCTATAGCTTCCGAGTGTGTATGGAAGTCGATGGAGTGAAAGTGTTTTAAAAAGGACCAAGACCAAGGAGCTATGTGATTCCGCAAACTCTTTAGACTTAAGTTTTAGTTAGACGGGCGTGTTGTAAGTATGTATCTCCTTTACGAAATTATAGACTAGAAAGCGTTGTCCGGAAATCTGCTTCTTTCACGGGTTAAACACCCAGCATCAACAACAAAAAATACTTATTTGACTATCCAGTCAAGTTTATTCAACATAGATCAAGCATGTATTCAAACGCCTTATGTCACTGCAATGAAAGGCGATAACATCGTACATGATAGTATCTTAGTATGATTATAACGTACAGCGTTATAATCATAAGATTAAATATCTTATTATGATTGTAATGGCATGTTATTAAGACTCAGCAGTAGGCAGGACATCAGTATAAATGACGTCACTCCTACCCTCTTCACTTGACGTGGTGCGTGATAATCGTCTCGAGAGGACTAAGCATTTTTTACCCTTACAAGCTCCGTACATTATTCGATGACTTGCAAAAACTATGTCATTTTGCAGTAGTCGAGCTTATCCTGTATAAATATTTGTCCATTTCGGGCAGCCAGTAATACTATATACTATAATCTAACAAAAATTAAGCTTATGTTCATAATATTCGATGCGTGATAGTTAAAATATGTCAGCCATTTATGACAAAGCAACTGCTATAATATAATAAGTATATAAAACCCGATTTCAAAACATTCTCTGCACCTACCAATGTGAGTTTAGTGTACAAGCATTGACTATTACCCTCAAAAATAGGCTATTTTCTTAACAGTAGCAGTCTATAGGAAATATGTGAAATATTATATCAATCTTCATTCAATATTTTGCAAAACGTGTGTCATAGGTTTTAACAACATTTTGAGAGATAAGAGACATGTAGGAATAATAGTAGTCGGTGTGGGTACATCTGAGAGAAAATGATAAAAAAAAGATTAAGACTTATTTAGCACTTATTTATTAAACAAAATGTTTTGTATACTTTTCCTAGGGTAACAATCACAGCAATTTTACCGTTTAGTAAAATATTGTTGAAACTTAATGGTAGTATTTACTGGACGATGGGTTAGGAATTGTTCACCAATATTTCATATTGGTGATATACCACCTCCGATAATTCTACTTCTAATGATCGAGGAGATAATATCTCCGACGTTCTGTCCATTCCGAAAGGGTTAAAACGCCGTAAGTAATAACAACGAATTCATGTGTTGAACAGACCTTTTTTGTTTACGACCTTCTTTGTTAACAATTTTAATTGACTTCATGTAACAATTAAAGCATAAAATTCATAACAATATCAATTACCTTAAGCCAGATAACTGTGCCGGCGAATTTACTGGCGTGTTACTGACTTCGAAGAAGGTTAAGTGAGCATTGGCTAGTATTTTGGCTATCTGCACCTTTATTAGAGCTTGAGTCTTTGGTGGGAATGTTTTGACTGTGTTGGAGTAACCTAGGAATTCCAGGTCACTTCTATCACACGTTACTGTAATAAGTTGAGTTTCTATATCGTGTTCGATAGTCTCTGTTTCTGGCGCCTCAGGAACGTCATTACTTAAGCCATTTTCTTGGTATTCTTCAATCATATTTCCGTTTTCAGTCTCGATAGTTGTTTTAGTCGTTACATTTATATTTCTTAATGATTGATCCATTTCATCATTTACAGTTTCTTCACACATGCTGACGACATTGTCTGGTTCCAATTTAGGTTCTGTCTGATGATTTAGGAGATGTTCTTGTGTGTATTCATCAGTGGTTTCATACTGTAGTTGCATGTGGTCGCAAAAATCAGGATCCAGTTCTTGTTCATAAACGGGACGTTCAGACATGCTCCTATGCATTAAGCGGTTATATTTTTCTACTTCTAACGGCGAGGCGTCATAGTATATGTCGTCTAAGAATGACATCTGATCGGCAAACTCAAATGTCACCGGTTCATTTTTGCTTAAACGGATCAAATACTTCCTGTATCTGTCTCGGATTCCCTTCCATTTCATCTTTACAAAGTTCACTGTAAAAGACAAGATTCGTTTAATATTAGATACATAAACAATTCTATTTTTTTTTAATATGGCACATACCAACGTATAACAAATAAGCAGTGATCAAAGATTCCTTTAAAATTCCCTCGATCCTGACAAACTACTTTCGTTACTTTGTATAAGTTTATACAATCACTGGTAATAGGTATTACTACTAATAACTATCTCATCTTTTAACTAAGTTATTACCCTAACCCCTACGTAACTGCTCTTCTACCTTGCTTTCATATTTACTATTCGTCAATATAATATCTAGTAAAACACTCTATCCTCTTCCAACCGCAAGTTTCCACTGTCATACTTCTAACATTGGTCTTAATTACCACATTACCAAGGTTTTGATTCTAATCGCTTGCTTCTTTTGCCATACCCGACATTCGCTACCATAGTCATTGGTAAAGGAATGCTTATTGTAAGAACGTGCGAGACACTAGATATAAGTTAAGTCAACTTAAATCTTATTGGTGTATTATGGTAAATGCGACAGAGCTATTAATCCTAAACGATATCACTAGCCGCGACATTATTCTACTAGTCTTGTCATCCTATTTTAAAGGTACTATTGCAAATTTTGATAGGCAATTTAGAGGCAAGTCGCCTTTTTCCTGATAAGGATTATATGACCATTTAAACTGATATCACTAGAAAAATGTAAGTTTTAAGAGAACAGTTGTTATGCTATTTAAACAACCTTTTCTTTATCTTGAAGTTAAAAATATGGCAAAAGTACTTGTTAGATAATTATTTATTCGGAGAAGTGAGGATGAAATATGTAATGAAATTCAATCTTGAAGAAGTTTATACTTACAAAGAAAGAACAATATTAAAAAATAATGATAAAAATAATACCTTTTAACATTTACCGAGGACATTTACTCAAAATTTATTTAAATACACTACGAAATGAGTAAGAAATGCACTTCATACTTTGATAATTTAGAATAAATTTACATCGATTATCTAAATTTTATCGTAAGTTACCAATTGTTTAAACTTATCTACCAGATAGTGTATGTGACGAGTTCTTATATGTTCTCCAACAGTATATTAATAAGATGGAACAACTATTGAATTCTGCGTAAGCTGCACTTGATATCGAAATTTCGGCGTATTCACCCCTCCGTCACATTTAACTATCAGCTTTAAATCATGTTAAATCTGTCGAACAATACTACACATTCAACTTAAATACTACTCTAGGATTCATATTCTTAGGTTTCAAAGATAAATAATATACAGATTTATATTATGATTCCGTTGTCGCTTTCGCCGCAGTCCTTTACATGATATTTGGCGCAGCGCGTCCTTACTCTGCGTTCTACCAATATATTCCAAGAGCCGTGGACGCTACTAATCTTTACAATGTGGATAAGATAAGTACTATAAAAGCAATAGTACACACATTTACTTTCTATATAAGTGTATAATTCTACACTTCGCCAGACAATCATATCCGATTATGTGGCTTCACTATACGGTTATAAGTTGTACTAGCTCTCTACATTTGTGTTTATGATTCTCACCATTAGCGCCAAGTCGGTCAGCGATGTCATTCCACATTTCTTTCTTAGTGGACAGGTTGAAGAAATATCGGTCCCTCTTGTCGTACAAGGGAGGTTTCATTTTCACTTCTTCTATTACGAGGCGTAAAAATTTATTCGACTTTCGCGTCATTTTACAAGAATGATATTAAATGGGTCGATATTGAATACAAAAACGCGGGCGACTGTGCAGAGCGCTGGCACAAAATGGCGACGCCGAGTGCGATAGAAATAATCCGCAGCTGTTGCAAGAGCGAGATAGTGAGTGACGCTGGCTCGGCGCGCCGGACGGACGTCACCGTTTGTTCGTGATTCGAAGGGAGAGAGCGCGCCGCATTGTGACGGGCGACGACGGCGTTTGCTAACTATAGTTATTGCGTGCCTCGATCTGTTGACTCTTCGTCTGATAGTCGCATATTTCTAAATATGTTTTATGAAAGCTACAGATTCATTTTAATATTACTAAAGGCTTGTGTAGCAATAATGACATTTTATTTACATTAGAATTGATCTAATGAATTAAAATAAAGTTATGTATGAAAAAAAAACAAAATAATGTATATAATCTATTTTTGTGTTTGATTTTGTTAGTTGTTTGCACAGATACAGTTATAATTAATTAACTATTCTTAAAACTCATAAGTTCTATACCAAAAATTCTTAATAATTATAAAACTCAGTAATTTTAAGTAGTGTACAAAATAAAATAAAATTAATACGACTAGGACAGACACATTGATTGAATTTAGTCTGAGTATGCGGCATACTATTAGTTAAATATCACTCAGACACAACACTTGTCAACTCTTTCTTATATTTGAGCACGCATCACAACTGCGTCCGATCATTTTGAATTGCTACAGCTATAGAGGTTGCTCGCGATAAATGGACGCCACCGCGCTGCTGCCACCGCCGTCGCCGCTGCAAGGTGATACAAGAGAATCGCGTTCATAGTGTCAATGTCATTTTGATGATAATAATTATTATGATTACTGGTTATAGTATAACCAGTAGAGTCCATATGTTTGTCTTGCTTCACTATTTATCGTTCTAAGTCAGTAAGACCAAACGCCGTAAGATTTAAACTTCTTTTTATTGTTACTTTTATACCTGCTTGTTCGTGCAGCAAAAAAAGACCTACCTGATTGCATGAAATATTGAGAATAAGATCTGTGAGCGTTCATTCTTGTGAATTACTTTGGTAATAATTTAACATCTATTACGAGTACTTGTTTGCTATATTGATTGTGCTTGTTGGTACAGAAATGCGGCGTATGATGTGTAAATTCTGATTAGTTTATCAATTTGGATTGTACTATACGCTTAACCGCATTGTTTATCGAATTAGATAAAACTGGCATTAACTAGTTCTATGTAGGGTTTTAAACAGAATGGGATTTAAACGGTACTCAACATTTAAATTTAATAGCGGCCATTAAAATCTTCATCAATCAAGTAACTGAAAACGCATACAACACTAAAAGTAGGGCAATAAACAGTAATAGATAATGCTTTTCACATGCAGCAAGTACCAACGTACGAACGCCTACGATTCTGTACACAGCTCAGGAGTTTGCATTTATCATTTACGTTAATCGTGTCAGTTATACCAGGCACACGTCGAATTTATTATCGAGTTTTCGTGCTAATTTGGCTTTGCTTAAAGAACCGCATTTTCGGAATAAGTATTATGTTCTCAAGTCAAGGTTAACACTTCCATCTAATTTATATTGTTTTGGGGTCTGGAACTGGTTGGGCTCATTCCCGTGTAAAACATAATATTGAGAAGGGACTCTTGATGAAAGACGTTGGTGACAAAGTGGTTTATAGAGTAATTTGGCGGAATACTGGTGTATTTCCTAATGTACTTAAATGCTTGGCTTATCCGAAACAAGTATGTACTTATTCCAGCGTCTCATTGATGCGCAGTGATGTATTCTTATAACTTTTCAGGTATAGAGTGTGTAATTTAACCATCAGCAGAATATATTCTTAGGTCGTATTATGTATGTCAGTTTTAAATGTACTGGTTTATAAGCAAGTGAGTCTAAACCACAGACCTCTATAACCTAGATACCGCAAGTGTACGTACTTTGCGTGTCAAAAAGATTATAATTGATCAACCTTTTGACTGCGGTCATTTAGTTCCGTCCCGACCGTCATCGTTGGCGAACGTGAAGTGCTCCTCAGAAAAATGCCTAGTTGTGCCGTAATATCTTGTAAAAATGATTCAAGAAAAGTAAGCCGAGATCATGGAAATATTTCTTTTCACCGGTAAGTAAATTTGTTATTTAATCGTGCGTATTTTATTTATAAATCAATTATTTTATCTTATTTGTGTCTATTACTATGTAAACCACCAAAATACATGTAAATGTGTGCATACTACGTGTTCAAATTACATTGCTGCATTTAGTTCCAAAGGTGTTGTATCAGTTCATATAAAGCAAGCAGTGAACACGGAATCGATCGATACTTTCAGTGGTAGTTGCGCTTCGTGGTACAGAGGTTATTCTCATTCATCTTACCAAATAGGCAAATAGTGTTGTGCACATGCATCGATTCCAGTTATGGTTGTCGATTCGAATCGATTTCAAAACTACAAATAGGTACTCTAACTGATTAAAATTATAAGAAAATTATGTTTGTAAAATTTGTTCATGTTGTATTTATTTTTTAACGTAAAGTAAATTTTCATTACAGGTTTCCAAGCGACCTCTATATTAAAGAAAGGTGGATTGATGCTGATGATGATTAATAAAGGCGGTAGCAAATAAATATATTGATATTCGGTTTCATTATTTAACCAAACACATAAAATCTTCAGTAACCAAAAGACAATTATACAATAAGCTTATTTTATTTCAGGGAGAGTAATTAGTGTACCTATACATTGTTTAGTGTAGGTAGGTGCCAACGATCCCCACCTTAACGCACACAATCGAACTACTTGTATACACAACTACAAGCAAAGTTAAACGGACTTCGTGAAATATAATATCTGTAAATAGTATTTATTATAAGTAATAAGACGACGATTTGATTTAATTTTTTTTATGTTTTTTGGTCAAAAGAATAATTAAATAAGACTCATTAATTAGATAAGTCACTTGTGTGTACCACTAAGCCAATCATATACCTACTTAATAGTAACTTTAGATTAACTTAAAACTATATTATATAACATAACAATATCTTACATGAATAAACTTTTCATAATCACATTTGAAGTTTTATTTGGCACCAATAATTTGTAAGTACTATTATGCGTCGCACTCCGTTGAATCGTTTTGATGCGCGAGTATTTTCCCATCACTAAATCGCCGCTGTGACGTCATAATACCTACGCATATTTCGGCACGCGCGGTTTTCATAGAAATGAGTGCATTTGCGGCATCTAGGGTTATAGAGGTCTGTGGTCTAAACGAACGTAATGATATCTTTCCTACCTTATCTGTAGATTTTATTTCTGTAGAAGATATTTGAAAGTGTCAAATTTGGTCTGTTTCTTGCTCCATATTCGCTTAGGGACTAATTACATTAGCTAATTCGTAATGTCAAGTATACATTTGTTTATACCTAACCTATCTGGACTATGGATACTAGTGGTTATACATAGATATGTTCAATAGTAAAAGCAGCGTTTCTCTCCATCTATACTTTGTCGTATAGAGAGACCTCACTGGACACAATGCCATTCATTTCCTCTTAAGCAATTTGAAGACGAACTGCCACTCCGGCTGCGGCTCAAAGGCCTTTCATTTTAGGAAGTTCCAATTGGATAGAAATTACCTTTGTAGTTCTGTCGTAGATTGTTTTAAGATGTATTTAGGAGAGAACTAGTTAAAGGGTGCAATTGATATTGTAATTATATTGTCGTGCAAGGTGTGAGTTTTGTAAGTTTTAAAATACGGTAGCTTAAAAGTATATTTTTGGCTTCTACCATAGAGCCATTAAAAACGTAAAATTACATAGACATGCATATCTTGATCGAGATTAGATAAAAAACAAACCTTTATTTACGGTATTGGTATTCCTTTGTATTGTACCTAATGTATTGGTGAAAATTCGTCAGGTCAGCTTTAAAACTCAACATATTTTCAAAAAGAGAAAATATATCTAATAATTGTTTTTGATAAATTCGTCACAATAATACTACCGATATAATAGTCATTTGAAATTGCCTAATATTCTGAAACCAATTCAATATTTCAATAATTACTTAACGGTAGGTTTCCATTGATTTCGGAATTGGCTTCGGTGAAATAGATATTCTGTGTGACACAAGAAATTGTTCAGCCTGACTAGTTAATAATAGGCGGTTATGAATTATTTACGACTTTGACTTGCTTTGACCCGGAAACGTTGGATCGATGAGGACTACGCCATTCTACAAAATAAACTTCATATTTTAAACTTTACTTACATTTGGTTCACGCCTCCAGAAGGATGTATTAAAATTATGGTTCCTCATTTTAGTCAATTCTGGCAAACCATTCCCGTTTCATTGAGCCCCATGGGTATACCTACGCTTAAATATTCGGCAGTTAAAAGCTACTGTAATCTTCTTTAATATGACTGCATTAGATGGTTATCCTATGATATCTACATAATCTTTTAGAGGAAATTTCTAATATTACGCCTTTATATTACTAACGGGAAAGCAGAGACTATCGATCGCCAGCTGGAACGATCCTGAAAAATCTCTTGCTGCATTCACACCTTCTCATATATGCTCTTCTATTATTCACGCTGAGTTCACCCGCTTTCAGAAGATTGAAATGGATTATCTCAATCATTATATAATTATCGAAATGGTCCATCTAGGCATACCATGTTAAAAGCATCTGCCCGGTCTCACAAAAGTGGAACAGGAATTAGTGAAATTAAGATCAACGCTGCAATTAATCAATTGTTGGGGACCGGATGCATTTGTTGTGTTGTATGCAATTGGTGATCTGCTTAAGTAGTCCTTGGTAAAATGGGTTGATGATCTCAACGTAGGATAGTATTACATTACATGACCTGTGCCGTATGTGATGTTTCCGGGTTGATACCGGATTGAACCAGAATTTTGTAATTCCATTTCTTAAATGATACTTTTTTGGATAGGACTTCATACATTCAGATCTAAGTGGGTAGGACTTCATATATTAACCTGGACAGTTTCGAAGGGCTTCATTTGGATGTAAAATAGAGTCATTTATATACTAATTTACTTATACATATATCATTTAGAATATGCTACCATAATCGACCTCCCAACAGAATCTGCATTTCATTGTACCGATCACACCATTCTCCCACGTACTTTGTTATTTAAGCCCTTTTATGAAAATCCTAAGCATAATCTCGCTCACTTAACCGGATCGGAGTGGAGTGGCTAAATTTAGGTCCCGGCGTGGGCTTAGGTTGTAACTAAAGTACAAAAGCTGAGAATAACCTGGTAATGCGTCGGGATCGCCTCTGATTTACGGCGAGGGCAAGCTGCGAGCGCTTTTATCAAATTAATAGTGTGTTTTCATTAGCGTTCTTTGTTGAGGATTTTTGAACTGGCTTTTCTGAGGTGTAAATGAAGCAAATAGTAGGAAGATGCAGCTTAGTAGTGCTTGTGAGGAGGCATATGAGTGTCAATGAAGCGAAATAGGTTTGTTAGGATCGGAACAGATGGGGATCCGTGATCTATGCTTCTACAAGGAATCAACCGTGATGTAATGATTCGGAATCGGAAGCTAAAGGTTTCGATCCTCAATTCGTATAAAAGAAATGTTATTTTTTTCAACTAATTTAGATTTTGTACAAGTTAGATCCATGTACGATGCTCTCGTAAAATGTACATCAAGGTGCAATTGTTCATCGTTTGTTCCTGGCAATTTTGTGTTCTAAATTATTTATTAGGGTCCCGATGGTTTTATGCGACAAATAACCGCTTCCTCTTTTACGTAAAAGGCCATACGAATCACTCTCTATTTGCTAGATACATCTGTCATATACGACATATTTTTGCTTCGCAGAAACTTTCTATTTCGCGTATTAATAGTCCCCAGTGCTACTTACGTATGAAGCCTATTGTTCCTCCAAGGACCACCCGCGAACAAAGGAAATTGCCATAAGTAGCTTATGGCAATGGCTCGGTTTAATGCACTCGTACAGCGCTTAATTATGTAAGACGGCCATTATGAATGTTGTTCCTGATATTACAGTACGGGATCTTTCTGGTAATTGGAATGCCTAGTACCTATTGGACTAGGTGTGTTTGTTTAAGGAATAAGTAATAGTCTTCGAAATTATGGTCTATATTATAACTTTACAACATGATAGTGAAATATAGTTAAATAAATAAACTAAATAGTATATATAATTTAATAAACTAAGCTAGGGAATATCTGGCTATAGACTAAAGCGTCATACTTACTCAAGATAGACTTACGGATATTATTGACCTGATTTTAATTGCACAAATTGTAAATACGCGAAAATACAATAAAATGTCAAATGCAAACGCATTTCAAATTGACTATATTTTTCTTGGTGTTGTTGGTTGATATATGTATACCATAGACAACATTAGAATTTTACAACAACTAATTGTATCTAAAGTCATGTGGTTCATCCGTAAAAGTTTCGTCCTTTACATTTTTACTATTTCACGAACATTTAGGCTTGCCCGATGTAACATTCCCGTATATCAGGACGAAGTTCCAAGAAATATTCCTAAACAGAATACTCGCTCGTGAGACTACATACCCCGTCACCACTAAACATTGACCTTTGTAAAATAAAGAAGTCCCTTTAAATCGTTTTTAAGACTACGAATAGCGAAGGCTGCGAGGGGTCAGCATATACCGGTGGCGATAGTAAAAGACAAGATAAACCACTCAATTCCATTTCGTTGGAAGGCTACGTTTCTCTGGAGGTCAGTGCGATATAAGGATTCATCCTTAGGGAATTTATGAGGACCTTAAGGGTTGCTTTTGCATGAATATTACGCCGTACATATGTATTTGGGAGTGTGCGCTCGCCGAAATGTGCCCGGGGTCTTGTAAAGATGGATTGATTGTCCCGAATGATAAAAGAGGGTCTTGGATGAATTGTGCTTTCCTATCTTAGGCCGCCGCGGAGCTAAACAGCGCGAATGGGCCTACATATCACGTGAGTCACACGAACTATACACGTATATAGGCGAAGAAGCAGCGATAGGGTTATGTCTTTGAATTTAATAATAATATAAAGTTTATTAAGACATTTACATTAATTAGATGCAATATTTAACAAGAAATAAAATAATTTTATAACGAGGACATATCATATAAAAATTACATATAGTATTTTGTTTTGGTTGTATTATTAATAGAATATTGTGAAGAGTTGGAATGTAGAGAAACGAGTTAATAGCTAGGAGTAATTTGCAAACTAAGTTTAGTAGTTTTCGCAATTGAGGGACAAAGAAACTAGGGATTTTGTTATTTTAAATGCTAAATAGCTGTTAGTGTATTTGAATATTGCAATATAATACCTTCAGACTTCATTGAGTATTTAGTAATAAAACAGGCTTTCTTATTCAAATTATGCTTCAAGGAAATGACTATACAACATTAACTGCGCAAATCGACTAGAGACAGTTATGTGTGTTTAAATGAAAATGCGTCAATAAAATGATCGTAAAATTAAAGCAATACATTGGACATTCATAACCATACAAAAAGTTATGGCATTTTAATGGCCTTATTCCCTGTGGTGTTGTCAATGGAATAAACCAGCTTAGTTTCCTCATTTCCTCACAGGGGGGGCACTAATCAACAATCTTCGAGTTAGTATGACAAATAATTTCATTCATCATCATTCGAGATAATGAACCGTCATTCAAAGTGAGAATGAACTTAGTAATTTTTTATTTATTTTTAAAATAACGGTTTTAATGTGTTTACTTCCCATTATGACTTCATCGGTTTGGTAGAGTAAAATTAAAATATTTTGAAGTCGTGTTCGTATAAGATCAAAGGTGTAAGATTTCTTTTATTATGTGATGAGATATTATTATTTCTTTTAATTCTTTTTAGTTGTATACTTTGGGATAAGGGTAGGGGATAAATTATCATTGCTATGCTTGACTAAATACATAAACACTTTTTGGCCAACAAAACTCTAAATACATTGTATGGCCCAATTCTAGGGCCCTTCCTTCTTATCTACTCATACACATACTCGTATATCTCATATACTCATACATATATACTATACACATTTGACGACATCCGTGGCGCGATCGGTTAGACACCTGAACGCTAATTCGTGAGGTCCCGGGTTCGATTCCCGGTGGAGGCAGAGTTAAGAACTACGCTTTTCTACTGCTTTCCAGTCTGGTCATTTATTATATATGCTATATATGTATTTATCTATACATTATAAGTATATATTTCTTAAATATACGTTGACTAGTACCCTTAACACAAGTCTTAAATGTACTTACCAAAGGGGCTAGTTCAACTGGTGTAATAATGTCCAAATATTATTATTATACTCGTAGGTCAAATAATTCTATCAAAACATAGGACAAACTGTAAACCAAAATATATGATAATAGCCCGGAAGCACATCAAAGGCTTCTCATAGTATCAAAACGTAATCAGCGTCATGTAGAGTGTGTTATGGAATGTGCTTAATTAAGCCACGCTGAGACGACACACTGCGGGGTGCCTGAAGAACTGGGGTTGTGGGTGTCACTGGGTATACTGTGTAGGGTTTTGGATTGGATGGTTTGGATATGTTGGGTGATGGGTTAGGTTAGCCTGGATTAAATGTGTTATGATTATATATGTGTCATAACCAATTAAAAAAAAAAATTGAGAGTGAAGTTCCTAATACATTTGTGCAAAGATTATTTTTGCTAAATGACTAACATACCAGGTTTAGTTTCTTGGCCTTGCAAGCGCAAGATTTTTTGTTCTGTTTGATCAGAAATTGTTGACGAAACTTTATCGCATCAAAACATAATATTAATACAATAAACGGAAAATTAACTACATATCTCTTAGTTCAAATAAATTATAGTTTTCAAATAAATTACCAGCAAAACGGTAGTTTTGTACGTGAGAATATATGTGGAATTGTATAGGAGGAATGAGGAGGAGGAATATATCTAGGTACATTCATATATGTATTAAGATTCCACGTTCAATCAGCAATCATTCTAATTTTAAACCCTCTACATAATGTATTACCTTTTAAAACTAACTATTCATTCACTTACGTAAAACCAATGTAAAGCGGCTTTTGGGGCCAAAATTAGTCCCTTTTAAAGGTCAGATTAAAGTCTCCTAAACCACAATCATCCCGAGATCCAGCCTCTAATGAAATGTCCTGAGCCGGTGTCCCGCGGGGATCCACAGGGTTCCAACTGGCTCGGCGGGGTGCGAGGTGGCTGAGGGTCTGATTACTAAAGGGTTAGAGGAAAATGGCTAGTGATTTCAGGAGAAAAATGTGTATGTAGGTTAATACATGTGGTGGTTTGTGACGTAACGAATTGGTTGACGTATAAGTCGAATATATTCCTATCGCCTCTAATAGTTATTTCCCTTAAGAGATAGCCAGAAATATCGTGCGCCATCTTGAATGATCATGACAAATCTGTCCTGTTTCACTCATAACTTTTCACTCATAATTATCTTGTCATATATGCTCTTCTGATATTCACGTAAATTGGGTTTACATGGTAAAAAACGGGGTTGCTTATTCGGTGATCAAATGAAAATGCTATGCTATCTCAATGCTTTCGATTTTGGTGAGAAACCAGCTGATAGATAGACATATATATGCACAATAATTTGGAATTTGAGGTGGTTAACACTTCATTTGTGTAGTTGATGATTAGATCATGTGAATTAATAAGTATTGAAAAGTATCCTATAAGTTTTCTAGATCCTCTGAGGTTTTCGTAAATACAAAATTATTATTAGTGGATTTCATTATACATGTTGCATAGCAAGAAAAGTCTGAGCTAGATTTTTCTCAGTAATAAGCTGAGTCTTTAGTTCCACCTGGATTGTTTGAGTTGAATGAAATTTAACTGAGCTGAACTGAAGTTAGCCTAAATGAAAAAGCTAAGGTCACGTGCCAGCTGTAAGTTTGAGGGGACCAGCCAAGTTCAGCTGGAGCTCACTTTTTGAAATATCCTTATTCTTGGAACTAACTTAACTTTTTTTCATGATAATTATGAATAGTGTTCAGTGTACTTGACAATTTTTGGCATGGTGCTTAATGGAAAGTTATATGACTAAAATTTTATTGCATGAGATGATATTTGATCCACGATAGGTCTGCTTTTCAAAGTATACAAAGATCTTTAGCACGGTGAGGGTGGCGATACAAAATATAAAGTACTATGTGCGTTTCATTACCCTGTGTAGTGCTTTATTTCTAATATAGATTTTTCCCTAGCTTGTAAGGGCGTGTAAGTTGTGTGGCTTACACTTTGAGGTACACCGCAATATATATTATATACCGTGCAGGTAGGTATCAAGAAGGTAACTCTGCGAAAGTTTACACAGTTCCTTAAAATCGTCCCCAAATCTAAGCAAAGGGTTTAATTGTCCAGAATAAAGCCAACACTTGGCTGAAGTCTTGATTAAAACGCTAGTTAAAACCACTCGGCCATAGAGAGCAGCCCCTATTAAATATTATAATGAAAATTCGTCTTTTCACAAGTTGCTCTCGAACTTGGCAATTAAGGCTTTTAGAAGTGTTGCCTCCACTTCGCCTTGATAATTATGGCCTCGGGATTACATCGCCCGGTTTATTGCTAAATGTTTCGACTTGGCTCCACGGTTTGTATTAACTGAGTTTGTGACAGTTTGGCTTTGGGTACATGTACCCTGAATTATGTACTCGAAATAACACTAAGGTGGATAGGGTAGACATTTAAGTTTTCAAAGACAAGGGAATCTTAAGGATTTGTCTTTATACTTGTAGTATGAATGAAAATGTTTGCCGATAGTGTAGCATCTGTTTTAATGAGCTCATGTTGTTGTAGTAGTTATGAGTACCTATAACATCCGAGTGTGTATGAGAAGATGTATGAGGATCGGGACAAATGGGGATCCGTGGTCTCTGCCTAGCCCTCTACAGGGCATCAGGCGTGATGTGTATGTATGTTATGTGAGAGTTAGTGAAGGCAAACAACGTGAAGAAACTTACCAATACTTTAAGACAGGTACTAAGTTTCTTAAACCGTTATAGATTCATCATCACCTACATTGTCTACTGAATATTGAATGAAAAGTAAGCTTTATAAAGCCAAAGATCGATAAAAATGTTACCTGTGTTCTAGTACTTACGGTTATGTAGCGACGAATGGTATTTTTCCACGTTTAAGCATTTAATTTTGATGTTCTTAGTGAAAAGTGATTAAATGATGGTCGTAACAGATCCTCATTGTGCTGAATAAATTGCTCTAGATTCCCTTTGTTGGTTCCATTTAACAGACTATAAATGACAAAGTTAGAGCTCCAAACTCGTGTAGTACAAAGTATGTATTCTGATGCAAAACGTCGTAAAACTGCCGTCGGCCGCTATAAAGTGTAAACCGAACTGGTGTTTTACTTAAATCTCTTCACTGTAACCTGACCTACAATTATTTGAGCAAACTCAGCTTTATTCCAGCTTTTAATTAACTTTATCCTTTCATTGAAAATTTACTCTATGAATCCAATAGCCAGGACTAGGGGTGGGATAAGGAGTAGTTTATGTCGATAGTTTAAAGAGCTGATAAATTATATTTTAATGATAAATTATATTTTATGAGGTACAAAGTGACATAATGTTATGAAAGATTATCTTTATGTTTAAGAAAACTCTATTTGTTATAGCATAGTTCTTAAAAGATGTTGTGGGACCAAGGGATTATGAAGAAATTTTCGTCTTAATTAGTCGGTTTTAAAGACGACTGACTTATTTCATGTTTAGTTCGATTTTTATTTAGTTGCATCATCATTAGAAAAATCTCTATAGGTGGTTTTCGGTCAACGTTTAAATTTTTTTAATGTTATTAACTAAAATTTGAGGGAAAAATAGGTTTTCTTTCCCTTATGAATGGGTCTGGTTTATCGATATTCTAGTAACGTGAGCAGTACAACCCTAATTTGGGCTGAGTTGTTATTGATACTTCAAAGGGTACGCTTGACTTCCTTTTCTATTCAATTAGTCATTCTTTTCAGAAAAGATTTCGAGCTTCTACTGGAAAATTGAGGTGAATTTCAAAGCTCTGCTTTTGTCTTTTCAATGATTCCATCTTTTAGAAGAATCAAAGGCAAGCTTATGCATTGAATGGTAATGCCGTTACATATTTTTGGCAGAGTATAGTACACACGTAGAGGAATTTATTTAATGCATTATTTTTATGTGAATAAAAATGAAATTTAACAAAATCATACAAACATACGGTGTAAGACTTGTATATATACACTCTCATTTTTATTGTGGTGAGGTAGTCAGAGGTTTGAGAACACATCTCCCAGATTTCAAAAACATGTTAAGCATGAGCTACTCATAGCCGTATTTGTTTGCAAGTTTAAGATCTATTAAATGCATTTAATATACAGCAATACACATATCAATTAGCTTAATCAGATGCTGTTTGACATTATACCAGAGGTTGTGTTCAGAACCTATTGAGTACCATTTTAGAACCCATATTTATATTAAATGCATTCTGTTCAACTGTTAACATTCAATTATTCTATTATCCACTACTACGGTTCTATTTTGTTGATTGCAAACCACGAGAGCTATCAATGGAAATTAAATTTTAATTAGAAACATAATTGGCGTGGCAGAGTTTAATTTAAAAATCTGGAAGAGCGTCCTGAATGGAATTAAACATTTATACAGACGCTGCTTTGTGGGAAAGAGATAACAAGATGGGTAAAGCTTAGAAAGAAAGAGAGACAGTAGTGATCTTAGATACAGTCAGCTGCGAAAGAGTCCTAATATTTTTTAAACTTTCACTAGAATATTATATAATGTTTTTTGTCTAAAGAAATGCTTTCTTTATTTAGTCATCCGTAATTATACGAATAAGCTGTGTCTATTTTATTTGGATTAGCAATTAGACACTACGGACGCCTATTAATCGATATAACCTACATATATCTTCGTTTTTCTAATACATTTAAAGACTAAGATGCTCATTACTATTCCGTTCGGGATAACTACTACTCTTATTCGCCTTTTAATACATTAAATCAAAAATAATATTTCCTTCAGTTACTTGTTCGTCATAGGTTTTTTGCTTGTACTAAGAAAAACAATAGTTTTTGTATATTTAGTATGGAACTTGATTCTGTTATATGACAACAGTTCTCGCTGACTGTACCATTTAGCCTCAGGATCACGTACGTAGTAAAATCTTGTCCCCGCCATGACCGAGAAAATTTCACTCAGTACAATTAAATAAAGGGAGTCATTAACTAGGCTATCCTTGAATTTATCAAATAAGATTCGCCCTAAAAGTCCACCAACTATGTAAGATAAGCCTTAAGGGCTCATTACCGCGTGGATTTAAATTCATTACCAATACTTTAATGCGAATAGTATATTGTTGAAAACCCTTTTCACCAAGAAGTCATCACTAAAAGTAACATGATTGTGATCGGTTATTAGTGCAGGTTAATTGTCAAGTTTAAGTAATAGGCAGAATTAAGCATGGCAATGGACTAACAACCTTTCAAATTGAATTCTGACTAAAGAGGGATTCACACGTTACAGGTGGTAATTCCATTCATACACATAACGCTTGATTTCCTGTAGAGGGGTAGGCAGAGATCACGGATCCCCACTTGTCCCGATCCTGACAGACCACTTTCGCTTCATTGACATTCATACATCTTCTCATACACTTTCGGCGGTTATAGGTACACCTAACGTCACCTTTTTTCAATATAGCGTCTATTTGTCTGTTATATGTCTTATGTGGTAATTCCATCCCACTTATTGAACAGTGTACTCGAAAAACTGTTCCATAGAACGAGGTATTTAAGTAATTGCTTTTAACTATTTCAGGAACATTGTAGCGTAAGGGGTTGGGAGGGTAAAACAGCTGTTGTTAACTGCAAGCTGGTAGTTAAGGGGTGCTTCTGAGAAGTTTTTATCAGTGTTTGACTACTTTGGAGGGGGTACTATCGTTTCAGTGATGGGTTACGAAAATTTACAAAGCTTTTTAGGGGAAAGGGGTGTGTGAAAGTATTTATTACGTATTTTTCTTGATCAGGTGCGAGGTGGATAAACCTTTAGAGAATTAATAGAGATCCCGGCACATAAATTGGCAGTAGCCAAACTTGGAACTAAATTTGACGTTTCCGCCATGGCGTGTTATTTTGTATGAAAGGTAAATTTAGTATTACCAGCGCTGTGTTTTTTGCCCACTCTTTGTAATTTTTATGTTTGTTAAGGGTGATTATAATAAATTGATTTCCGGAGTTTCTTGTTAGTTCTTCTCCAAGCTAGGGTCTCCGCTGATCTAACCTCGGTAAAAAATATGTAAAGACAATGCTCAGTGCCATGTTTGAAATAGTTTTTTTAATTTATACTTAGATCATAAGATAACTTTCAAAATCTGAGATGCAAGAGTGGCTAAGAAGCAAAAATCTTTATTTTGAGGATAGCTGGACAAAGCCACTTTTTACCGTTTACCACGTTAGGCGATAGGGATCATAATTATTGTTAAGGAAAAACTGGCACACTGCTCACTTTCTTTGTAATCTTTATGTTTGTTAATTATAAAAATAATAATCTTTATTGTTGTTATACTTAGATCATAAGATAACATTCAAAGAGAGCTTGTGATAGGGCCTATTTTAATTAAACATATTTTGACTTTGATATATTAATTTGTTTTATTTGAGTTTATAGCTCTGCAACCAAAGACCGTTACAAATGAAACCTATAATGTATCGAGCCGTATGGCACAGTGAGTGCTAGTTTTGGCGTGTTTACTGGTAACACTGAATTACGCGACTGTGGCGACGCCCCCAACTGCCAATTTATATGGCGGGATCTCTACGTGTATATCTTTGGTAGACTATTGCTTATCAGTTGATGATATTTTTTTATTAAATATATCTCTTAGGTCATGCAATTTTCTTTATAAGCTTAGTTGCCTATTATGATATACTGAAAAGAAAAACATTACTTGCTACCATCACCAATGTAAATACTTCTATCTTCGCGTCTAATACATAACTCGTCGATTAGTAAAACCTTAGAAAAGTCTAAACTCTATCTCAGAGATTCAAACCCTGTACTTATAGAGTTCAATGTACACTAAGACGTCAAAATTATAAGCGTAGGCTCACTTAATTTGTCTTTATATTTCACAAGGGAGCTATATATGAAGTTTGAACGTCAGAACTTGAAACATGGCTGGACAAGCATTTAAATCTTAGGCTCCACTTAAAATACGTCTCTTGATATTCGCGTCACCCTTTCACGGTTTGATAACGGATGTGACATTGCATTAGGGGCTTTACAGATATAATGTAAATGTACTTGCATATTTATACATATATATGTTCCAATTAGTCTAAAAAGCTTATATAGTGGGTTATATAATAAGAATCCTATTATAAAGCTTTTGTTTCTGGACCGTTGACAGAGGTACTTAAGAAATGAAATCTATTTATTATGTTCTTAGTTGAGAAAAATAAATCCCGATAATTTAATTTTGACCAAAGAGGTCGGTGCACCACAAAGAAGGTAGGTTGTTTTTACTCCAAAATAGATAGAAGTAAAGCAGTATATGTATGTATGTACATCCAAATCCTCCAATACACACATCCTCCACAGCCCAAAGAGTTCCATATAAAGGAGGCACGTTCCATTTGGCAGAGTAGGCAGCTCTTGAGTCCTGTATCGTTTGGGCACTCACTAAGGGGCAGTGTGTAGGTCCGACTATCGGTGACAGATTTTTTAGAAGAGGATAATAAAACATGCTGATTGTAACAGTACAGATATGACAAAATGTCGGTCTGAAATATCGCTGCATCCTGAGTGTTACTAAATTTAAAAACTTAAAAACATGTATTATATACATATATTTACACCTATATTTATGTAACGGGATAGATAAAGGATATTAATGGCCACCTTCAATTTTAACAAATCTGTTACGGCTCACACACATTCATTACCTACTATTGCTAATCCTTTTTTTTAGAAATTTCGAAATAAAGAAAGCAATTATATATAAGATAAAATGAATAAAGACAAATGTGTGTGGATATGATTACAAGAAATAAAATAAATTAACGGAAAAGTCGGCCCGATTATCGGTAGTACAAAGTTCGTACGCTAAAAGGTCGGCGTTTCCAACGCGTCACGTCCGCTCCTACCGCGAGAGGACTTTGTTTACGCTAAACATTAGTACTGGACTGTCCGTTTGGGGAAGACGCGTTACTGTTACGTTAAGGTGGAGTTGGACTTATTTGGATCTATAGATATGTAAAGAGAAAAAATGTTATATAAAACATGTGTGACTTGTTCTCACATTTAGTTTCTTGTTGAGGACAACATACATAAACATGAAAGTAGTATGTTTTATATAAGTCCTAGTAACTAATTATCTTCTGTCAGAGAAGAATGCCGATGGAAAAAAGTAGAAAGTGTTTTCTTCGACTAAATTTAACTATTTTGTTTCAACAAGTGTATATTCTTATTAAATACCAATATCTATTCATTCAATTCTATCTTATTTTCATCTTCCTATCTATGGTCAATAGTACAAAACAAACCTCTATATTCTTCCTTACTATATTCTTACAAAGTAACCCACATTGAACCACTGCCATACATATTACCTAAGTACACAGGGGAAAGCAAATAAGGTTCCCTGGAGAGTCCACTCTAATCGTTTTAGCGGGCGACTGAGTTTACTATAACCGCCTGTCCAGTTCCCCGCATACAATTTGATGACCTCACAATTGTACTAATCGTGAAAGGTACTACAGTTCAAGATAAGCTGGTTTTGTATAGGTGCATGGTTGTAAAGACATGCGTTGTATGGAAGTCAAAGTACCAGTGGTCTGTACTAAGCGCATTTTGAATTGATCATGTCCGGTCAGCTTGTGGGTTGCATTTTCAAATGGGTTTTGAAGTGTCTTCGCAGCGGTGTAAAAGTATGAGTAGCTCAGAGATTTGCTTTAGGATGAATGGGGGTTCTTTTTGTATGTGACAGTCTGTGTTATTACACTTAGCGTTGCGAATAAGCAGAGACATTGAAATACACATACTGTACACTCATGTGATAGTCATGTTTGAAGTGACGATTTTGTTAAAAGATATTTTCGATAATATAAATTAAATATTTCACTTTTTCTAAACGCATTCTATCTAGTCTCCACCGCCTCTTATACATGACAGACAGTAAGACATACACACTTAAGCTTCTGCTTTGATTTCCGATAGCAATGAGTAAAATTTGAATAAAACGTAACACTACTTTCTTTCGTATGTCCTGATAATGGTACTGTTTATGACAATTACTTTCAATAATTAATCAAATTATTCTCCATTACCTTACAAACATTTCCGACCCATATACCTCAAAAAGCCTTCTCCTTTCCAGTCATAGAGAGCGGGGACGAACCGTCAGCGTGCTACGGGACTCGAACCCTGGTCCTCGCCAACCACCAGAGCACTGGCGACGTGCCCATGCTGATGACGGCATGGAACGCCAGGCCAGGGGTGCTCCCGAACCTCATGTGGATCATGGACTACGTGTTCAAGTACACCAACTTCGGCATCGTCAGCATGACGCATGGGGACTTCTTTATACGAGCGGTGAGTGGTTTTATATTACAGTTATAAGTACATACATATAGATATGTTTATTTACAAGTATATAAATATATTATTCTGTCGCCAAACGCAACATAACCGGCTGAGTTAGAATCCGTGCTTTGTTTGGATCATAGACAAATGAGGATGTGAGATCTCTGCCTATTCTGTATGGAATGCATATAGGTTTATGGTTTATAGGAAAGGTTATTTGCTTTTAATGATATCCTGAGAATCGACGACGAGAAACGACAAATCAATGAGAACTTATATCCTTGGAATTTTAAGGTTTCTCTTGGAATGAGATAACGCATAAGAGCGGTGACAGTATACACTCAAATTTAGTCAAATATTTTAATTTTATTTGTTGTCATGTACACATATAGAAGTTTATTATATAAAAACTAAATCAATTATTACTTATTATCAAATTATATAAATACTAAAGAAAGTAAAAAGAGGTTGATTAAGCCTTGGAGGACAATTACTAAACCCACAAACTATTTCACCATTCTATTACCACATTAGCCTTCCATTGACTAATGAATAATGAATCTTATTATTAATTCATACAATTTCTTTCGCCTTGTCTCTTATGTATGTCGTTAGGTAACCTAACAATGAATTGGCCCATACGAGTCAGAACAATGGCCGTTACATAAAGAAAGAGTCCTGTCCCCGTAATGGACTGTAACTCATTAATTATCATATATCTGATGGCTCTGATTGATTTATCTAGCTCGTTGAACTTTGATATGAGGTCGGCCTTGCGTTGGGTTGAGAAAGTGGTTTGAGCTGTTAATGCCTAGTTGTTTTTGCTTCACAATTAACTCATACCTATTATATATACATCCTTGCATACATACACATGATTACTATTTCTGTACAAATGGATAGACAGAAATTTTAAAACAGGGGCAGTTCCGCAATCGCGGAGGTTGTAATTCTATAGCTACCTTGAACCCACGAGTTGATCACGTGTGTTGTTGATAGTCAGTAGTCAATGAAGTTGGTAAACGATGTCGCCTTTTACAAGCACTAACTATGCGGGTAACAGGTAGGTTTCCTCACGATATTTTCCCTCGCCGTAGTATTCATTGCGTTTCAACAAAATCTAAATAGCAATGCATTAAACTTAATTTCCTTTGATACATGCCGAGGTGGAATTTGAACCCTGTACTCACTGATACAGAGTCAAGCTCCAAACAACTGAGCTACACCGAATGTTAACCTTTATAGGCACGTCTAATTCACCCTTCTTCAGTGCGTTAAGAATTGTTCTACACTCTCCCAATCTCCATATTTCTGTGCGAATATAAATTGAAACACAATATCCGCAACCGTCCCACGTGTTCACTTTCCTGTATCGAGTGACTCGGTATCGATATTGGAATCTGGAGTCGATTTTCCATATCTGCGATAATATCGGATCTTACTATTCCCGGTTATATAACGATCTTACATATGGATATAAATATAGTGATATTCCTAAATTTTAGGGATTTGCACATTATTTGCTCGGTCAGTTTTAGCTTAACTATCGCAGTGGTGTTGATACATATATTGGTGTTGTTGATATACATAGTATACTTGTATCAAATAGGTATAAGTATGCTAATCCATCATGCGATAGATCTTGTTGATTCCTAGCCCTTTAGTGGCTTCTAACGTCATGCCAGGAACAGTGGCAGTTGGTTAAACATTTCACAGTCTAAACGAGAGATGAAATAGTAAACCGAAAAAAGTATCATACACTTAAATGTATATCGCATTGGTATATCCGATGTGTAGAAAGATATTTATCTCATCATACATACATATACATCACGCTTAATTCTCTGTAGAGGGGTAGGCACAGCTTATCCAAATGAAGTTTAGAAATACTAGAACTAATTAACTATCAGACCATCGTTTAACTTATTCCTTATTTCTGTATACTAGAATGATAGCTACTTACATGAAATTCTAGATCCAGATCTTCATTTTCTTATTATATCTTTGCATGACCTAACCAATGTCTTATACGATACGTTAAGTTACGTAACCATACTAAGCGTACAGATATAGTACATGCCCATAACAATCCCCCGTCGTAAAGTAATCGACCATTGTCAGTATTGTGCAGGGCTTATGGACAGCGCTTTACTTAATTGGCTGGGGCCGCTATGGCGGGCGCGTTAGTGAAATGCCCCGACTATAATGCGTAATGTTTCTTTACTACTTCGGTACTCAGTTTTGATGTGTATTTGTAACTGGCGTATGTGTGTTATATAAAATAATTGGTGATGATTGTGGCTGATTTATATCATGTAATAGTAAAAAGCCTAGTATAGTAAGGTACAAAAGATAGGTGACACGTTAAAAATACTTAAAGAAACACAATCGCCCAGTGTGTATGTGGAGTTTTATGGATATTAATATTCAAGAAATAATAATTTATTTATTGATATTAACTACAATCGATTATAATGGTTCGATTGGTTCAGATGTAATTCAAATGTGGCTTAATCACATTATAACATAAAGTATAAGATTACTACGCATGTATGTTAGCGTGCTTTTATTCAATGATTAAAATAATGTTATTTACCTAATCCGGCAGTTAACCCTAACATATTCCTTCATATACATTACCTATATCCCAGCCTCTTTCCAATTGAACAGTACAAAGAGGTTCTCACTCCATGGAGATACAAACGAAAAAACAAAAGCCGTTCATTTCCACAGCGTCTAATTACGTCACAGCACACTCGCACATCTGTGACAGGTTGGATGACGCTCAAAAGAAACAAATTGAATTACGAAGCGAATTGTTAAATGGCGGTAGAGAGGTTTTTTTTTTACTGGAGCACGCGAAAATGGCTAATATGTGAAAATGTACGTGAGTTTCGGCTCCCAAGGGATTGTGGAAACGGATAGGCGAGCGGCTGTCTTTTGGTAACTTGAAGGCTTTTGGTAGGGAACTTGGTTACAGAAATGTGTATGTAATACAGCGTGAATGATTTTTATTTCTTACGGTGAATGTGAGTTCTATGTGTTCGTTGCAAGTTTAGTAGTGTAGTGTTTTTAGTACAAAATCAACACTTAATGTTAAAAGGAGTATTTAAGGTGTACACATAAATATATAAATAAAAGTGTTTTACTTATACTACGTGGTTCATAGGTAATACCTGTCACTATAGATTTTAAGTACTACTAGTATATTGATTTTATTTACATGGGTAACTCAAACGATACGCGTTTTACCGAGGATCCATATATCGTAATAACTGAACCAATCATTTGTATTAATATTATAAACAAAAATACACCTTCGAAAAACAATAACATAAGCGAGGGTAAATAATTCAAAATACAGCGACTTCATCCAATATGCATGACATCGCATATGTCTAAGTAATATTCCCTTTCTTTTGAAAGGGTGCGTCGAAAATGTAAGGGAAATATTTGTATATGATGTTTATTATAAAAAGGTTAAAGGTTTGACGACCTCCGTGGCGTGACGATGTTAATGGAAAGGTAATCGTGAGGTTTCAGAGTAGATTGTAGTGGATATAAGGTGAACGAAAAAAGTTTTCTTCATTGTTAAATGTGTAAATTTATCCGTTGTAAAGTAGTTGTTTAAATATATTATCTTATGTGCATCTTATGTATCAGTTCTCATGTCAATCTTAATTAAGTCAATCTTACATTGGTATTAGCTAAAATATAGATGAATATTTGCATGAAATTTATAACAGAAAATCCTTAAGATTTACAGTGTCCTTAACTTTTACTACCAGTACAAAATTTGTCCTTTTGCCCTCACTGTAAATCTACATGCTAAGCCTTGTTTTGCAAATTCTTCTTGTTGTGTTGTTGGCCCGGTTCCAAGCATAAACGAAGTGAATTTTATTGTAAATATCCAATATGAAGATTTATTACTTGTATAGAGAAAATATAAAGCTTACGATTTATCGATTATTTTTACCTACCATTAATTTTGAGTAATTATATCAAATCTAGTGATACGCGGGCTATATAATTTGTCTATCTAGTGATACGCGGGCTTCGAATGACCCATACCTAACTTGCTTTCGAAATTTCGGAGATGGGCACTCAAGCCTTTGACTACCCTGCTATAATAAAAAAGGGAGTGTGTAAGTCGTGAAGCATATGTATGTATATCAAATCCGAGATTAGTGCGTGATTTCACTAATTGTTTGATAATTTAATTGCGGTTGATTTGAAGATTATAGCTATATTATTGATGATTCGTATAATTGAAATAAATACATGCTTCCAAACATTCCATTTAATGAAATTCTAACCTCTTATTATACGATCCTGAATATGGTTTGCCATAACACTCATACGTCTACGTAATTTGTTAAATCGTTACCTCTGAGCTGAATCCTCAAGATGCATTAGTGCACTGTCAACAGCTGTCAGCTAATGACAGGAGCTTGCATCTGATGACAGATGCTTGACGTTTGTAGATAGATGACATTTATTCATTTAAGTGAATATGACATTTGTTGTATCTTTCTGTGACGTTATTAAAATGATTAGACCGTAAAACTTATTATCATATAGAAGACGATTAAGGAAATGTAAATGGTTTTTTCTGAACATGTGCACAAACTTGTTACAATTATACAATATGAGAGTCATTACGACCGATCTCTACAATAGTCCTATAGGTATATACTCGTAGTATGATGAATTTAAGGCAGTAAGAACACGTAAATATTTTATGTTGTTATGTTTTCTAGATATTAAAGGAACGTTAGTATACGCATAAAATATAAAGCACAGTATTTAGCATATCCGGTTAGTACAGTATAGTAATACGCTCCAAAGTTTTAATTAAAAACAATTTCACGAAAACTTCCTTATAAATCAATTTTCGCCGTACCGTTTATTCAGTGTTTCAGACTCATATATTTCTTTGTTGCCCGTATCTTTTCTCTCCATTCGTCCCTAGTAGCACCCCATATGTTGTTCGGAGGCACATTACCGTTTCTTTCGCCCCTGGTATTAATCTGTGAATGCGAATCGTTTGCGATAGGAATTTATTTTCTACCATTCTGCGCTCAAGAATTACTGGCTCTTTGTATTAATTTGATCATCTGTGAAAGATATTTATAGGGCTGACAATAATTATTATGGGCATAGTTAAGACACCATTTATAGTATGGTCCCGTGTTAGCTGGGACGTGAAAGCATTTTAACTAGCTGCCGTTGACAGTCGGCATGACGTAGGAGGCGACTCAGGGACTAGGGGTATATGGAATCTATTGGGAGATACCAATATTAAATATTATTATGCAATCAAAACCCCAATATACATGCTAATAAGTGACCGAGATGTTTTCATGTCTCCAAGGTTCTGTCTACTCCGAAAGGTATTAAAGGACGTGAATGTATGTGTATTTATGTACCATGTCCCTAGTTGCAAGGAATTGGAATGAGTATGTATGTGACACCTCTTAGTCACATTTAATTTATAAGTTAAGAGGGAATCGGAATATTTCATCTATTGGTGAATAATTTAACATCTCATCGATATCGATACTAACCAAATGGCGTCACCATTTGGCATCTAGGTCACTCGTCACTCAACCTACTACCCATACATACACATATTCATGCTTCTATGTCCTTAATGGGTAGGTAGAGACTATCGATCGCCATCTGGAATACGATCTAAGATACACGTGGATACTAGACATACGTATATTCACGCCTATCACGGATAGACAGAGACTATCGGTCGCCACCTATAACGATCCAAACAAATCTCTCTTGCTGAATTCACAGCCATTAGCCTTTTCATGCCTGCTTTAATGTTATCCACGCTACCTACACCCACCTTAAGAAGAATATACCAACAAGACTATGTCTGTTATGTACCTACTACCTTATTTATATTTCATGCAAAAAAACCAACCTTTTTAATCCCTAATCCGTGAATAGAACCTTGAATCAATCTATTTTTATACATAGCAAAAATAGCACGCCAAACAATAACATTGTACTGAAAGAGTATTCAAAGTTCCACCCCACACGTGAAAGAACACAATATTTACCCCAAAAATCAATTGTTAATTCGAAAAATACATACCAAACTGTTCGCGAAGAACAATTCCTACTCTACAATATGTATCCAACCTTAGCTATCTACTAATAAAGTCGATTTTCCTTAAGATGCAGTGTTTCAAAGCAGGGGTGCAAGTACGTATGTCAACATTTATTTCTGTTTAATTGAGTTTGTTTGTTTGTTCTAGTCTTCTTTTCCCGTTGAATAAGTTCTCTAGGTGTTGTGAAAGTTATATGGAGATTTTCAAGCTTAGGGTGATATTAGAAGTACGTATAATGATTACTGAGTATGCATGGAGTTTAATGAAGTGAAGGATCGGATGAAAAAGGGATATCTGAACTCTGCTTATACGTTTAAAAGGAGGCAGGCGTGAAGTGAATGTATGTACTTCGAGCATTTGATGTGTGTTATGTAAAGTTTTTTTGAACTGAAATAAGAGGTTTTTTCCTTTTAGTAAACTGGTAGGAGTTTATAGACTTATTTGGGATTATGTCTATGAAAGAGATCGTTGGTTAATGCCTCTCGTGATACCGCTAAATGTGACCAAAGACACATCAAGTTTCCAAGGTTTTGTACCCTGAATCTATACAATACATCTCGTATATACATATGTATATACAAACAAACATTTTCACAACCATCAACCTTGGCAGAGTCATCAGAGGTTCGCGTGACCGTCTCCGCAGTTGTGAAGGTAGTAATTCTATGGCCACGTCGAACCCACATGCATACGTATGTATATACTCTGACTCTATCCACGTATATGGCCAAAACAATAATAATAAAAACAAACTATTGACCTAAAACATTAACCCTTTCGTGTCACCAGTATAACCCATTGGTTTTACCACTGCTGCCCCCTTTATACGGTACTAATAAAGTTGGGATCGTTTTAGTCCGGAAGTGGGTTAATAATGAACTAGTCAGAGGTAGATGGAGTTTGTTATGCGATGGACTAGCAACTTATCTATCAATAAAATAAAATCCAAAAAAGTAGTCTCTAGATCATTTATATCTATGTATTTATATTTAGAACCATTCTAAAACTAAAAGTGTCAAAGGATGGTCCTTTTTTGTCCCTTAAGGGATGATTATACGTGAATGTAAACTATGTTTACAAACGAGTAAACACAATATGTTGAAAAAGGTAATCTTACATGGATAAATTAATTATCCATATGTTGTGCATCGATAGCTACGAAGAGTAAAAAGGTTAATCAAGATCGCCATAATTTGAGTTCAAGATATCTACCTACACTTTTTAAAGGACGTAAGCCAGATTTATTCTATTCAACGCTTTTTAAATCCCAAATCAGTACGGATATAGTCATAAGTGAGACAGTATGCTTCTAATTAGAGGTGGTAACAGGACACTAAATCAGTCTCGGCCTCCCCTTTTATTAGTTGCGACTTAATAGATTCATAAATAGCTTAAAACTGTTTTGACGACAACGAAATCACACTAACCAATAAGATATTGAGAGAAAGAGTTTTTAATGTTTGTTTACGACCGTGGAAATAGTAATTCGAATGCTAATTAGTAGCCTTTCTTTCTGATTTAGTATAGGGACTAGAAGTATGTATATAGATTGTATGCGATGATGGGCTAGCAACCAATAAAAAACAATAGATAAGACAATATTAAATATTGTCAAATATATTTGTATATCGGCTAATCTACCTCCAATGTATGATACCAATCGATAACTATCTAAGACGAATATAATATCATCAGTATATAATACATACATATGAAATCACGTACTTTAAGAATTTTCATGGTGGACAGAACCTCGGAGACACGGTAATATCTCCAAAGTCACTTTTTAGCATTAATATTGGGGTTGTGATGTTATATTGAACATTGATGACAGGTTGCTAGTGTATCAACTAATAGATTATATACGCCCCTAGTCCCGTTTTGTCTCCTAAGATATTCTGGCACAAAAGGCAGCTAGCTTGCATTATTTTATATATCTTGCCTACCACAGGACATATATAATAATATTTTAATTTATTTAAAGTTTCTGATATCAATTATCGAACTCTCAGACTATAAAAGCCAAGCGAAGTCCTATATAAACATTAATTGCCTCTGAGGGATGCTATAAAAATGTAAATTCTTTTTTTAAGGAGCCCGTTTGAAGAGAAATGTCGAGAAGTTCTTTGCAGGCGAGAGATAAAGTTATTAGCCGATATTTTACCCTGGTATCTAGTACGACTTTTTGTTTAGTATTATTGTAGGCTTCGCGATTAAGTAGGGGCGATTTGAGACTGGCGAGAAGCCTTATTTATTTTGTTTGAAAGTATTTTGGATTTCGGGGAAAATGGCCTAACTGGCTGTTGTTGGTGTACTGAATAACGTTGAGATTAAAAGAAACTTTTTACCATAATTAATACATAATATGTATACGGACTATAAAAGTAGGAAGTGTAAATAACGTAATTCGTACAAGGGATAACATAGAGCGTATGCACAATTTAAATATTTCATTACAGTTTAAATAACAACCAAATATCTAAATAATATCATAGTCATGTCATATAATATGAGTAAGTATTGAACTCTCGAATGTGATAAATGAACCTTGTATCTTATAAGAAGCACATACTATCTGTCCACGCCAACGATAAATATGTCTCTATATATTTAGAATGAAGCCTGTACCTCATAACAGCGCCATACGTGCTGATGCGAACAAAGTAGCAAACTATGAACAAAGCTTCCCAAACTACTTAAACCTAAGGCAAACACACGTGCTACATTCCGGGCGCTTAGGCTTTAAGTTCTTAAGGCCTGCCTCTGTCAATTTACTGTATTTCGAAATATATACGAGTATATAATATATCTGTTAATTATTATATTACTGAACATACATATATTTTGAGTTTTTTAGTCAATGTATTACTTCTATGGTCACGCAAGGTGTGAAAAGTATTAGTAGATTTAAGTAGTCTAAGTTTTCTTTCGACGATGTTATATATTTCGAGTACATAAAATCTGTTACAAAAGCAATCAATCTTACACTAACATGTACTAACATTGATATGATACTAAAAATATTTCAAGTATTGTTTACATCATGAATCAACATATAAGATTGACTGATGGAATAGATACGATCAAAAATGATAACAAAATAATTAAAATCCCTTTTTATTTTATCCATTCCTAACCCAAAATCGTACAAGTATACGTACAATGTTGTAGTCATATTTTTGTCTATTCAACCACTAATTTCTCGCTCTTCTCCCCGCTCTTCTCTCACGTTTGGCCCGCTCTCCCACTTAGCTCTTAGCGTCAACATTCGCTGTATAATTTCGGCGGTCGGACGTAGGCCCCGTTGTTAAGAAACTCAATTATCCTAATACCTGCTTGGGTAAACAAAATGGCGACCGTCTCCTGATTTATTCATGATAATACAAATCTAGATATTGAATAAATTTCACCTTTAAGCTGAGTTTTGATTCCGATTTAGCGGTCCTAAGTTTGTGAGTACTGAGTGCTAGGGATGTACTTTGATCGATACAAAAAGATATGAAATACGCTATGTAAAAGTAAAGGGCGTACCGTTGAGTATGAGTATCGATATGAGGTGTTTGTAAGTCAAAGAAAGAAAAAACTGATTCCCAGGATTGAGAAAAATGGGAGCTACGATTTTTGGATAAAGAGCATTAAGTGTATACATGTTTTATGCATCTGGTTCAATAATCATCGCAAAAATGAAAAGATCGTATGCTTTTTATGCCCTCATATCTTGTCTCCTAAGATTCTAAATATAACAATGTTCTTTCGAATTTTATTTCGGCCTCTTTTCAAACACGTGAGTGCGTAATTCACGTCCATATGAATCTCGTATGAGTATAAAACTCGTGTAGCTAAAAATAATCACGCTAAAATTCCTTTTTCACTAGAAATGTGCCACATAAGGCTTATGTTGGGGCCGCGTACATATCGCACTTTTTTCACAGTACATAAAGCGGCATTGCCCTAATATGTCACGAGGCATAAAAATTGCCTTTACGCTTCGTCACTTGATTCTGCTAATTTGTCACTGCGATTATTAAAAACAAGTTTCATTACACATAAAAATTCTGGCAATGTATAATTTTCATCATTTTAATAATTAACTAAATACTCGTGTCACGACTTCAGATTAATTTTATATTACCAGTGACTAATATAGCGACGATCAACGGACATTACCAACGTTGTGGTAGGCAATACCCAATGTAATCAACATTCAAAGACATTGCCTATTAATCTTTAAAGAAGCACATGTAAGTTTCCTTACAGCTTTCCCTCATTAAATCCAACAGGTGGTCATTGTTTCTGACTATAGACATTTCCAACATGAAAAATACTCTAATGTATTTAATACACTACTCCAGTATTGAGTAGAATCAACCAAATTGTCATGTTTCATATTCGTAGCTAAAGTATGTCCATATTTTGTTTCGTTTTTATTCATTGATGGATTGCGATGGGTAGGTGAGGCGGATGGGAGAATGAATTGTCGCCCCTCCATCCTGCCAGCATCCTGTATTCCCCGAATAAAAGTGTTTCCGTGTTGTATTGTAATCAGCCGTTTGATACGCCTGAGGGAGGTATTGTTGTTGATAAGTTTCGAATTGTTACAATGTTTATTTGTACACACGTATAGGATTGTTCAGAAATGTAGGCATTGTTTGTAGATGATGGAAATAAGGAAAATAAATATCGTTTTATACAATGTAAGACGAGTATTAACTATTGATTTAAAATTAATGATTTTATAAGTGACTAGGGTTTGTTGACATTACAAATCTAAATCTAAAACCATAATATTTTGGATTACATGTTTCCATAATGTTTTTTGATTAATATTAAGAATTCATATGAATTAAATCCAATAATCCGAGAAGTACACAATAACACATAAAAAATAAACATAAGATTATATGTTACTAGCGACCCGCTCCGGCTTCGCACTTCTGGCTATTTAATAGATGTTATTATACTTATAAACCTATCTCTTGAATTACTCTATCTATTAAAAAAACCGCATCAAAATCCGTTGCGTAGTTTCAAAGATTTAAGCATACAAAGGGACAGAGAAAGCGACTTTGTTTTATACTATGTAGTGATGATACATAAATTACCTATAATCGCCGAGTGTGTATGAGAAAATGTATGAGTGTCATAAAGAGACAGATGGGGATCCGTGATATCTGCCTACCCCTCTACAGGGAATCAGGCGTGATGTGTATGTATGTATATATTATATGTGTTTTAAAATACATTCGTGTTATTATTTAAACTTACATGTAGCAAATAAATTTCAATACAAAACTCTAACATATTCAGTGACATTCCCCAACTTATCAATAACATGTTTCCAGCATTCACAACAAGAAGCAAGGAGTCAACTCAAAAATAATGGTGTGAGATCAAAGCGCTGGCTCTTGGCCAAGGAAACAGTGTTTCAGTCGGATCTAGACAAAGAGACTGTTTAGGTAGCCTATTGTTAGGCCGGTAATGGAGTGTGGAATTGAATAGGGGATGGTTGCATATAAATTTAAGGTTAAACGTATATAATAACAAACACATATTTGAAAAACTAAAGTAGGTTATGACCTTGAAGAAGGTGGAAGTTTTTCACTTTTCTATCCGATAGATAAGTATTTTTATGGGTGTGTGTAAACAATTTTTTGCCTTAATCAACGAAAAAAAAAATCATAATTATAAATGTTATGACAACCATGTTATTTATGTAATACTTAAACTATGAGAAAGTGTATCTCTGAGTTTCTGTACAATATGAAATGAATTTGAATACATGAGTGTTTGTTTTGTCTATCTATCTACCACCTTCCAAAATACATACATACGTAAATAATTTCCTAAAAACTTGTACAATATCTCTTCTCCATACAAAAATACAGGCGTATGCATTGACCTGTACAACCTTTTCTCAAAAACTGGTGCAAGCGAAACAGGAGTAGAGCCTCCTTAGCGTGACCTCATTGCTTATTAACGGCCGGTCACCCCGCTGGATGTAGGCCAAAAGTTCCAGACGGAGTCAACGCCGCTTAAACATTCATACGTAGCCAATTGCACAGCGACATCCGGGTGTTTCATACATACATAGCGTTGCTAAATAAATAAATATATTCATATACTTTTACGTCCTTTAATCCCTTTCAGGGTGTACAGTAACACGGTGATATTGTTTGCTTGGTTTATTTTATAGTGGTTCTATCTGTATTATTGTATTCTCGTGTGTAACTAGCTGACGTTCTTCCCGGTATGTCCTAACAGGCGACTATGAGACTAGAAGTCAATTAAATCTATAGGCGATTGGAAACTGTCACCAATGTTGGCTAGCAAACTAAATAAATGATGTGTTTATTTCTTGTTTAATGTCTAGGTTATATTTTTATAATACGAACATATACACTATCGATGATTAATAGCAAACGGGACTTATCGCGTATGTTTTTAAATAATAAAGTTACCTTTAAGTCTGCCCGTGACCATGGCTGCTGCAACGTAGCCGAAACGTCGGGTTAATAAAGGTAACTTTATTATTTAAAAACATACGCGATAAGTCCCGTTTGCTATTAATCATGAGTATAAATCGCGAATCTCTTAAAACTATAATATACACTATCGTTTCTCTACTGAAGAGTACTTAGAGCTTACGTTATCCCAGACCGAGCCGAACCGACATACCACATTCGTTTCATTGACATCCACGCTACATACACAACGATTTTAGATACTCATATATCCTTGCAAACCAATAACATCATAAATAAATAATATTTGGACATTATTAAACTAATTGAACTAGCTCCTTGGTAAGTACATTTAAGACTTGTGTCAAGGGTACTAGTCAACGTATATTTAACAAATATATTCTTATCATATATAAATAAATACATATATAGCATACATAATTAACGATCAGACTAGAAAACAGTAGAAAAGCGTAGTTCTTAACTCTGCCTCCACCGGGAATCTAACCCAGGACCTCACGATTAGCGTTCAGGTGTTCAACCGATCGCGCCACGGAGGTCGTAAAATTCATCAAATCAAAATCTCATTCCTTATCCTCGGCGGTTATAGCTCCTTATAAATCGTTCAATATTCCATCGCCATAAGAACACTTAGGTACCTTCCAGTCTGTAGAATGTCGCCGATGCATTATTCCGAGCCAGTCGCCCTGTGCTACGAAAAATGTGAGTGAACGTTTTGTATTTGACCAGTGCTACGGAGGCTCCCCGGGAATGGTAATGCCTTGGAGGTTTTACTCGGCTTGGGAATATGAAAGTAGATTTAGGAGTACCTTGTACTGGGACCTATTTAGGAGTTGTATTGTAAATTTAAAGTAATGGTCGGAAATGGTGAAGTTAAAAGTCGTGACATGTACATGTATGTATTTATTATTAAAGTGCAGGCTGTATATTAAGGTGTATATTATTTAGTATTTATGTAAGTTTGTATTTTGCAAAGTTATTTTAAGGAATCAAAATACATTGTTAAGAGGTACAATATACGTATATACTCTAATGTTACAGCAACAATATTTCATTCATCTCAAAAAGTTGAAAATGCTTATTAGTATAATTGATTCAACAGTTTGACTGTATTAAATTAACAAGCTTAAGTTCTGTCGTCTCTGCCTACTGTTATGTAGGCAAACGGTGGCTTTGTAATTTGCTCAAAAGTGGTGTATTGAGAACATTAGATCAGCAATTGAACGGTTTGAATAACTTCTACTATTATCGCTGTTTTTCAGCTAATTTATCTCTAGAGCATAATTATAAGTTTGGTATCAATCAGAGTAATTGTGGTTACTGGGGTTCCAAGGTCGGAGCTACTGATTAAGTATCCCATTAAAGGATTGAATTAATAATGCGCTGTTTCTCCAACTTCGTAATGGACTTGTGGTTTGCGACCTGCTTCACGGATTCAATCGTCCTGGGCTTATAGTGGAAAATAACGACATTATTGTTAAATATAAAGTGCGCCCATTATGCAAATGCTTGTGTACATATAAATGTCACACTTGTAAATGAGTGTATATTGTGCTTTTGGCCACTTGTACCTTACACACAAGTTGTAGTCTAGTAGTATTCAGTAGTTATTAGAAATGTGATACATGCACGTACATAATGGAAACCTGGCTTAAAAAATCGTCAAATAAAGGTTTTATAAAATATAAGTGCCACAGTGTTAGTAGTGAGCTTCTAGCATTTTATAAACGTTGTGTTATTAGAAATGAATTTCCTGAGACAGTTATGTGTTACAAATTGTTATTATATCAAACCGTAAATCTATTTGTGATCACTAATTCGTCGAAACAAATCGTGTTACAATTTTAAAGACTTCATCATGTATTACAAGTTTGGCCATAACACTTAGAGATCCCACTAATAAAGTTGTTAATTTAAAAGATATGAAAACTATTTTATTAATATGCCAACTAGAAAATAATATCAAAAGAATAAAATAAAATTATACCTAGTTACAAAACTCATAATTACCTGAAGTAGCATAATATAAAAAATAAAACTAATAATAATAAATATATATGGATGTATTCTATGACGTTAGGAGTGCCTATAACCGGCGAGTGTGTATGAGAAGATGTATGTATGTAACATAAATGCTTTAATATCCTGGGAAAAAGGTAATTAGCATTCGTAAGCTGGAATGAGTACAACCTCAGTCAATTTTAAATGGGGAACAGATAACATCTTAATGTAGGGTAACGGATGTAAATATTTGTGCAATTGAGGGAGGTTCGAATTTTACGAGTTTACATCCTTGGGGCTACGTGAGTGTAACAGGAGCTTTATATTTGTGCTATAGAACATATTAATGCGAAATATAAGTGGTAGGTATGGTATACATGAATATTGTATTGAAATAAAATGGCTAATTTTATTCATCCTATGCTGATTTCAGATTTCAATAAAAGTTAACTAGGTTGCTCCTTGGCATGTTGCAATTAGTGTCTTAAGTCTGTCTGCAAATAGTATATATATATGGTCTTTGAAATTTTTGGGTCTTTATCATTAATATTTGTACTTATTTATTATTATTTTTAACGCAAATGATTACTACAATTTTAGTATTGTCTATATTCGTATATTTTCGTGATTTTACTACATATTCAAATATACTTTCAATAAACTCTTGTTGATTTATCATAAGTTATATAAAATAAAGCAATAAATAAATACAACAAAGCACCCAATCCAAGCCATAAACTGAGACATTACCATAAAGCATGGTTGGAGCATGGAGGTTGCATCACTCGACCTGTCGCCTCCTTGGAGCGGGCCTCACCATATGGATACAGACATCCATATAAAGGATGTGAGGCAACGGAATTAAAGTGTTTATGCAACATACCTCCGCATTAAATATTGCCATAAAACATCGTGCTGTGTAGGGTGCATATGAATTGGATATAATGGTGTTGTGTTTTAATGGTTAAAATATACCGTTATGTATGTATATTTAATGTTTACTTTGCGTTTGTGTGTCGTGCTTGTCTGATTTTTGACTATATGCCTCGCTTAAGAATAGGTTATGAATAGGAGGCTATTAAGTGAATAGAAATATGAGGAATTTACTAGACCTTGGTTCAAACATATATACAGCTGCTAGATGGATTTAGTTTGTAATGTGTGTATAAAATTATTTTAACTTATTTTCTGTGCCAAAATTAAACTAAATCACCCATAATTATAATAATTAAAGCATTTATTCCCTTTGACCCCATTAATAATAATGACAGCACCCATACATATAACTCCGCTCATCGTCGCCATTTTGTCCGTCCATATACCATTAATTCGCTCCACCTATTACCCGTGACGATGCGAATATAATCGTAAACTGATTGTCACCCTACACGAAAGTGCAAGGGTCGACGACACAACTGGGTCATAGGGCAAGACATACTCTGGCCCTGTGCTAAGTGTTTAGCCTTCTAAAAGACAAACGCGTTCACGACCATTAACCCTTGCGGGATAGTCAGGTTCAGGTGTCCATCTCTGCAATTGCGAAGGTAGTAATTCTATGGCCTCCTCGAACCCACGTGTAGACCAAATAGTCAGTACTCAATGTGACAGGTGGTAAGCTATGTTGCTATTTGCAAGCACTGACTATTGCCTGTTCGGGGAAAAGGTAGGTTTCCTCACAATGTTTTCCCTCGCCGATGCATTTCGTAAATGTATTTTATTACGAAAAGTACAAGTAGAATAGTTAGTATTAAAGCTATACGAAATCTGGTACTATTGAGTTTGATGCTTCGTATACATACACGGGAAAGATGATGTGTTTTGGGCACCTAGCTATGGTAATACGTAATATAGTGAATAATAGTGTCCCGTGACAGTTAAAGAATAAAATGAAGCAAAAGAATGCTAACTAGCTGCCTTTCTTCCCGGCATCTCGTAGCAGGCGACTAAGGGACTAGGGGTCAATAAAATCTGTTGGATAATAGACTAGCAACCTGACACCAATTTTCTATAGTCACAATCCTAAAAATCATGCTAAAAGTGACCTTAGAGATATTATAGTCTTTAAGGTTCTATCCACTTCGAAAGGGATTAGAGGACATGATTGTTTATGTAAGTAAGATCTAGGAATATGATTAAGCAACGCGGGCATGGGTAATATTTGGATGGATGACCATTTAGGTTGTCTATAGGCTGTGTTGATTTCGGTGAAGGAAAACATTGAGAGGAATTTTCCAAGAAAAAGATAATAGATAGTACCTACATACACGACTATGACCCTCTGGCAGTTTCATAATTTAATTATGTATTTTTAAATAAAGTTTTTTTTATTTCAGGTAAGTTAAAGATTACCCTTAATAATATCCTGCAATAGTACGTAAGTACCTTTTGTAAGTTAAGTTTATCATTCACTTTGCCTTCAGACTTAGTTATTTTAGGTAATACACATCAAGCCCGTTTCCCTGTAGAAGGCTAGGCAGAGATCACGGATCCCCATCTATCCCAATCTTGACAAACCTCTTTCGCTAGATTAGTATCGTTCTTCTTCAGTATATTGTCTATTTATATGGGAACTATTTTACCAGATATATTTATATAACCATCGCTAAACCATCGACCTATTAAAACTCTCGATCTTAAACATTTAATACGATTCCAAGAGTTTCCGATTGATATTTATAATTGGATATTTAGAGTCTGTGGGAACCAGAGTCGTAGAGTCGCATGAATAAAACATTCGCGGCGGCTACACACTGTTCCTAGTTCCTATCTAGTTTTCCAGTGCTCTACTTTGATTGGAGGGGTCTAATTAACATGTGTGAGTATGAGTTTGTTTTTTGATTTTCTATGAATATTATACATAATGTTGATTTTAAAAACTATTAATATAATGTAATACTTCTATGACTTATACAATTATAAAGTAACATTTACTCGTATATGTTTTTATTTATAACAACATGTACTGAATATATAGAGACGTGTAAATATATAACGTATATTAATGACATATTTTTTTATAAAAAATGATTTTTTTTTGTCTTTCAATAAGTGATTTTGTGATCCTTATATTGAATAAAAAGATTTTAATTTCAATACACAAATAACTATGTGAATGATGAATACATAGTTCCAATGAAAATTTTAGTATAATGTAGTCTGTTATAAGGGAAACTTTGATTGTGAATTTTGCTAATTGGTAAGTGATGAGAATAATAAAATGAAGGAATATATTTATCGTAATTTTTCAAAAACAAAAGCTTAGGCGCATCTATCCCATACATGTTAATGTAAGCATCTTACTACACTTTGAGTTAGCAACTAAAAATACAAACTAATTAAACTAAGTGACTTTGTTGTGTACTTGGTTTTCTTATTTGCCTAGATCTCTCTTATATTCTAGGTAGTGTCTACATATTCTGCATACTATCCTAAGATTTAAATAAAATGCAATTTTACTGCTTTTCTTGTTGACATATAAAGTCTGAAAAGGTAATATCGGTCATTGGAATTCATTGTACAATGAGTTTGTAAACCTATCTCAACTCCGCTATAGTGCTCAAGCTTGTTTCTGAAATATTATATCACCGCGGTTCTGTCCGCCCTGAAGTTTCAATATGTGTATTCTGTAAAAGCTATATATTAGTCAAGCAACTTTTATTTACTTTTTTTAATACATACATACAAGCTAAATATATACATATATTTATTATACATATTTTAAGAACTACAATATAAAAAATATTATTCAATATATATTAATAACTATATCAACCATTCAACACGGCATTTTTCCTGTACTCCTACACACTTGGTTGTTATAGGTACTTCTTTTAAATCTGCCAAATAATTCAGTTACTACGAATTTGACTACGAATATATATACTCTTGTTTCAGTTTTCATTGTTTTCCATGCAGTACCAATCTCGGTCATTGGTACTTGTATAATTATAGACTATTGATTCTGTAAAAGCCAGGCTTCGAATAGAAGCGGGTTACTCTCATTAGGATTGTCAATTAGTGAATGGATCTGTGCGATTGTAATATAATTAGAATTTGTGAAGTTAGGCACGGTCAATTGTTATTTGAAAATGTACTGATGATATTTATAAATAAAAAGTCTCTCAAAGTCTATTCAGTCTTGAACTATCCCATTATGCTATATATGCATGTAAAAAAGTGCTATTATTGTGACCAAAAATAAGTATTTTTTTACGCATTTATCACTCATATTCTAGAAATCTGTGCTATATTGTATTTTCTTACAATATTTAATATTTATTGTTCTTATTACAATTACAACTATCGGTAGTTATTGAATAGTTAGTTCTATATTGATATATTCCGAGTATTTCAGTATTTTTTGTATAATACAAAAAAAAATTCTGTTACCAAGATTTATATTTGATATACCTAAGTGATTTTTTATGATTTCCAAGACCTTAAAACAAATCATAAGGGTTCATTTAGAGCAGCAGACAGTTTTATTAGTCTAGAGCGCGAATATTGGAATTATGGTAATTTTTTCGAGTTATTGAAATTTCAGAAGCTTTTTGCAAAGGTGGACGAAGATAAAATTAACATTTTACTTAAACGACTGAGGTGTGTGTGTACTAATAAAACATGTATGTGTATAACACTCAATTAGGTGACATACTGTTATAAGAATGATGTTAGTATTATAAATATAACTGTCGAGTATTGTTTTATTTTTATGTTCAATGTACGTCACCCTAACAGAGAACCTTTCGGTGACGTTCTAAATACACGCTTGTACTTACATAAAATATGTCATCACACACTTACACACATATCCACATACGCACATACACATCAATAAATGGTAATATATTATATTGTATGTATAAAGTTTGTTTGAATGACAATTCATCGAAAATGTTTTACTCGTAGTACGAGTGGGATTGTGATAACTAGTTCTTCATCTTGCCCTCCCCTTAGTAGGAAAATAGGCGTGAAGTAGAGCATTATGTTTACATTCTTCCTCAAAGAACATTTGAATCATTTCAACTCGACTTTTACGAGTCACGAGGTAATTGTATTAAAGGTACTGGCCACATAATTTATTCAAGTGGAGCAAACCCCTAACTCTACCCTGTCCTATTAATCTCGGAACGGCTTTAAAATGCTACCAGATATGACAAAGGTACCTCTGATGACATAACTCTTTAAAGGAAATAAAAAAATAAATGAAATAGTACGAAGTATAAACATTATAAAAACATACATCATATAATGATATAAATCATCATCATATAAATCATACATGCTAGATGGACCGATGACCTAAAAAAGGTCGCTGGTAGTGGTTGGCTAAGGGCCACGAGTGATCGTGTTTTGTGGCGTAACCTTGGGGAGGCCTCCGTCCAGCAGTGGACTGTTTAGGCTGATTGATATAAATCACGCCTGTCTCTATACAGAGCAAATAAAAAATAAGATTCTCATAATATCTTTTAGTCGCCTCCTAATTCATACGAAGAAGAATAGCAACTAGTTGCAATCCAATAATGTATACCAAGCAGTAAGCTTGAATTTTAAGCCAGAGTTGCAGGAGCCTGTACTTATAATAAAACATCGTCGTCGAAATATAAAATAGTCCCTCTCTCTCAATAACATTTCCCTAGAGACTTTAAAAAGTTAAATTTAGCATTATATACAATTTAGGACTGTTGTGTCGATTTTTTTGCTTAAGCATTAGATAGTACATATATACACGCCTATTTGTCCCTAATGGCATAGGCAAAGACTATCGATCGCCACCTGGAATCATCCTGACATATCTCTCTTGCTTCACTCACACCCATTAACCTTCTCATACATGCTCTTCTGTACTTCACGCTGCCTACACCCGCCTTGAGAAGATTGTAAACAAGAATACATATTTATAAATAATATTAACATTTATAATTGAATAATGCAACCCATCATAACGTCACATTGTATCCAAAAATAGCACCTGCAATAAATAAAAAGACGATTAGGAAACAAATTACGATTTGCCAAATTTACGTGTAGCGTGTAAAAACAATATAAATTCGTGACAAGTTAGGGAATAATTTTGGTGCGGTGTCACCGTGGAGTAATATGACGCTGTGCACACCTGTACGGGCTGGCTGATGTATTACTGAAGAAGGGGAGATGGGGTGCTATTCTGCTAGTTTCAATGTTGGTTGATTTCTTACCTAGAATCGTGATGAGTCAAATGTTTCCATTTGATTTTAGTGTCTTGAGAGGTGACTGGAATGTAAATTGTATGTAGTTCAAGACATCAGTTGATTTTATACGAAAGAAAATAAAAGTAAACGACGGATGGTTCTTTGAAAACTTTTAGTTTTATCCATACCTTAATACATTTAAACTTTTTACGAACTAAAATTCTGATTACTCTTCATATACATATGTACATATATTATTTGTGTAGTCCTATAGATCTCTTCACACCAACTCGACTTATAAATATAAAAATATTTATCCTAAACATTATCCCTTTCCCATCTAACATCAAGACACTGTTATAAAACATATGCTGACGTTAAGATATATGTTACTTATTGATTAATATTATATTTTTTTAATATTATATTTTAGGCGATTGTGTGTGAGAAGGTGTACGAGTGTTTATGAAGCGACAGTGATGTGTCATGCACAGGACTTTTGGGCACAAACGATCTCTGCCTACTCCTCTACACGTAAACGGGCGCGATGTGAATGTGTTTACCAAGACACCGTTGCAGAATAGCGGCCCTGTCCCTTTCGTTCCCTCCGGCAGAGGGCGTGCGTGGTTCAACTCCAATAAGCAAACTCTCTTTTCGAGATTATTCTTTTGTCACTCTCCCGCGTTCCGGGGTTCGACATTTCCGGACTGTCACGCAAGGGATCGAGTTCATTTGTTACGTGTATGTATGGGTGTGTAAGGCTAAGGTTTGGTGGACAATGTTTGAGAATGATAGCGTTAATAAGTTCTTTGATTTATATATAGAGAATGATAGCGTAAAAAAACAGAGTAGTACGGCAACTAGTACATAGATGTGTGAAGTGATAGCTTATTCTAATTTCATATATAATAGCTTATACCAATATCAATCTAGATATGTATGTATGTATTTAGGGTAGTAAGATTAGGCGGTAGTAGTAATGAGTCCTCATTGTAGCCATTTTAGGACACTCACTCGTTTTAGCAAGAGAGAGAGAGAGAGAGAGAGAGACTCATCGCCTTTATTTTATAAACATAATATTACCTTTTTTTACCCGATGTTGCGGCCATGGTCACGGGTCAACTTCGTGTAACAAATGTAATACTTTGTTTATGAAATTTACGCGATAAGTCCTTTTTCTTATAAAATATCCAACGTAACAGGTTGTGTTTTCATTTACCGTTGCTATAATATCCAAACTAATAGGCATATTACCTCTTAATCTGTAACTCAACATACTCGTAGCATTAAAGAGAAACAAACAAGAGCACATTAACTAACAACAAGTTTCGGCGCATCGATTGATTTGATAAAAATACATATGCAAATCCCGCTAAGTCCTCTTCGTCTCTTTCCAACCAATGCCAATGCTTTGGTGCAAGTTGAAACGGCACTACAATGCCGGTCTGAATTAATCTCCGATAGACGCTTTTGGGCGGCATTAAACATTCATGTGATTGCAAATTTTTCGTTCCGAGTTGAGAGTCTTTTGAAGGCATTTATAGGATTAGGGAGTTCCCGCTTTGAGCCATTGTTTTTGTGCACAGCCTCCGCGAAAAAGTGGGTTTTGGTCCTAATGGTTCTCTTAATAGGTTCGCCGTTATGGAAATGAGTGTGAATAAGTCGATTTACTAAGAAATTTGGATTAACGTGTTTTACTTGGTTACGTAGGGGCCGGCACAATAGGACATATGACAATCAGATAGACGCCATATTGAAAAAGGATGATGTTAATAATACTTATAAAAGCTGAGTGTGTATAAGCGTCTCAATGAAGCGAACAAGGTTAGTCAAGATCGGGACATATGGCCGCTGCCTACCACGCTACAGGGATTCATGCGTGATGTGTATATAAGTATGTATGTTCTTGAAACCAGAGACTTTTCTCTGTCTATATAGTATTAAATGTACATTAGCATTTTATTCTTTATGTTCATAAATTTATAAGTTTAAAAAGAAATCTAATTATGCAACTTATTATCTTTCTTTGTCCCCTACTATATTTAAAATTATCAATATGCCATTAATATTCACACATTGCGAATGTACACAACTGTTCGTGCGCTCCACATACACATTTCAGTCAATAAAGTTTCATATTTACATATATCAACTTGTAGTAAATAATTTCCTCTCGATAGAGCCTTATATCGGCTGCTGCCTACCTTTGATGTTCGATGAAATATCTCCGGCATTATTGTTTGGGTTGTCTCACATGAATTCGTTATTTTCTTTTGTTGTAACAACGGTAAAGACAAATTGGATTTTGTGGAATTTGTACCCATATTCTTTTGCATTTTTCGCAGGATATGAATTTTAAATATACATATATAATTGTAATATACGCAACTTCATTTCAGTCCAGAACCTTAGGATACGAAACTATTCCTTAATCAATTGTATGTTTTTACATTCGTATGTGCAATTGTCTTTTTTCTTCAAATGTTGACGTAACCATCTTTTTTATTGTAAAGCAGCTTAGGTTGGGTAGTAGTATTACCATTAAACCCACTTGTACCCAGATTATTATGAGACGATATTAGCGATATTAAATAAATAAACGTGCTAAAATTAGCATCAACATTTCCTTTCATTGCGCTTTTGTTTCGTCTCATCTTGTATTTATTTTCACTTCAACATTTTAACGCCAGTCAAAGTTCCCAACTTAGGCGGGAACTTGCGAAAAACTCTGAAAATCTTTATTCAAATCCCCGAACAAATGGCAACTCCCAACAATATAACAAGCAAACAAAAGTCAATCTCGAAAAGCACTCCAATCTCCAAAGTATACCTAGCTATCCATCTTTCCGCTCAAAGAAAATCTTTAAATCCAATGTCAATTTTCTCTCTGAAAGCTAGATCCTGAAAAGTCTTCAAAAGAGTTTGACAAAGAATGAGTTCGAGGCAGAGCGTATCTTGTTAAACCTCGTTAATCGTAGCTTTTACACAACTGCTGTTCTTACCTATTCATTGGCTAACAAAGAAGGCCTTATGCAATACAAACAGCCTGGCATCGAATTCAAACCGTGATGGGAAGGCTTAGGGCCTCAGACAGCGGGTGTTAAGGCTTCACAGGATAGCGGTCGCCTATTTGTTTAGGCTGGTGTTGTGTACACAAGTGCTTGAAAATGCTTGTGTATATTTTCGAGTAATACAATACGTGCTACAAAAACAAAGACCCAAATCCAATATACGTACTCGTCTTGGAAGATACATACACATCACGCCTGATTCCCTGTAGAGGTAGGCAGAGATCACGGATCCCCATTTGTTCCGATCCTGACAGATCACAGTCTTACACTTCGTCATGCTCACTCGGTGTTTATAGGTACTTCTAACGTCACCCTTTTTCAATATATCGATTATCTGACTGTCATATGTCTTATTGGGCCGGCCCCTACGTAGTCTTGGAAGATATATATACATATAGATCGTAAGGTATATTTCATGGTATATACCCAAGGATTGATGATTCTAGTCGTGAAAACATTATGAAGATTCTCATATTTTTCGGGATACGTAATAGTCTGCTCCATATACGATATGCTTATAATCTATGATGAAACTTCTATATATCTGGTAAAACGTGGGCTTTGACTGACCCAAGATCTTTATAATACAACGAAAGACCTTTACCTTAACCCTTAATTACCTCATATAATCTTTACTTTATAGGCCATACAATCTTTCTATTTATCTATATCAGATCTCCACTGAGGTGTTGGATTAGGCCCCCGTTCCTTAATAGTACCTTTTGTGAGGCTCTGCTCATTATTTGGTGACAAAACCCGCCCTCTACGAATCCACTTCGCTCGATGGGTGGGAGGCTTTTCAATAGGGAAGTCTAATTACTGAAACCTCTTCACGTTTTTTGCTGGTACCTGAAAATACAGGAATAAGTATACAAGTTCCCGAGCTAACGTGGAACCGTACAAAATGAAACGGATCATCACAAGGACTAAGAGTTAAGGGTTGTACTCGGGTGATGAGCTGGTAATCCATTATCAATAGTACAGGTGTATTTAAAAGAACCTGTTACTCTGTATACATTTATGGTATAAACGTTTTCTGTGAAATACAAAGTCTTCAATACACTATAAATTCTTTTACGTTACGTCAGGTACTGTAAAAATAGTTTGATGCAAAAAGTATGAATGCATTAAAAATGTATCTTACAGTAGCGCGTATCTTTGGGTATTTGATTCAAATGTTACCTCAATCAAACATATTAAACATAGTATGTTAGGTTTGCTCCGACTTTGTCTTGGCTTTGATACAGCCTGAAGGTGAACGGTAACTCATCAATCATAAAAAGGAGATTGCCTTTCGCCAGATCTGGAATGTTCTATTCCTGTCGATATTGAGTGCCTGCCGCTAATCGACTATTTTACATTTAGATATTTGACGAGAGATGGCGCGAGTATCCTTACCAAACCCTGTTATAATTATATAAAGTTTACTTATGAATATGGATTATTAATATTACGAGTCCGGTACTAATTATGCTTATTAAGTACTTAGAAGCTACATTAATATCGAATGCAATTAATGAATGAACACACTTTATTATATTATAAAATAATTAACAACTATTTGTTCCAAAATAAAACCAGCATATAATAGAATACACACATTATGTCATATAACAAATCTTGCAACACTTAATACGAATGGGCATTATCACTCAGAAGAGATCTGTTCTAAACAACCTTAGACACAATATTACGATACCTACATAATAATAATATACCTATGTATTATAAAGGTATACAGCAAATTTCACGGCTCCTGAACCTGATTTAGGTCTGAATACAAATCCAAATTCGCGAGTCGCTTAGCAAAGCAAACAGCTATGATGATTAAAAAGTTGAATTAAAAACGAGGGGTGTTGGAAAAACTCTGAGTTTTGTTTATTTTGGAGTTTGCTTCGTTTATGAGTTGCTACACAATGTTGATTCGCTCGTGGACGTGTTAAGATTTTATTTGTCTATTTAATTGCTTTTTCGGGAGTGTTTGTAATGTGCTTCTGAGGAGATTAAGTCTATTGTTCGGATTGATTAAACTAAACACTTTTGTTAGTTTAGAACTACGTTTATATATTCTACTCTATTATATTGAACATACACATATACATTGCAATCATTTAAACCTTATCGCCGTTAATATAGTCACATAGAAATATTTTTGTCGTACTCTATTTTGACACTAGAGTTAAGCGTTGTTATGAAACATCTATGACAAGCATATGCATTATAATAAAAAGAAGTAAAGGTAGCAAATTGGCTGAAATTCTGTTCAAACTCTCAAAACAACACTATATCTCCCAATAGCCATTCCTAATGAATAGTCCGCCTTTCCCCGTATTTCGTAGTCTATCCCCGGCCGAGGCGCATATCAAACGTGTGTTTATTAAACCCGGTCTATATTGGTCATAACCGGTGTGCCTACTGAACGTGATCCGAAAGCCTAACGCCCAAAACCTAATAAAGAAGTCAAACGGACCGCACGGTACAAGCAACGGCACACTGAGTACAGATCAAAATAATATAATATTTCTAAAAGGCTTGCAATTTTTATTCATTTAACCAAAAAAAATAAACTGGATTCATCCCGAATCACGGCAAAATAGTGTACTTGAAAGGAACCTGTCTTTGATATTGGGCGGTTAGTTGTTATTACCATAAACCTACACACGCTAAGTATGTTGTCGTGTAAATGTAATGAATATACCCTATCTTGAAGAATAAGTAGGATTTATCACGATTCCCTCTTTTAAAGTGGTGAATTTCTGTTAAAGTTTATTGGACAACTCAAGTACCAAGTTATCATAGGGACGTGAAGTGAATATGTTTCTTATGCCACATGTTAAGGACGATAACGAGAATCGAGTTGAAAAGTAGCAACGTGTCTCTATAAAGACAAATGGGTGTGTTTATTGTAATGTATAAATAGTATTAAATGTACATCTACAATTATGAATTTTACTTCAATAATATGTATATATACAGTAACGCACAACGAAGAATGAAGAAGAACTTAGGTTTGCAATTGTATAACTTTTTTGCGTGCAATTCAATATTTTTTGATACTCATTTTTAATATTCGTTTAAATATTAGCTTTCTACTAACTTACTAACTTTCACATAAAGCCTCATACTATGCCAGTCCCTGTACCCGAAATGAAGTAGGCAGGGTACAAGATACGCCGCCTGATGTACTATAGCAGAGGAGGGACGTGAGAATTCACTATCTCTGAATATGGCCGCGATAAAAAACGCCAGGAATTTGCCAGGCCCTTGCATTTTACATGGCCACTGACTAGACACGGGAATATTTGTAAAGTTTGTGCCATAGAGCATGTGATATTGATTCTAATCTTGTGATTCTTTTGGCGTATTAAACGTATGAATTTACGTCACATAAGACAATACAATGCTATCATATCTACTCCTCTATAGAAACGTAAAATGCTAAGAAATTTTACGAAATTTGGAGGCATACTCCTGAAACTAAAATAATTTTAATTATCATAATTCTGTTATTAGTATTTTGCTTCTATCGTAACAGTTTTACTCTTTTATACATTCATATGTTTTTTTTCTTCTCGTTAGTAATTCATGACTATACTTACTATATTCCAGTCTTATCTTATAGTATTTACTTTAAACTTATTACAATTCGTATGTAAACCCTTTGTACGTATAACACAGATGGTATTTCCTTGTTGGCTCTTTGAGTCTGTTGTTAAAAAGACGTAAAAAACTCGTTAAGATCCAAAGTTGAAGTTTAGTGGAAAAGTTCTACACCTTTTTAACCCTAGACGTTGAACGAAGGGTGTAATAAGTTTGATGTGCTGTAACGCCTGTCTATGGCAGCGTTGCAACGTTTACGTTTATTTCTTTTATGTTCTCAATGCGTCTTGTTTGTAGGAAATTCAACTTTATCGTACTTTTATATACTGTCTTATACTGCTTGCGGAGACATTGTTTTTGGCTCGTAGTTATACTTATAAAAATTGAAGTTTTCAGTAATTGCAGAATATACTCAATAATATCGTTAATACTTACATGCACACACGGATACATACATTTCAAATCTGACCTTACTCCTTGACAACTTTGTTACAATCGGTAACTATATAAGTAAATTACAATCGGGTAGCAAAGGGTTATAAAATATACGTGATATGTCCCTCTAAAATATAATAAAAATCGCAAGTCTCTCTAAAATATTAACTATTAACAGCTAAGTTTATATAAACACATACACTTATGTATTTATACACATCTACCTATACAAACCAGAGGGTTGAATGACCGGTCAAAAATATTAATGGGCAAGCAAGGGTTGTCGGGCCAGATACTGTCGAAAGTGCCGGCTGACAAATTATGGTGATTGGTCAATGGGATCGCACTGGATTTGGGGTCGAGTCCCACTCCACTTAGATCGGATTTTGATGGATATTGCGCGATTTGATCTAGTACTATTGGGATTGCGTACGCCGATGCCGTGTCGTTTGTAACTGGGCTGTCAGGTATGTTAGGGACGGATTTGCGAGCATGTAAATTATATGGACATTGTAATAAATGAATATATGTATGATATTAAATCGTTTAATTGACTTCTTAACTATGACAACGTAATGTACGGGTTATTATTATTACATTTGTGTTAGTTGTAAGTAACTTCATTATGCAATAGGAAAACTTTAAAAAAGTGAAGAAAAATGCTTGTTTTTTGAAATAGGAAAATAAAAACGGTGATAAGAAACACCACTATTCATAAGGACAGCTGACTATCCTAAGTAAAGTAGCTATGATGTTTGCATAATTGTACTACTCCATAATTACGAAAATAGTTCTGCAAACCCCTAACTACCCCTTAAGAAATAATGGTCTTGAAGTGCGTGCATGTTCCCACTTTTCAGCCCACGGAGCAAGACCTAGGTTCTAAACCGTCTAGTCTAGATACTAGGATACCTAAGTACCTGTTGCTACAGCCGTTAATATTTTATGTGAAAGGAAATGAAAGCCTGATAAAACGGGCTGTACCTACACGTAATTTTCAGTCGTATCTCCTAGGGTGCAGGGTTCAATTTTGAAGGATTGCTCTAGTTCTTGTCTTGTTTGGATTCAGTTGGTTGAATATGAGGAATTTTGAATATTTTCATAATATTAAGGCCTATAGCAGGGAACTCGAATACATATCGATATGATGTTAGAGATTGGTCCTATCTCTATGTATGTATTGTACTGAAATCGTTATCTCACTTTCTAACCAGAAATATACTGTGAATCTGATTCTGTGAACTGTGAATCTTTACCAAAAGCGTGAAAGTGATAACAGCTAGGTTTAATGTCGCCATTAATTAACCACTCAAGCATAATCCAAACGCGAACTTTTGCTTATTTCAATGACACATTTACACTCTAACTTCTATAACGCCTAACTAAACTCCTTCGAACTTCAGTCTACTTCCAACGGACATAAGTCATGAAGAATATGTACGTACCTGTTCCAAGAAGTACGCAAATGTGTTTCTAGTCCTTTGCACTTCAATGCGTGCATCACACTACGATGGTCCCGAGAGAGGAAGCGAAGCGTGAGTTTTGATAGAGGCTTTTTGTCCCGTTCGTAATCTATATACTTAGACGCTTTGACTTGTATGCGATGTAAATAGACATAATAAGACATATAACAGTCAGATAGACGCTATATTGAAAAAAGGTGACGTTAGGAGTACCTATAACCGCCGAGAGTGTATGAGAGGATGTATGAATATTAATGAAGCGAAAGTGGTCTGTCAGGATCGGGACAAATGGGGATCCGTGATCTCTGCCTACCCCTCTACAGGGAATCAGGCGTGATGTGTATGTATGTATATATGTAAATAGAATGCTTCTAGATATCATTCTCCCGATGGCCGAAATCCAATAACCAATTTAAGGAAATTTATTATTCATTTGAAATACAAACGTACTTCAATAGTAGTTCAATTGCGTATTTTTACACTTTAACTACGCCACAAATGATTTTAGACCATTTGTACTATTATTTTACTACGATTGCGATTCTACTAAATTACAGTTTTGCCTAAAAATTTATTAGAGGAGCCAGGGCGACATCTTAGTGACGTAGGAAGCATAAACTGCACTTTAAGATAAGTGGCAATGCAATAATAATCGACTCACGCGTTCAATAAGTCAGGTGTTCTATCTAAACGAAACTTATCATACATTTTTACTTGTATTCTCTTGTTTTGCCACTTGTAAAAGGGTCCTGGTTTACTCTATATGTTGTATGAAGTGACTAAGAAATTTATTATTATACTTATTATGTACGATAAGTTAGCTAATACAACCAATATTAAAAACCTTTTCATATCTGTTATTCAGAGCTGGTTTAAATTCACATTTGTGTAATGTTAAATTTACGCGAAGGACGCACTTAGATACACTCAAAAATAATGATATTGATTGATATGATTTATCACAAACATACATATAATATACATGTAAGTACCGATGCATGTAAGCAGCCGTGTATAATTTAACGAATCAAAACTACTTCGTCAAGATTAAAACAAATGAGTCTTTATTGTGTGTACCGACCTCTTTGGAAAGTATGTTAATTTTTTTTCTATATCAACCTACACATAATTATGATAATCTTCGCAACCACTACACCAAAACCAAACTCTCACCTAACCACTACCAGCACTAAAGTGGTGGCTCGTAACTGCAGTCGTAAAGAGCATCGCAGGTTCTAGTTTTATGGGTGACTACGAACATTTGATGCGCGCCTTGTATAGAAAACATGTTTTTGAATTAATGTCATGAGTGACTGCCTTTATGGTGGTTTGGGAGACCATTGGTTGGATCTTGTGAGTGTTTTATATAGGCAAAGTTAGGAAGATGGTTTTCGAAGAGCTATAAGGTCTGATTAAGAAGTCGCTGGTTGCATACCGTCTGTAGCTGGAGATAAAAAAGTTGTGATATAGAATAGCCTGTCAGGCGTTTATTAAAAGTTGTCAAAATATTTTGTTTAATTTTTTGTCTTAAAGTAGCATTGAATACTGTAAACTTCATCTAAGACATGATAAAGGTTACCTCTTTTATGAATTATCAATAATTACACGTTTTTACAAGGATATAGAATATGTTCAAGAAAATTGTGTCTTCAAGGTTTTGTCCACCCAGAAAGGAAATAAACAACGTCCATATACATTATTTATTAATTAACCTATTAAATACTTTCCAAAGGACATTTCAAATATTAATATTCAAAAGCTACCGTAAAAACAAAGCTCGTGTCACTTCTACCTATAAGTTGGAAATTAGGGCAGGTATAAGGTGGGGGCGATTCAATAAGGGCCTTTCAAATGAGCCGTTCGCCGATTGATGAATGCTTAAGCCACCTGAGAAGGCCTCGAGACAAGATTGTCAGGGCTGGTTGGTACATAGAGGTGGGAAGAGAAAGGATGTGGTATGTTAAAGTATAGTGATAGATGTAATGAGTTAAATGTTCTATGTATATGAAATTGTTAGTGAATAGAAAATTTATCATGTTAAAGTAAATCGACTTGAAATAGCGTTGAATTGTATGCATATGAATTGATTGTGATGTAGCAATTAAAATTGCAAGTGTTTTTTATTACCTGTGGATTAGAAATGCGAAAAATGTGTCGGATATGTAGCAACTTTCAGCAATTAGTTATTGGAGACATTTGCTGAGTTTAAATACTAAAGAAAGCCTCAACTTCTTAAGTCAACTATTACGATATTCAAATATGGAATTTATTTACCAATCACATCCAAAATTTTGTATCGCAGCCACTAATCTCAAGAGTACATCTCCCTTTTGTTTCAAATGGATTTATTCAATGATTTAGACGGACGGATCGGCACGAAATGGCAAATAATTCAGACTTCATTGCGCCTCTACATTTATCAAGGTTTAGTCTGGAATCACGATTGATATGCCTCTAAATTGCCACTTCAGATTATGTTCAGGCGAGATTGGTTGATTAATGGTCAAGATACAAGTACTTTAAGTTTTGGCAACAAATACATTTGTCTATGACCTTAAAGAAGGATATTGTCTCGGGGCTTAACACAAATTAGCATAAGTCTGAAGGTCAATTAAAGTATTGGAATGCAACCAAACTTTTTGTTGCGACCTTTTTCTGTCAGCTGGAGCAAATAGATGTTCATTTATTTTAATTAATGGTTAAAAGGGTCACGCACATTGTCACTATTAAAATGTTTTTTAATTCATTTACTAATCCTAGAATAGTGTTTGAACTATTAATATACACAGTTGCACTCACGTCTATGTTCCTCAAAATTATTAATTCTGGTAGGCAAAGTTTGAAAGAATGATTATAAAATGTCTAAATGAAACTATAAACTTTTTACAGCCCATCAGTAAATACCAATCGAAACACCTCATAGATACCTACTATGTTACAAAAAACGGAATAAGTATCGTTGTATAAAGTATAGGATTCAATGTTTCAAAGTTTCGTGGCTAAAAAGGGATTAAAGTAACATTTACTCGTAGTAAATACTTCAAAGAGAAGCGTTTAATTGCCAAACAAAATCCACCAACCCGTCTTTTCAACAAAATATCTACTTAATTCCCTCCAAGTACCATTTCCCAATTTCTTACAAAACTTTCGGTTCAACATGAAACTAATCAAACTAAGTTAATCAGGGGAAAGTTCTTAACTTAATGAAAGAGGTGCGTTGACCTCAACCAACTAGAAAGTTCGATTCGATATGTTTCCTACGGTAGTAAAGTATAGGCTCCCCTCAGAAAGATGTAGACACGGTCGTTTGTGTAAAAGTTTTCTCTGTAATCAGATTATGTACATATACTTTCATATAGTGAAAGACGCTTCCCTGCCAGGTGGACCGATAACGTGAAGAAGGTCGCTGGTATTGACTGAATGAGGGCTACCAGTGATCGTGTAATGTGGCATTATTGGAGGATGTCTATGTCCAGTAAACTGCTGTACAATGAAAAATAATATTCATGTTCTGTCCCGTTACTTTTTATATTAATGTCGTAGTTCTTATGGCTGTAATATTCGTAATAATTGTAATCAGATTGTATTTTATTTACATCTAATTACTCGATTTGCTTTTACTGGACCGTCAGATACTCACTATTTACTCTTAAGCTGCATTTTTTTACGATATAGTACCTAAGAGAAACTTACTTTAAGTATCTGATACTGGTAACAAAGAAAAAGTCACGGACAGAACTAAATACATCCCTTAACCCCTCGCCTGCCACCATAAAGTTTGATTCATTTATTGACCATTCGACGTTATCGGCTCACAGTATGCTTGCAATCATATTCAATTGACGTCGGGATTAAGGAGTGTACTTGACGTCGTATAAAAGGGAAACTGGTCACGTGATTTAGTGTTATAGATTGTATGGCAAAGGGATTACGGTTCGGATTCAATTGAAGCCTGTGTGCTATGTAATAAGTAAATAATTTTGTGCAATACGTGATTTGTGTATTCTTTAACTGACTGGAAAGGTGTGACGTGAGTCATTGGGCTTAGTTAAACAAATATAGTACTAAAAAAAAATGATGTCTGGTTTTCTTTTACATTTTGTTACTATTAGGTGTAATCAGGCTTGCAGTTCAATAATGAAAGGTAATAAAAACCAGTATCTATTAATAACATATAGCAAACAACAAGTTATACTTTTTGAGCTATGAATTGCATACTTACATGAAAGTCATTAAACTATACGGTTCTGACTACTCAAGGAGACAAAATATAGTAGACAAAAAATCTAGGTAGATAAGACAGCAGTAGAATATCAGTACAAACGCCAGACAGCAGTACTATATCAGTACAAACGCATTCCACATACATTTTTACCCACTTGAAACTCCTACCTCAGTCAATGCACAGACAACACAATTATAAAGGCGCGTACATCAAATTGCATCTAGTCCAATATTGAGCTCTAAGGGGGGCTGTACACACGCAGACGTCGGCCCGGGCAGAGCTCGTCTCGTTACCCGGACGACGGCGTCGCGTGCACCAGGATTGGATGTAGCTGTGCTATTCGGACCCGGATCGGTCCCGGAACGTTGGTGATTAAAATGGAGATTTGTTTTTAGATTTAGATGACAAGTGTTTAATCGTAAGGAAATTAAAAGCTTAGAAATGTTTTCATGAGTAGGAACATTTAATTGTAAAAAGCGAATAAATAAGTTTTTACGAATGAATAAATATAAGAGATAAATGTAAATCTGAAAAGTTAGAGTTAAAGTGTGTAGGTTGAGATTTGATTGAAGGATGTGTTATTGGGTGAAATTTTAATGTGTAAAGGTAAAGGCGATTTTCAATTGCGATAACTGCTTGTTCGCAATCACTGGCAATCTTTGGTTACTTTGCATTTAATTGCTAGATTGTATGTAGATTTATATACAATTATATTTCAAGAATGTTGACTAGGCATATTATAGTAATAAAAGAAACAAATAAGAACGTGTTCATTTCACTTTGAATAACAAAGAAAATAATCAATTTTTGCTTATATATTATCTGCATCTTATTATATTATCAATTAACAAAATTTTCTTTCGCATCCGAACACCCTAGCTTTATAAAGCGTTCTACACGGCGTGCGAGGCGGGCGCCCCCGGCTGCAACGCGCACAAAGCAGTCGCGAGTCTGCAGCCGCCCTTAAATACTTACGCCCACTGATTAGCCTGTTATGGAAATTTTAAAATGCTTAAGCGCACTCTTAAAGGGGAACTTGTATTTGCCCCGGGATACTAGGAACAGGGTTGCATACTTTTTGTCATGTTCATTTGGGAACTGTCTGTTTGGGAATTGAATAAGTTTGAATACTCGACAGAGCTAAATTTGTACTACGGATTTGCTACGGTTCGGAGTGTATTGAAAATAGTCATAAAGTTTTGTCTTTTTTAATGAATTGACAGTTTTGATAAGTTTGAAAGGTTTTAATGCGAAAGAATTGTTTGGGACTGGTAGATTTAAGTGTTTATTTTTAGACTTTTATATAGTTTTGGTACTGAAAGGCATTTCGTTATCTACGTCTTGACAATATAATAAAAGTTAGACTGCAAGGCTATTAAAATTTGGAACGAACTTTATACTTTGAAATAATGTGTTTATATATTTAATATTTATAATATAAAAATGATGTCATATTTAGACTCAATCTTATGCAGTCGTTTTAAAATGTGTTTTATTTTAAGATATATTTAGGCGTAAATAAAATAATAAAACATTTGTTTTTCATACAAGAATGGTGCTTAGTACGGCCGACCCATTTTTTTCCTGTTTACGTATGTTACAAGCTAAATAAAATTCTCTGACTTCCCAATACAATCAATGGTCTCAAGCATTGAGTGTTGCCATGAAAAAGGGCTAACTAATGCGTTTTGTGTGTTGCCCTATTTACGGTTCATTGGGATTGGCTAGTTGCGGTTATTGAAAGGGCGTATTTTAAAAGTATGGAGGGTAAAATTGTATTGGTTTATTTTATTTTCTGTCAAATACTTGAAACAGCTTTATTTAGTTTCTTTTGATACTATTTAATTTACAATTAGAAAATTATTTGAACAATGTAACAAAAAATATAAAATATTAATACTTAGGTCTTACATGAGTTTTCATTTAATTCATTTTATTTATATGAGACGTGATTAATTTTATCATATGAGTGTCAATGAAGCGAAAGTGGTTTGCCAGGATCGTGACAGATGGTGATCTGTGATCTCTGCCTACAGGGAATCAGGCGTATATCTATGTATGATTATTTATCTGTAATAATATTTTATTCATCTTAACTTTCTTTGTCATTTTATACACAACGATTGATTGTCAATTGAAATTAAATACATTTCACATGATCAGCTGATAAAGAAAGAAAATAAGTAAATAAAATATTTTGAATAGTACGAACCTGATATTGATACGTACATATATTCACGCCTCCACAACCCTAACAGGATAGGCAGAGACTATCAATCGTCAACCTGAACGATCCTCACAAATCTCTCTTGATTTATATTCATTATTTTTCCATATTTTTTTATTTTCCGGATAGTCTCTCGAAACCTAAACAATACTACACGAGTCCTCCTCGAGATCTAATTAATTTAGCTCCAACGAAGGAGCAGTGTTGCCAGGAAAAGGTCTAATTAATGCATTTCGCATGTTACTCTCGCCATGGTTCATTTAATCACGACGTAGAAGTATTTGTGGCTGTTGAAAAGTGGCCGTGGTGCGCGCGAAAGAAAATAAAAATAAAAGCGTCTATGGGATTGAAGGTCGGTTTTTCCAAGATTCAGTTGTAAGAAGTATGCTTTAAAGAGAGTTTGGGTATTAAAATGTACTATTGATTGTGTTCTTCTAATTAAAAATTACAGGGTTGTAGCGACTTTCTTTATTTGAATAAAGCTTTATGCTTTTTTTTGTGATGCCATGTTGGAATGGAATTTGGAATTATGTTAGTGGCGATAATTGGAAGTAACTTATTAATTACCAAAATGTATGAGTATCAATGAAGTGAAAGAGGTCTGTCAGGATCGGGACGAATGGGGTTCCGTGATCTCTGCCTACCCCTCTACAGGGTATATATGTATATAATTACCAAAAGTACCTCTACATACATTTGAAGACACATGCCTTCTTTATAACCCATTTATTTCAGCACATCGCAGATATAAAACAAATGATCATGTTTATCTTTTGACATTCCACATTTTTTCGTTACCATGGCAACGCGATTCTAAACTGCATCTAATTAGCCGCTTCAGCACGTGTTGTTTCACGAAATAAGCGCCTTCGGGATCAATTCGCGAGGGAACAAAGGTGCCGGTGACAGGCTCTGGCGGGGCTGGGGGCCGATTCTGAACGCGCACAATTAAAACTTGGACCGCTGGATGAGCGTCATTTTCGGGTCCTTCCGATTAGTGTAAGGATCAATTTCGCAGTTGTTATGGTGACAAAATATTATAGAAAACAATAGTCTGTGATTGTGTTGGTGACACAAAATAATGTGACATGTGAAATGACATTTATAAATGTTCGTGTAAAATTTCCTACCATGTACTACAGCAACTATTAGTTAATACTTAAGAAACAGATTAACATTAATTAACATGGGTTACTATGTTATTATATATGTAATCTAATGTTCTTCTTTTGTTTTGAACAGCCTTGGAGACAAATATCGTTAGTCACGTCTATATCTACCTTTTTTTAATAACTTAATGGCTAAACGGTGTCCTTAAGGTTCCTTTACTTTAATTATAAATTCCTCGGCCGCAATATTTTAAATAATGTATTGTTATGTCTAGGTTCAGACTGGAGCAGACCTAGAGTCTGTCTGAAGTTCCGATGTGCTAGGTAAACACACGGAAATACAATTTTGCATAGAACAGCTCAGTCTGAGATTTAATTAATTCCATCGGAATTCCGAGCTCAGATTCGATTATCGAAATCGTAAGAGAATCGCACTGACTACGACTTTCGAGTAGTCGGAAACTTGCTACGAAAATAAGGTTCTAAAATCATAGATAGGAAATAATGTAGATAGGGAACTTTCTAGAGACTTATTTAGCTAATGTTGCTATATTAGTGTATGGTTTAATAATGATAATAAAAAAAGATTTTGAGATTTATTTACTTAAGATATCGAGTTATCAAACACAAATATTGAATATCCATATAAACCTACATACTACGCCCACGGTCATCAAATAGGTTGATAAAACAAATAAAGACAATTTGTTCTTGAGTATAGCATCTTATATGAAAAGAATTTTCTGAAGATAGTAAAGATGGCCGTTGATGATACAAAAGTATACCTTAGTACCTTATTTACCGTGTATTTTTAAGTGCCGTATGAGATATTATAACTTCAAGGTTCTGTCCACCCTGAAGGGAATGTATATGTATGTGTTTACCTCTTGTGTATAGCCAGGATTCTGATTACATTCTGTATAAGAACTACGTGAAGCTACCTATCCCTTCCGTAAATGCGTAACAGCATTGCGATGTGTGTTAATCCTGTGATGGAAAGTAGATAAGTACTCGATGGATTTTTGGCTGTTTGTTGTACACTTACTGTCGTGATTAATGGGAGTGAAATAAACAGATAACAAAGATGATTTTTATTATGCTATACCCATACTATTATACGTAACAATACTTTCTTGTAACTATGCTTTTACATTCTTAAATATCGCTTGGGGCGAACGGTTGATTTAGAATGAATTGTATTATTGTGAAGGCTACATTGATGAGTAATATAGCGTATAGATTGTAAACTTATGACCCTAAATACCCTATATCCCTAATATCTTACACGCCTGAACAAATTGCATTTAAAACAACTACGAATATATATAAAAATATGCATAATAAATTATTTTTTATCCACGTTCTAAACTATCACAAAAAGAAACATCCAGTCATAAGTACCCATTTCCCTTACAAGGCATTGTAATGAGCCAATACAAGCCGCCATAGTAAAGCCGTTTGCAGCGAGTGTTGTTTTAAGCTAAAGCTTCGGGCAAATTAAGTGCAAACGCCCTTCCATCCGACACGGCTAATTGAATTTCGCCTCTAATCTTTTTAGATTACTCTTGTTTGGAAGTGCGGTAAAACATTCATATACAAACATTAACCCGCGGTAATAAAACGTAAAAGAACGTACTTGGTTTCGACATGTTTTGGGGATAGGTATATATTTGTGTTCATTGATCCGTTTCAGGGAAGAGAAGACTTCGGAAATATAGTATCTCGTCAGACATTGCTATTAAAACAATAGGTATAATTATAGCTTTGAGATCTAATATATATGGAGACGTATATTAAAAGATATGTTTATGCCTGTGAAAGAGCGGTTTTGTTGGAGTCCTCTGTAAATTTTTTTTTTATTCTCCGTTTCTGATAAACCAATTTAAATTCACACCTCTGCATCCATACTCGACGGTTGTCGGTATAATGTCACCCTTTTTCAGTACAATTTCTATTAAATACAACTCTATTTTATGCGTCATGCGGCTTATATGTTATTGTTGTTGGGGATTGAACATGAATCAGTTTCTAATCCTTTATCCCACCTCCTGAACCATGGAACCACGCTTGTTTCGTAAAAACATCTCAATACATACATACATTTACGCTTATACTTCTATATATAGTGAACCTTGAACAATCTTCAAAAATCTCTAGCCTCACTCACATCCATTAACCTTCACATAACTACATGCTTCTGTTCTTAACGTTTAATACCAATGAAACTAAATCTTCTACAATACAACATTGTTCAACCATGTTTCCACTAAGTCAAGCACAGGTATTCGTTCAGTTAGCTTTTAAGAAGGAAGGAGTAAGGTGCTATAAAATAGCACTTGCAACTTAAGTGTAGCATTTGTGTTCTTACTAAGTAAGGTTGGACCAGGTTTCGTGAATGTATCGGCTGCTAAGATGACAGAGGTTTATGTGTCCATCTTGGAATTACTTACATAAATCACGTCTGTCTTCTACAGAAAATTAGCCAAAGATTAAGAATGCTCATTTCTTTTAATCCCGGAATAACACTATAAAATACTCACAGTAATATAAACGTTTGAAATAGCTATATAAAAGCCGAGTGTGTTAGAGTAGGTGTATAAAGTGAAAGTTACAATATTTACTCGTAGATACTGCTTCTAGGAATTATTTTGTTTATTTCAGCCATATGATACGTAACTCTATCTACCCTAAAGTAATATTCTTAGCTGGTTGCCACATAAAATCGTCATAAACTACATAGTTCTCGAGATAACCTCTTAGAAACACATAAATTTCCCCTCCATAATAAAAGATCTCAAACGAAAACCAAAATTCAACCATATATGAGAAAAAGTTATACAGATTAAATCAACCATGAAATGGGTTTTGATGTTCAATGCGACTGCATAGGCACACGTAGACTTCTATTATTGTAAGACAAACATCTGTTGGTATCACGTTCTTTCATCAATTTTAGTAAGAGTAACATACTAAATCTCGGAAACATACTATTCGATTGCCTATAGCATTACTATAGGGATTAACTTTATATAACGGAATATTGCTCATAGGTTTATTACGTACAGATTTCATTTACCTATCATCATTCAAATAGGTGTTTGTGGACCTCCGTGGTGCAAACAGTTAACCATATCGACGCTTATCGTTAGGTCCTGGGTTTGATTGCCACTGGACATAGAGATGAGATTTAGTCATTTCTTCTGCATTCCAGTCAAGTCGTTGAATAGTATATATTAATATGCTATGTATGTATTTATCTACAGTAAAAGTATATATATATATATATATATATATATATATATATATATATTTTAGGTATACGTTGATTAGTCTCCTCAACACAAGTCTCAAATGCACTTAGCAAGGGCTAGTTCAAAAGCTGTACTAGTGTCCGACAATATTAGTACAATATGATTTACCTTTCAAACTACCCAGGCAGCATAGAATGCATAAATATACATGTTACTCCTTTATAATTACCAAAAGTGCGGTAAGGAGGGAGAGGGACATAAATTCACCTGTTCCCCTTTCGGCGGGCGAAATTAGAAAACTAATATTCGTTTTTAATGCGGCACAGCAAATTGGATCTTAACTGGAGATTTATAGGGTATGTTGTTAAGTGAAACAGTTGTTGCGAACTACGCACCTAGGCAGTAAACGGATATCTTCCCCTTGACAGCGGCAAAGAGTATCATTTTGGTCAGATGGGTCACCGAACTATTGTCATTGGTTAATTAACGCATTAATTATCTGCTAATAGTTACTGTAATTGAAATTCACCTACATAATTACCGAAAAGGAAAATATTTGGTACATATGATTTTTCAAAGATTTACATCAGGTCCATAAAAACTTTTTTATATTCAACTATTGTAAATTAAAACTCGTTTTATAGTTGCCTAAAGTGCTGCTATATAATGCTTTATTATTTTATAATCTTTTATTTTATCCTTTTAATATCCTAAGGATTTATATACAAGACACATTTATTCTGCGTTCAATCAATCTTCTGTATCAGCGAACGTTAACACTCAGATATGTGAACTAGCGGCGCGTGTGAGGCATACATTATGTATTTCCCGTCTCTTTTTGTACGTGATAACTTTGTACATTTACGTACTTGCTTAGCATTGACAAGAATATAGTTGATATTATGACATATTTATGGTCGTAAATATTCGAAGATAACTTAGGACTTTATTCCTAGGCTATTTCTACGTACGTAATGTTCAATAATTATGGCAAAAATAGGCTAATTATTCTAGAAATATGGAAGCAGCTTTCATCACAGTCAGTGCAGTTTACAGAATATACGATTTATTTATTTATTTTACCAATGTGTTAGTGGTCTGAAGAAGAGAAAAGTATTAAAGACATCCGCATAATACATAATAATTACTACATGTTAATTTACAAGCACAATAAGTGTTAAAAGCATAATATATAATAATTACTACATCTTAATTAACAAGCACATTACAAGCTCTTTTATCCCACCAACTAATATGTAACAAACATATAATCACACAAATTAATCCAGATGTATTAAATCCATAAATACTTCAAAGCTAATCAATATACTATCATTTTCCAAACCAAGCCTTTTTTATTCTATCTGTGCCCCTTAGTCTTTGACATTACATAGCCTCAATAGCAGGGGCAGGCGAAGAAAGCAGCGCGGATATTGCCCGTAAAGTTGCGATGGAGTGGCAACCGCCCTTCGGACTGCTCGGGGCCGCTATAAAACCTCCTTGCTTTTTAAAATGCTACGCCTGGCTGCTTTTAGTGGTAAAGAAACAAATATATTATAAATGATCAACCTTTGGCCTTTGATGTGCAAGACATGATGATGGAAATAAATCATTGTTACGTCATCACAAATATACTACTTTAAACATTAAAATTGGTTAACTTTGATAGCTGGGAATCGAATAGGATCTCAAAAGCTAGCTTCCTTTTTAATGTGTCGTAACAAAGTGTTTCTTGTAACTACGTATATATACTGTTATATTGCGAGATAAATTGGTAATCAACAACTCGTTCATGTACTTCTTGGTCTTTCTATGATAAACGTATGTATGTGTTGCTATTACACCCATATATTTGTACCCTTTAGTGATCTATTCCTTACTTTTAGCAGTAATACCACTTCTATCATTTCAACCAACTTAGAGACCAGTAAGACGTATTCGACTCTCGTTTCTAGCTTGAATTTTTTCCTTTATTCCTGCTTTCAAATAAATGAATACCTTTTCTTAACTTTGTTTGGCAGCAGTCTTAAGTGGAGGGTACCTGCCGCGCTCGCCTTTTAAAAGCAAACGTGTTAGATGCAATAAAAGTGGAACCCGCCTCTGAAGCGGTACATGTTCTTTCCTACAATGTATGTAGGGAAAGCTGTGTAGTTTTGACGTGTAAAGGAATTATTTTTCATTCGGTTTTGGGGATAGTTAATTTTATATGGGTTTATGATAATGCCGTACTTGGAAGGATGATGGGTTGTGATGTCATAATGAAACAATCATGACAAGTTGTTAGCCCATCGCCCAAAGGGTTCCATTGTTCCTTCACTCACTTATTACTCTTATATATACTCTATTTATTCTTAGTCCTTCACTCACCTCTTACGATATGCCGGGAAGAACTTAGAGTTAGCATTCTTTTTACGTCCCAGACTAGTACGACTCACACCGGAATAATAAAAAAAACATTAGCGAATATTTAAACACTAACAAGAATAATACAAAGAATAGAATAAGCTCTTACATTCATTCTAAACGCGGAAGCAGTCGTTCAGAAATCACTGAATAAAATTTCAGTGGCGCATAGTAAATGCAACGCGAAAGGAGGCGAGCCGTGAGCGACATTTCCTTATTATATTTAGTGCGGCGCGGGCACTATTTGTCACTGTTACTTCGGCTAGTGAATTTCGTAGCGATCGTAATGCTTTGCGGTTGGCGATGCACCTGCTGTAGGACTGGCATCGCTATCACTACATAGTATAAAACAAACTCGTTTTCTCTGTCCCTATGTCTCTTTGTATGCTTAAATCTTTGAAACTAGGCAACGGATTTTGATGATCGATAGAGTTCGAAGGTAACAGACTTTCTGAGAACACCTAAAGATGTAATCCCGTACCAAACACCGGGTGTGTATAAGATTGATTGCAGCTGTGGGAAATCTTACGTCGGACAGACCAAACGGTCTATAGCGGACAGAGTGAAGGAACACATTGCAGCGGTCAAGAAATTGGATACCAATAGGTCAGCAATAGCCGAACATCTACTAAACGAGGGTTCAAATCATTGGATTGAGCTTCATAAACCCACTGTGCTCTCTAATGAACGCCGATACTACAGTAGAATTGTACGCGAGGCGATTGAAATAAAAAAGCACAGTACATTCAATCGTGAAGGAGGTTACAAACTGTCTTCGGCGTGGAATACCGTGATAGATCGACATTCGGTTCAGCATGATCGTGTGAAGCCACAAGATACTGTGAGTGTAGTGTGTAGGTCGCGTGTGTTTAATAATAACGAAGCAGTGAGGGTAGTCGGAGAAGAATCTGACAGGGCGCTGCGTTGGAGGCGAAGAAATATGCGTCGTCAGTCTGCCCGTGACCATGGCTGCTGTAACGTAGCCGAAACGTCGGGTTAATAAAGGTAACTTTATTATTTAAAAACATACGCGATAAGTCCCGTTTGCTATTAATCATGAGTATAAATCGCGAATCTCTTAAAACTATGATCGATAGAGTGATTCAAGAGGAAGGTTTATATGGATAATAACATCCATTAAATAGGGGAGTAGGCTATATATTTTATACCCGTACAAAGCCGGAGCGGGTCACTAGTTGACTATATAGGACAGGTAAGTTTAGTGAGTAAATAAGGGTTTTTTATTTGGTGTAAGATGATGAAGGAATAAAGGTGCTTCTAAAGTCGTGATTTGTTGAAATGGGAAACTGAAGCTAGTAGTAACTAAATCCTTAAATAATTTCTTCAATTCTTAATTTGAAGTGTTTGGTAGTGTATAGTGTTGTTTATAAAATAAACTAAATAGTTCATAATTTATAATTAGGATCATTAAGTCGTGTGGGGTAGCCAGAAGCTTGTGTGCCTATTTTTGCAACTATAGAGTTGGTCATAATTTAATTTTAAGGTTCATTGTTCGTTGCAGGTGAATCAGAATTTTATATTTCGACGTAGCTCAGTTGTTTAGGACTTGGCTCAGTATCAGTGGGTACAGGGTTCAAATCCCGGTTGAGCATGTACCATTGAAAATGAAGTTTAATAAATTTCTATGTATATTTTCGTAATAAAAACACATTTACGAAATGAAAAAAACAACTCGAGGAAACCTACCTGTTCGTCGAACAGGTAATAATTAGTGCTTGTAAATGGCATCTCCACTTACCACCTGTCACATTTAGTACTGACTATCTTATCAACACGTGGGTGGCCATAGAATTACTACCTTCGTAATTGCAGAGATAGACACCTGAACCTATGACTATCTTGCAAGTCTTTTGAATAGTTATATTTCTCTATCTTCCTACATCCATGCTAGTCCTGTTGGTTTTGATCTGATTTCGCGGATGGAGTCCTTTGTATTATTATATATGATGCGAACAGGTAGCTGCAGTCTCACTCCTTTGTTTCAATAGAGGACGGGAGCTTTGAAGTATTTCGTTTAAAACGCTGTCGGTATGAAATATGTTTGTTACATATTTACTAATACACACATATAAAACAACTATCTACTGACGTTGTTAGATTGTACATACGAGGGGAGGTCAATAAGTTCGCGGAATGAGCGGGAAGGGGGTTGAAATTATACATGAAACTATTTTTCCTTTTCGATTTATTCTCCCTTAACCTTAATACATTTTTCCGATCTCTAAAATAATTATAAATACCATCGCAAAAAAATGATTTGTCTTGGCTATCAAAATAGGCCGAAATTGTGGACTTGGCTTCTTCATCGTCGCCAATTTTTTTCCACGCAGCTCCTTTTTCATTTTTTGAAACAAATAATAGTCGCTGGGGGTTAAGTCTGGACTGTAGGGTGGGTGGTTTAATTGTTAGAATCCGCATCGGTGAATGGCAGCCGTCGCAACATGGCACGTGTGGACGGGTGCGTTGTCGTGCAAAAGGAGCACACCTTTTGACAGCTTTCTTCTTCTTTTTTCCGTGATAGCTTCTTTTAATCTATCTAATAAAGAAGCGTAGTACTGTCCCGTTATAGTCACACCACGATCTTTATAATCGATCAGCATTTACCTTCTGTATCCCAAAAGACAGTCGCCATGATCTTTCCAGCCGATTGTGACACTTTAAACTTCTTTGGAGGAGGTGTGTCTTTTTTATGCCACTGCATCGTTTCTTGCTTCGACTCAGGTTCATAGTGGTGAACCCAGGTTTCATCACCAGTAACAATCCGGTCCATAACTTCGACCTTATTCTCTCCACAGAGCTCCAAAAACTGGCGAGAACACTCGACACGCTCGCTTTTTTGAAGTGGCGTGAGCATTCTTGGAACCCATCTTGCACTGACCTTAGTCATCCCAAGTTGATGACGTAGGATATTTAAAATACTTTTTTCGGATACTCCAACCATTCCTGCAAGCTGCTTCTTCTTTAACCAGGCATCTTCCAATATAAGTTTTTCGACTTTTGCGATGATTTTCGGTGTGGTGGCCTCAATTGGTCGTCCGGAGCGGGGGTCATCTTCAATGGACTCTCTTCCTTGTTTGAAAAGTCTATGCCACTTGTAAACCATGGTTTTACCAAGGGCAGAGTCCGCGTAAACTCCTAACAGCTCTTGGAAAATCGTCTGAGCGGATTTTCCTTGCTTGGTGAGGAACTTAATAACGGCGCGGTGTTCAATTTTCTCCATACTCGCTGACTTCTTCCCGATTCACTTGTTTGCAGGTAGACAACAAAAAAGTTAATGACCCGATTTGGTTCAAACTTGTTATATATACTCTTGATGAGGTGCTGAAATAGTTACTACCTGGACGAGTAAACAAACCCCCTACAACCCCTCCATTCCGCGAACTTTTTGACCTCCCCTCGTACATACATACATATACGTCAGGTCTGATTCCCTGTAGAGGGGTAGGTAGAGATCACGGATCCCCATTTGTCGCGATCCTGACAGACCACTTTCGCTTCATTGATACTCATACACCATCTCAGACATACTCGGCGGTTATAGGTACTTACAACGTCACCCGATTTTCATTGTAAGAAAGTTATTATTAAAATGGAAAGAAAAGCGTAGTTCTTAACTCTGCCTCCACCGGGACTCGAACTTTACGATTAGCGTTCAGTTGGTTAACCAATCGCACCACGGAGGTCGTCAGTAACCAAGTCCTAATATATCTTTCAGGATGGACACAAGCTCGGAAATACTAGACTCTTGAGACTTTTAAAGTATTAATGACATAACTTATACCATGTGATCTAGACGCCTCCTACAATATATCTTGAAAGTAGACGGCTTTTATTTACTGCTCCAATTAGGTTTTGTAAATACTCATACTCATATAGTGTCCAATAAAAAATCCATTCACCTAGTATAAGTTGAAAAACGGTACTAGTCTGGGACGTAAAAAGAATGCTCACTAACTGCTGTTCTTCCCGGCATGTCACCAAAGGCCACTACGGGACTTGAGGTAAATGGAATCTTTTGGACGATGGGCTTGCAACCTGTCACCAATGTTCCATTATGACATCGCAAATATTTATGTAAAAAAGTGACCAATGAGATATTATATATCCGAGGTTCTGTCCACCCCGATAGGGATTAAAAGACGCGAATATATATGTTGAGTAAAAAACCAAGTATCCGTGTAAAAGTTGTATAAATTTATTTTTTATTCAAAGGAATGATGGTCTTATTTTGGTGTGAACTTTGTAATTTCTTGGTTGTTTTGCAATTTATTCGTTTGCGAAACTTCTGACTGCGGTTCCGGCGTTGATTAGGGGATCTGGATCAAAGGGGAGAGAGAGAAAGGTACAATCCAGGAATAATATAGGTGGATAGAGACTTTTTCGTAATAAGGGTACAATTGATACTTGTTTTATTAAGGTACAAGGTTACATAATACTTAGTTTGTCATTAAGGAACATGAATACTTGGTAAGGTACATACATACATCTTGCATTAATTTTTTCGTGATGGACAACATTTCTTTGAGACACTATTTAATGGAGTTCTGATGGCATATTTGATTGATACTATTTGTTTATCACGTTACTATAACTGTTTATTTCTGTCTTAGGCACAATAAATTATAATACTACGATTAAGTTAAGATTAGGTACAATTAAAGCGTGATAAATTATATTTATTTAATACATATTGTACAATCTACACAGCAGTACCTACATTTTTTTAAAGTTAGAATGTTTTGAATACAAATTAATTCTGCAATTTTAACTCTATAATGATTGTATTAATTGTTGTAGTAATATATATATACATATATAATTGTAAATTGGAACACATTCATATATTAATTCGAATTGGTTAGATATGTTAATTAGAACAAGAAAATTTTTGTTTTAGTAGTTCTGCATTACGTTCTGCATTGCATTGCTTGGAAAAAGTCCACATTGTACTAACAAGTATTGTATCTAGTTAGTATGTATTTGTAATCAAACACTAATGCAATTACAAATACAATCCAGAACAAGACAAAATTAACTTTAACCCTATCCTCCATAAAGTCGATTTTCCTTCATCAACATACTAGCAGGAATCGTAATAACGTTTTTTTTTCACGACACAAACACGAGCACATTTTTTCATTACCCTCACTTATCGAATTTCGATGGCGTTGTATCAGATGTTTTATCGAGTAGTGGAGCGCGAAATTGTCGCATTATTGCAACTGGGTTGAGATCCCGGGACGGCAAGGTCCTTGAGGAATTGGGTTCTGTTCCCGTTGGGGCTGTTTCGGAATATTCTGTGTTTTAGAGATTATTAGTACAATTTTTCGTGTAACTAATTAGTAATATTTGTGCTGTATTAGGATAGTTACCAGTGTAAAAGTCCGGAAAAAATTTAAATCTGTTATTGATGTAAAAGTAATTATTTGAAAATAGAAAATTACGTAGAATCAAGAGAAATTTGGCGTAAGGAATGCTGGGACAGAAAATCTTAGAGAACCAATTGCTTTTTGTCTTACAATGAATATGCATAGCTTTCAGAGAATTTTAGTTTACATAGCTTTAAAAAAATACTTGAAAACCCAACTTAAGTTATTGCTAATATAAACGCATACCCCGATTATACGCAATTATCCTGGAAATCTATCCACATATTTATTAAACTGTTGTACACAGTAATAATTATTAACCTTCGAACCGAGCATCACACAAGAACCGCCCGTCAATCGAATCCCTAAATAATATCGGGCGTCCAAAGGGCTCAACAGTTGGAATGTTGTCAGTTGCACAAATAGGAGTAACGAGAATTCCTCCGGCGCCACGCCACCCGAATTGCATGTGGCCTTCCCCTGGGAACGTGGTCTTGTGGGGGAAAAACTTCTTCTTTTGATATGTAATGCATTAGGAGCGACATCTGTGATTATTGAAGTAGCGATTTTTTTATTGTTAATGTGATTGTAATGCAAGATGTAATAATGGTATATAATTATGTATATTACGCTCGTTTTCATAGGATAATGGGCGTATATATTGAAGAAGTAGGAAATCGCAATTACTAGTTTTTCCTGATTCTGATCTACCACCTCAACATTTCTGAAATTGAAACGTGCAACTACAGTTATGTCTAATATTACCTGCTTAGTTATATTATAGTACTGTATTTATTATTCATCTGATTATACGGACCAGCTATAGTACATAATTTTTATTTTATTTCCCAAACTTCGTTACTCCAAAACACAGGTGTCGCTACTACAGTTACGCGCAAAAAAACGCAGCACCCGAAAAACACAAACGAATTTCCAATACATGACAGGGACGTTTTCGCTAAACTAATTCCAAACTTTCATAGTGCAGTTTAATGCATGGTAATTGACAATCGCACGCTCTTCACGGGACACAATGGCGGACAAAAATGTGACAGTACACGGGAGCGACATGCCGAATGATATTCAGGCGGCTGTCAACGCGCACAGGGGGTGGCTTGTGATTTTTTAGGTGTAGTATAGAATTAAGTTGAATTTCATCATAATAGACATCGCGTTCGTGTCTTTATAGTGGGGTAGAGAGACTACAGACCACTTTTTGTTTCGATTCTGAGAAACTACTTTAACTTCATTGGCTTACTTACACCTCCTCATACACTCTAGGTTCTTCTAACGTCACCTTTTTTCTTGCTTATGTAACCCTCCACCTCGGCAACATACACATGTATATGTTTTCTTTTTGGCCAATTTACCATCATTCATCCGCATAACATGTTCAAACAATCAAAGCATGACCTTTTCAATCTTGGTCATTGCACCTTTTATACCGCAATCATCCCTTATCGCACTATTTTTAATTCTATCATTAAATGTCACTCATAACATGTTTCTCAGTGACCTCATTTCGACGGCTGAAATTCTACTTTCATGCTTCTTTTTCCATACCCAACTTTCGCTACCATAAATAAGTCAATGTTGGAATCAGCACAGCCCTATGAATAGTCATACGTGCGCATTGAGAAACCAACTGGCCATTATCCTATATATTACCTGCACACACTCTACGTTCAATATTTTCTTCACATTTTCCGTCACTAGTAAATAGTGTTACCAAATACACAAAATCATTCACTTTTTCGAGTCTTTCATATTCTATCTTTCGATATCACTCCTATATTCTGCTCCATGCAATAATAGTCATACTAATATCCCAAACTATGTCTTCGGCTGTACGCAATGAATCCTCAATAGGCAACCTCTGCACACGTGCCTGGAGCATCCACGCGAACAATACGCCATGATTAAATGCCCTAATGCACTTGTGTGTGCGTACGACCGCGCCTCTTTAGTAGCGGTGCATCGGCCATCTTAGATTCTTGTTTCATATGAGGGTTATGTGGGATCATAGGTTTTATTAGGATATAAGTAGATGAGTTTCTTTGTTGTTGTTTCTGATTTACGAGAGAGAAAGCGAAAAACGACAGTAATATATAAAATATCTTCAAGCTATAATACAGGTTTTTAAAAATTCATTGTCTGCTAGATCCTTATTCGTCTTCTCCATAATCAAGTAAGTAAGGTAGCTAATAATCAATCATCATACATTCTGTACTATATCGCTACCCGATCGCTAAAAATTTGTTACTTTTATAAAATACACATTCGAAATCATATATTATACTCGTACATATGTCGGAGCATGATTTGATATTTCGGTTTTTTGCAAAAAACCAAGGCATTTTGCGAAAACACACATTATTAGACAATGCTGATTATTCCTTTTCTTATGTTACCTATCAACAGAAAACAACGTAGGTTAGGTCAGTATATGATAAACAACGCACGAGCCGAGCGAAGCGTGCCGCGCCAGCTGCCGGCAAAGTGCCAGAAGCGAATAGCTTTTGTAATAGTGGATTTGTGATACAATGATCACCATTGTCTAATTATCCGTGTTTAATGTTGTTTTTATATACTAACTTAACCTAACCTACTTTGGTTTCTGTCGATAGGTGACATAAGGATAAGGAATGATCACAATTGTCTAATTATCCGTGTTTTCGCAAAATGCCTAGGTTTTTTGCAAAGACCCGAAACATTAAATTGTCCAGCGACATATATATGTATAGACAGTCCAAGGGTTGTGCCGCCTTAGGGGAATGAGGGTGGTCAAAGTTACGATTCGAATGGGACTAGGTATTACTTTGGCGTAATTTATTCTTTTATTTCGGTCTAGCTGCCGACTCTTGTGTGTTGGTGTTGTATGTATGGGTATAAATATGGGGTCTATTGATATGGTGATATATACATACATACATTATATATTATTATAAATTACGCTCGTCTTCTTACATAGGGGTAGGCAGATATCACATGCAGCCGTTGTTACCGAATCTAGAAAACTACTTTCTCTTTATTGACGTCCGTAAAAAGCTTCATACTCACTCATTGTGTATGAATTATTTGTGTGTTCGCAATTTTATTTTTATTTAGATATCGAAGTTTAGCCATGTTTGATATGCTTTTATTTTCATTGGTTATATTGATCAATGAACTGGCAAGCTCCATTTTTTAAAACATTACTTTTTATGTACAGACTAGCCACAATTCTTTAACATACACACACATAAACCACCAGCTATTATAATAATCTCTCCACCCTTGGGTTTCTATTTACCCTTTTTGGTAAAGGCATAGACTAACTTCCCAAACAGGATAACCAGACAGAATCCAATTAGCAACTGACAACAATGCATCATTTGAACCTATGGGCTATAGCAATGTCGATGTTCTGTCACACCCCTAGGCGATACGACCCTTTGTGAAATGGCGAAACATTGTTACTTATAGGTATACATATTATGCGGTGGGTATGTATGTAGATTGGCTTAGAAGTAGTAGGAACGGATTCGTTAAGCAAAGGTTCCAGGTTTAATTCCCAGCAGGCGTAAAGACTCATACAAAATATTATGTAGCTATTCGTTTATATTAAAATTTTTGTTAGATATCAAACAGGTCTCTCCTTAAATAAAAAGAAAGAAACATCTCAAGCAGTTTACTCGTAGACAATAAAATTTACAACACAATGTATTAGTATCGTAGAGTAAAAAAATATACCAAAAAATGTACGTATACGAGTATGTTACATATTCCTGGGATTAGATTTTCACATTTTCGTGTCTGCACGGTAATCTTATAGCTGTTTAAGTTTTTATCAGTGTGAATTCTACTGTTTGCTTTCTTTACTAAAATCCTTACTCAAATTTTGAATAAAACCTAATAATTTTCATTCAAGCTATATAGACACATCAGTACACCATTCCTCGTCCTAAACCTAATACCGAAGCCGTTTCATCCGTTTGTATTTGTCCATACAAAGGACATTCGCACTCACCAACAATAATCGAAAACCGCACCCTACGACAATCAGTCTCTCAACGTTATGTCACGAACATACTACCAGACCTGTACAAGCTAATATAACTCTTATATATTAATCATAAAGCTTAGAATCGCTTTACAAGGTTCTGACGTTTCTCTCGAAGCGTAAGTTTGTTAGATTATAAACCTTGTTAGCTTATCTTTAAGGTTAGTTTTAGATTAAAGTGTAGGTGTTAATATTTTGGCTTTACACTTTACAGTCCAGCGCCTGTGATATTGCGATGTAAAATGGAAATGAGGCGATTCTGTGATTGATATAAATAGGTGGGATTCGCTAAATGTTATCTAGTTAAGTTGCTTATGTTTGTTGCTGCTTTTATGTGATAATTTTCATATTTTGTTAGGAATTGACACAGAATTTAACTAAGTGTCGTCTTTCTGGCTTGACTTAACTCCTGTAATGACTAATCGCTACTTGATTTCAGAGGTAGTTCTCACTGTGATTTGGCACATAACTGAGTAATACTAATTTTCTCGAATTATTATATACCCTTATAATCCCTAATATCCCTAATATACATATGAAATCCCCAATAACAATCTAAATATGCTCGATGGTAGTAATCAATTGTTCTAAATATCATCTATTAACTTCCTGCATACATAACACATTTCATCCCATATTCATTATGAAATTATTAATACCCATGTAATATATTCATTCAACGCAGTTGCTAGTTAATATTGCAAGCTCATAGCATCTAGGCTTAATTAAAATACCTATTAAACCTGTGTCCAGGACATAGATTAGCATGATGCAATCTCTGGGTTGACGGTTACACAGAGTAAATGCAGACTAAAGCTCTCTGCAGTTGATACGTGAGTTTAGAGTAAATGTTTTATTTAAGAGGTTAATAGTGTTTCGAATATATTGAGGTGTAAAGTAAAAGTACAAAAGGTGTAACTTATAGCCGGTTTTATATTTGAAGGGTTTAAATGAAAAACAGCCTTTGTCAAAGAAATTAAAGTTGAACTGAGTATGCCAAGCTATGTAGGAAAACTTTGCCCACAAGATGCTCTTTACTGATTTTTGAGAAACATCCAAAATCACGAGTAATTCCATAAAAACGATTGAACACTTGGAAGAATAACCTATATCATAACCTTAAAAACTCTTTTTATACTATAAACTTGTTTGTACCATATTGGAACTGTCTTGAATATTGTTTGACATCCTAAATAGGAGTAGTTGAAAAGCAAAAGCGTTAATATTAATAAAATAAGTACAAATGATCAAAACAGTTTTTTACCCATACTGGAAATTCAACATTATTGTCTAAGGCTGTTTTTCCTTTCAGCCCTTCATTTGTATTTCATATGTATGTAGGCTTTGATTTGTATTTAATATATGACTATCATAGAACCTGTCCTAAAGGTGAAATTTTCAAATGAAGGTATAAAATTCAGTGCAGGGCATAAAAAGTGTTAATTGTACCATTTATTCAAATCTATACTGTGAATAATTAAAATGTAAGCAACCTACTTACTTATTTTATTTCAACTAAATACTCAACCATAATTTTAGGCAGATATTATTATTTTGAAAATGATTTAATCATTTTTTATTAGTGCTGCTAGATTTCTTACATTTTTATCATACCTACCAAAAACAGGTTTAAACCGATCTCTTAGAGAGTCATAAACGCGAGAGCATATCTATCAACATTATTAGAAAGTCGTAATTAATTATTTACATATTTTAATACACAACATACATCAAAGATGCACAGATAACATCACTAGATGGCAGTTTTCTATTAAGTCGCAACTGCATCGTCCACTAGAGATCCCGCCACATAAGGTGGCAGTTGGAGGCGTCGCCACAGTCGCGTAATTCAGTGTTACCAGTAAACACGCCAAAACTAGCACTTACTGTGCCATACGGCTCGATACATTATAGGTTTCATTTGTAACGGTCTTTGGTTGCAGAGCTATAAACTCAAATAAAACAAATTAATATATCAAAGTCAAAATATGTTTATTAAACTATTTCAAACATGATTAATAATTAACGGGACTTATCCTTCTTATTATATATTACATATATTATGTGTTCCTTCACTCTGTCCGCAATAGACCGTTTAGTGTGTTCGACGTAGGATTTCCCACAGCTGCAATCAATCTTATACACACCCTTATATCTTATATCATGAGTATAAATCGCGAATCTCTTAAAACTATTATTTCAAACATGGCACTGAGCATTGTTTTTACATATTTTTTACCGAGGTTAGATCAGCGGAGACCATAGCTTGGAAAAGAACTAACAAGAAACTCCGGAAATCAATTTATTATAATCACCCTTAACAAACATAAAAATTACAAAGAGTGGGCAAAAAACACAACGCTGGTAATACTAAATTTACCTTTCATACAAAATAACACGCAATGGCGGTAACGTCAAATTTAGTTCCAAGTTTGGCTACTGCCACCTTATGTGGCGGGATCTCTATTTAATGCCACGTCCATCACACATGTCAAAGACACAGATTACCATCTCTCTACGTTGATGATTACATAGAGTAAGTGGTCTCTACCTTTGAAATCATACGTGAAAGGGAACTGAGCAGCAGGCTAGCTTCGTAACTGTGAAAAACAAAGGAAATATATAAAATGACCTGCGTGGAGGGAATAAAAATTATGATCATTACTATTTATATGTATGTACACACCCGTCATATTCGTTCCCTATAAATACTCGTAAGTAGGGCAAAGATTTACATATCCCAATTTTGACTGACTCTACCTATATTTCCGCTCATACGCAATTACACACACATAAATATTTTGACTCTATTAACCCTTTTTCGGGTGGCAAGTTCCTTTGGACACAATACATTCAGGGACATCTTTATCTTAACTATCGGCTTTCATAAGCGGTATATGAGTATGAATAAACGAATATTATTTGATATCATAAATCAATTTATCTCAAGAATATGTACACCTACCTAGTTGCTATCTTGCCACATTAAGCTATACCATCACCAATAGCGTATACGCCGCTTATACTCGTATAAAACATACTTTTAAAACTACATGTAGTTCCCCTTCTGCATTAGTATTTTCGCTAACCTGCGAATGACACGATAATCTGTGCAATAGCCGCAGGCTACTCTGTGTCTCGTCACGAGACTGCGACACGCTCCGGGCAGATTGTGTCCACATGCAACAAATACGTTATTCTATTAAAAGGTGGACAGAATCTTGGGGAATAGAAACTTAAAGACAATTTTGACAAAAAGCGACAAATTCATCTTCTTTCATGTAGGTGCAGACATTAATTTCTATCTAAATATGTACATCATTTAAGAGAGATTACTTATGTTATACGGAAATTGAACAAAAATTAAGCATTCCTTTCTACATACATACTCTGCAAGACTTAACACTTATTGGACTTTGTTCAATGTTAATATTTAGTGTTAGTAAACTTGTCTCACTCAACAGCAATAACAGTAAGCAATTATAGTTTAGATGTAAATACTACATCTCTCTTACTATTTTTAAATACAAGCTACATGAAAGGAAATGGAAGCTTCTATTTTCCTTGAAGTTGATAAAGCAGTCTCTTCAATTAAAATGTATAAAGGTCGCTCCAGACTCTCGGTTGTTAAGTAAATTTGCCATCCGCCAGCATATTTGGTCTTCTGTACATTGCGAATGCATTTTGTATGAAAAGATACTTGTTCATTTTACTGTTGTAAGTTCGTCATAATTAATATGACTGTTTTTTGTTTCAGGTATGTATTAATTATTACTAGTATATGAAACAACTAATGTAAGTATCAAATCAAAAAAAAGTGTTTAAAATCAAGTCATTGCATAATTTTGAGTTATAAGTAATTAATTGTCCATAGCCTATTTCAAACTATAGCGAAACATGGTATATAAAAGTCATAAAAGAGAGAGTCAATATAAGTAGCCATTTGCCAAAACCTATCACTACATCGTTCACCAAATCATATCATTAATTCATTACAATAAAGCAATAAAATACATATTATTTTACATAGATCCTTTCAATTCATAGAATACTGTTCAATCTCTTTTATGATTTCAATTCAGTCGTAACGAATACATCTCATACACTAATCCCCGTGAACAACACTATTATCTCAATCACTATAAAAAACTAATCTTCATCTCTGAGTACATTTAAGAGCAACTACGATGCTTATCAACATTGCAAAGGGCCCATAGAGATGGGGCATCACCCCATTTTAGCATTCATATCGATGTGTTAATTCCGAAAGAGTTATTAGCGAGTCACAAAGGAGTTTGAGTCCCACAGTGCTGACATCTGCATACAAATGGCGTCTTTTCGATTGTGGCAACCCTAGGGCGTGCTAGACAAATGTTTGTCGCCTGCTTGCTAGATTTCGCCGGATTAATGAGGAATCTCCGCCGGGAGGGCTACTGTGGTAACTCGAGAATGGATTGGATATTAAACTACAGTACTATGCTTGGTAAATATTAAGAAAGTCATGTCACGTCGTATTTCCAATATCGAGAAAAGGTTTGGGTTAAAAAAGTGTCTCAAAATGCTCTAAAATAGTAAACGAAATTGAAACATTCAATATAATTCGTATCGGTCATTAAATTTGAAATCTGCTTTTCTTCTTTTCAAAATTAAATTATTTTTATTCAATATTAGGATCATAATGATCCCTTATTAAAAGTCTAAAAGGATAACATAACGGATGTCATTGTGTAAAACTGTATTTGAAACCTTAAACATGTTAATAAATAAATAATATAAAATATATGAATATCCCGGGATCAATCAATCAATCAATCAATCAGCCTATGACAGTCCACTGCTGGACGTAGGCCTCCCCAAGGCAACGCCACAAAACACGATCACTCGCGGCCCTCAGCCAACCACTACCAGCGACCTTTTTCAGGTCATCAGTCCACCTGGTCCATCCCGGGATATGCAGGTATATTCTACAATCGTTCCTTTACATATATATTTTTTCTCAATTGACTTTGCTATCCAATAGTATCCCTTTTCCTGATGACAGGGGCCATGCTGGGTATTTGATTTGTTGTCTTGCCCAACATTAGGCGCTTATTTTTTGGGTTCATTGACATCGCAACCCCTGGAGAAATCACGACATTTGATTCCAGATGTAATTGAATTTTAAGGATTAATATTTAACGGTTTGCGAGGTGGGAGTTTTGAGCAAACATTTAGAGATCCAGATTGGATGTTCAAATAAAGATTTTAATGTTTATGTGTTTGTTTATATGCAAGGTTTTTAGGACTTTAGGAATACTACTGTGCAGTACAAACTGTGTATCAAATTAGGCTTTAAAATTCATCCAATTGCTAATTTTTAAAGCCGTGTTTTGTGCAAAGGTTATATATACCTTTATTCAAAGTGTGATAATATGTATGAAACTTCATTTCACATATATGTTAAATTCGGTTTATGTTAGTAAATAATGAATGCTTACGTAGCAGAAAAGCATGTTCCTGTGCATTTTCGTAATACAAATCCATTTACGAAATGCTTCGAACATTACGGTAAGGGAAAACATCGTGAAGAAACCTACCTGTCCCCGAATGGGTAATAGTTAGTGCTTGTAAAGGGTGACAAAGCTGGTCAGTATTTGTAAATGGGGATATGGCTTACCATCTGTCACATTGAGTACCGACTATCTGGTCAACACGTGGGTTCGATGAGGCCATAGAATTACTACCTTCGCAATTGCGGAGATGGACACTTGAACCTCTGACTAGCCCGCAAGGAACGAACACGTTTGTCTTTTGTCTTTGTCTTTCTACTTTTATCGCCTTGCAAATAACAGTAAGAGAGGGTCACGTTTAAACGTTGAAAGACCTTAACCCTTTTAATTTGAAGGGCCCAAGATTAAAGGGACCTGCAATTAGGGTTGCCAGCAATCCAAAATTGAATGCCAATTACAGATTATTTGCCTCACCGAGTCACAGTGACCGGAATTTTAATTCAAGCAATTTGCTGCCGTTTCCTTAATGATCTGAGACTGCAGGATGGTGGTTGGTTTAGGGTGATGGCTAGCAAACTAGTGTAAGATCTAGAATGATTAATGTTATTTTGTAATAGTAATCAGAGATATGTGATACGTTTTATTACCCCCACGCGTTTGATATTTCGATAAAATTTCAAATACATTTCAGATGGTTGTAGAGTGTATAATACATCGACAATTTCTTATTTTTAATTCATTTAGTAATCCTGTGATCTTTTCTTAGATTAATAAAATACGTCAAATGTCAGAGGAGTAAAATTGTAAAGGAAATTTTATAATTAGGACATAATTATTAATTTATAGTAAAACAAGTGTGACGTTTTTGTATTTCTTCATTATATTCAAGCTTTAAACCAGTATAATTAAATATGTTATTCAAATATGCAAATTATCCCATATTTATATATTTTTTTTTTATATTATATAATACGTAATATTTCATAATAAATTCTTTATTATAAAAAAGCTAAGACAACGATCCATCCCTAATCAGCCATGAAGGATGGCGCATGACAAACGTGGCAACGGAACGAGTCCACTCATCCTTTGGCTCGCAAAAATCACAATCACAGAGCGGCAGAGTGTCGTGTAATCAACGTACTGCCGGGTCACTGCCACAGAGTAAAATAATATGGAAATACATACAAATTTACATATCTTCTTATTACGCATTTTTCCTTATACTCGTAGATGTAAAGACAGAGATCACGGATCGCCATTACTGACAAATCACATTCATTCCATTGAGTTATATACTTACATCTTCTAGTACATACCTACTCTTTCCTTTTAGAATAGTCCGAAATCAGAAGGTATGATATGATGGTAAGGTTAATTTATTAGATTATCAACTAGTAATCTGTTTCCGTCATTCTCCATTGTATTGCACTATCAGAACTCCTAAACCTTAGGTGACCTTGGAGATATTAAATACCAAAGTTCTGTTGGCCCCGACAGTAATAAAAATCATGAGCATAATTATTGATATATTTATCCCGATATATGTATATGCAAAATATGTGAAATTTGTCTATCATGAATAGCTAATATGACTTATTTGTATGTGTAATGCAGCTTTAATTAAGCTGTATGAACATCTCCAACTATCTGTCTACCTCATAAAAATGAAAAATTAATCTAGATGATATATTCATCTATCTAGATGTAATAATAACAAATTTATAGATACAGTTCTTAAATTAGTGATACATTCACTTCCTGTAATCCTTTTCGGGATGGACGAAAATTTGGAGACAATAATATGTTCAAGATCACTTTTAGCCTGAATATTAGGGTTGTATCATATGAACCATTCATGACAGGCTTCTAGCCCATTTTTTTATATGAACCATTCGTTACAAGTTGCTAGCCAATAACCAAAGATTCCACTACCCCTAGTCCCTTAGCCTCCTACTACATTAATCTACCACAAAAACAATAAAAAAACTTCAACATACATACCTTTAATCCACTTCTACAAAGTTCCCACTTCTACAAAGTTCCCACTTCTACAGCACGCACCGAAATTCACATGCCCCGGGGCGATTATGCAAACGTTATGCTAATCCCGGAGGCAAGTGGCAGGCGTAAGAGGCGACTGGAGGCCCGCTGTTGCCTAATATGCTAATGACGATTTTTCCCCACAAGCCAATGTGTGACAAGAGAGTTGTGGGTAATGTAGGGCCAACGCTAAAAGTACAGTCCCAGTAACTTTTTATAAGGTTTACGTTAATAAGAACAAAAGTAAATGTTAAGTTAAGCATAAATACGATTACGTTGGCTAATATCAAGTCGGTTTGTTAAGTTTCTCGTTGATTTGGCCCAATTTGAATTGACTTTGATTGCGGACATGTAGGTAAATTAAATGGAGGCTAATTGGGTAATATGTTACCTTGAAACTCGTAGTTATTGCTTAAATATATAGCTGCACATTCTTACATATGCACAGTCAACGCTAATAGTGCAGTCCCAGTAACGTTTTATAAGGCTTAAGTTTATAACAACAACAGACAATGTTTTACATTTTTAAACTGGCGCCACTGTGCATTGTCATGGCCACTATACGTTCGTGTAAATGAATAATATCGTCTTTAGGGTGACGTAGTGGGTAATATAGAGGTGTGTGGATTTTGATTAATTGATACTTGATAGGTTTTTCAGGATTGTAGAATGAGTAAAAATATCTTGGCTTATATAGCTGTATGGAATAGTGGGCGTAATGAATGTGTTTAATTGCAAACTAAATCACCTTCATGAATACCACCTAAATCATCTCCGACTTTCTGTTCACCCCGAAAAAGATAAAAGAACGTAAATAAATATATATGAATTTATGTATGTTCAGGCTTTCAGACTAGCATTCCCCATCACAGTAGACTTATTGTTATTATTTTGAAACAAAGTAGACTTTCTACCCATATTACCAGTATATACTCACTATAATAGCGGCGGTACATAACTTTGTACTGAGGTAGGAAAATTCCGCAATCTTTTCTATTTAATTTACACCGTCGGAGATTCCGTTGAATAAATACTACGGTGGCTGCGCTGCCCTTATTGATTTAGCTCATTAGCCATCTCCTTTGCATAATTTCAAAGTTCACTGCACCTCAAAGGAAGCGAAATGGTATTATGGAAGACCAATCCTGGTATAATTATGACTTGGAAGGCAATATTTATATAAATTGTAAGACAATAGATGGAAAAAATGTCAAAGATGTTTAAATTGTTAGTGTTTAAGAAATGTTTGTTCAGTCGTCTATGGTGCGTCAACAAAGTCAGCAGCTCAGTGAAAGTTGAAAATACAAATAATTATTTTCGGCTGAATATTTAGTCAATTGTGATGCCAAACTGGCTAAATATGTTCGCTTTGGGATAAACTTTGGATCTTCAACTGGAACGAACCGAAGAACAAGGAAGAGAGCAAGAAATTGGAGCATCGATTTCGTTTTTCTTCGGTTGTAGCGGCTGGCGGCGTTGATGTAACCATGGCGATGAAATAACAAGAAGTTCAAACGCCGTGGCATCAGTGTTTGTACTTCAGCCGACATAACCTAAGCGGTGAATGGCTTAATAAAGAATTTAAAAAAAAAGAAATGTTTGTTGTTAATATTTATAAATATTGCGTAGATAAAAACAGTCATGTATGTTATGAGAATCTAAATGAAAACTAAGTATTCGTTTTACGATACAACCAGTGCCAATGTGACCAATTATTTAGACCAGGATCATACACGAGTTGGTTTCCTCACGATTTCCTTTAATAAAATCGTACGTATTCATTCTAGATGGTGACTCATATAAACACTTACTACTGTCATCATTGGTATACTTTGATGACCAGAATGACTACCCAGCTTATGTTTAAAGTCGGCTACGATAAAAGGTAGTAACTATATATGCAATAAACAACTCAATCCAATAAAGACATACCAATACAATATATAAATTTCCAATCGTCATAACAGTCCGTAAATTGACGTGGCAATTCCAATGATCAGTGCCGGGGCCGACCCCCAAACAAACAAAGGCTGTTTGATGAGCGAACCATTTTACATGCAAATACCCGTCGCGATTTTTCGATTAAATCTCGCAATGAGAAATTAAGCTGTACATCATGTTTGATCGATTTTGAGCCGTACTTTGGTCGTGATATTTCTATTTTGATTTAATATACAGAGTTTTGTATATATTAACGGCCAAACCTAACTGTCACCTAGTTTGACCTAGGCTAAACTAGTTTGTCCTAAAATCGGGTTTGGCCGATAACATATACATCAGGTTTTCTGTTAATATCACAATTAGTGGTTATAGATACACTTGAAATGATATTTTACCAGTATACTGCATGTCTGTACGTTTAACTATTACCTAACCTCTCCTCCATTTTACATATAAATATATCTTTTGTAAAACAACTGTAATAACATATCAATACCAGTATTATATTATCTGTGTCAATACCATTCTTATATGCGTATTCAAGTAGTTTTTACGCATATTTATACATACGTTCTGGCTATTAGATAATCACTATTCTTAACGTTCAAAACCACTAAAATTCCAAGTAAATCTCGAACTCAAGGCAGCATTACACAAATATAAAAAACCTTGCTAATTTTTCGAGCCCTGTCACACACAAAAGGCCCCAAATATTGCGATATTCCACTCTGTCAGAGAACAACAAATAACCTAATTAAATTCAGACACGTTTTGAAATATTCAAATAAACTCCCGGAGAACTGCAACGTTGAAGAAGCAGGATAGGAAAGGAATTGTTGGGGTGCCAAATAATTAGAGCGAACGCGAATATGAGCGGTCGCGCGGAAAATGATTCGCTGTATTAATATTGAAAGCCTTCGACGAAATGAAATGGCGATGTAAATATGTTTTTCTTTGGGTAATGCTATTTTTGGGGTTTTGAGAAATTATGAGCTGTTGAGGTTTGAAAAGTGCGGTTCGAAGAAGTGTAAATGCAATTGTTATTTTAAAGGTTATTTTATATTATATTTAATTCTTTCATAGCAAGCAAAAATTAAAAATCATAAAGCAAAATGTTTTTGCTATAGTACACGTTGCGTTCTAATAAATAACTTGTTAGAACAATCCATTAACAATTAATGCATTGTTACCCTTTTTTATTAAATCATGCCATTTGTAAACCTTTGCTAAGAACTATTAACAAGAATAGAATTTTTGACCATTGTTTCTCTTATAAAACTCCCATAATTATTCCTAATAGCTACTAGAACTATACTAAACGTAAATTAATATAGATGTGTATATAGGAATAAAATCCCCATGAAAGGATTAGAATAATACATCATTCTAATATTGATATTTACCGCTGTTCGGCCAGGGTTGCCATGTCGGTATTTTTCGCACCTCACCAGTAATAAATAACACTTATACAAAAGCAATTTCGTGTGGTGTTGCCACTCTCACCCCTTGATTGACTTAATGTCTTCTTTGTAGCTTATCGCCTATCAGGTGGGGGTTTGTTGATTTTTCTGTGCTACGGATTTCTGTTTACCCTTCCTATAAACATATACATATTCTGATTGTCATATTATGCAAAAGAGGTGACAGAAAAGCTTTAACTATTTAAAAAAAGATTATTGTTTATGTGTAATAAAAAAGAAATATCGAATACAAAAGAACATCATTTTATTAAAAAATATGTAAATAAAATCCCAGTTCCTTAGTCAAATTATAAACCGAGCTAAGAAGAGCTATATAAATACAGTATGTATTGAATTCTACTTATATTTAATAATAATAACCTATACAACAGCGTCAATAGGTACACCTATATAAATCGTGTACATGTATTTCGAAAAGTGATCTTTGTAAATGAAATGGTTGTCAACACAGAAAATGATTCATCCACTTGGCTTTCATTGGTTCGGATTGAAAAGCCTAGCATGGAAGGATAGTTTTATGTTGTAATATATTCATTGTTTCATGTGTTACTTGCTTGTTAATATTGAATGGAACAACGAACTAACAAAACTGGACTGGTTGATTTCATCTTCTGATGTATTGAAAAACTTATAAAACCTAGTAAGATGTACTCGTTACCTTACTACATACATATATTTATTCTACGGTTTGGTAGCAAATAAAAATACGAATAACTTACAACTATTCTTCATTGATACAAAAAAGTTCGTCTATGTACTTTGTTCACATCTAACCTTCTGACCAATCAGCATCCAATAACATGCAAAGCGATACAGATGTCTACCTTACCACCCAATCGCATCTAGTCTTTTATGTCATCTTATACAACCACTAACTATAATAACTATAACCTAGTCGCTATGTGGTCCAAGTCGTATCGTCCAATCTAGGCTGACCCCTCCGGTCCATCGGAAGTAATTAGCGGGCACGGTCACCCTCGCTGGATTGCGTCCGAGTGCAGTACGCTGATAAGCCGAGGTACTCTCGAGGCCGAATTGGCGTGCGAAAAATGCGCTTTCAATGACATATACTGCTTTTGGACGAACTAGTACATGAGCGATTGTGATTGAATATATATGTAACTAATGGTCAGTCGTTTCATTGTTTTTTGAGACACTTTCGCTGTACACAGAAATCATAGAAAGAATGAATAAACACAAAGGGTACTGCTTCAGTCTTTAGCCTGTACCCAAAGCTTATTTGTTTGCCTTTGGGTAGAGCAGCAGAGATCACGGATAGCCAATTTTGCATATCCTGCCAAACTATATTAGAGTTATTAACATAGTTAGGAACCTAAGATCCTTGAAGATAACATTTCATTCGTAAACTTAACATAATATTACAATTTTTATTGACTTGTTTGTGAAATAGATAATATTTTTATTATTATCATGTGACCCGCACAAAAAAAACATAGTTACGAATTTTTGTTCTCTACAGTACTACGCTTGATGATTTGTATCCGTAGCATCTAAATGTTAGGTTTGTTCGGAATCCGATGTTTATGGCAATGCGAACTGAAAGGCTTGTTGGAAGCCATTTCCATGATTGCAATTATCGCATTATAGGGCTGCATAATAGGGATTTTACTGTAATAACATTTGTGCGAATGGGCTTTGATGCAAATTTTAAGCTACATGTATAAATTCATACTCATTGATTATAATTAATTTTGTGAGGGTTGAAAATTGATAGAGAATGGCGTTCTTCAAGTCTTTTGCCGGACCTTCTGAACCAAATACAAGAACAGTCCTGGTCAAGATTACCCCTTAAATAGAAAAAAATAGGTCCGCAATTGCGGAAAATGACAAACCGAACTTCTTGCTGACTATCCCACAAGGGTTAAAGGCTGTGAGTGTTTTGTATGAAAAATGTTGTCAATGTCACTATCTATAATCCAAAAGAAACCTAAACTTTAACTCTAAGGACTTTAATTGACTTATAAATGAGTAACATTCTAGTCTATAATTAATAACTAACGGGACTTATCGCTTATGTTTTTAAATAATAAAGTTACCTTTATTAACCCGACGTTTCGGCTACGTTGCAGCAGCCATGGTCACGGGCAGACCGGGTTACTAAAGGTAACTTTATTATTTAAAAACATACGCGATAAGTCCCGTTAGTTATTAATCTTGAGTATAAATCGCGTATCTCTTAAAACTATAATTCTAGTCTATTCCAAACCCAGTACGAAAATTAAGAATATTAACCGAATCCGTCCAATATTTACTATTCTCTTGACATTAGTTGATGGCATCAACAAACGCTGTCGATTGCCACTGATTGCAGATACGTCCAGCTTGTCAAAACCAGAATGGCTCTTGTGTAAAAGCAATAAAGTCGAGAATGCAATGGCTGGGAACAGCAATTTGTTCCATGCTTCGGGATGGATAGAAACGCATACAGGATGATGGTTGTTCTAATGAAGACGTTTGTTGGTATTGGCATGTGGGAAAATGGATTGCTATGGTTTGAGATAGTTATTAAAGAATATTGTGTGGTGGTGACTGTAAGACGGAATGCAAATATGAAACATTTAATATGTGTAAGTAACTAAAAATACTTATGTAGTTTCTATAGTCTATACTTTGACTTTGAATTGGACCAATCGATTGAATTTTATGGCGAGGAACATTACGAATGTTCTCATAAGTTGTGTTTATCTCAAAAAATAGCCATTATTTAGGTGCGACTAAAATAGATAAAAATGAACAATCAATTAACTAAAAAATGCATAGTTTACGTTTGTAATTTAAGAAGGTAACTGAATATTTTGGCTATCTAGAAATGGTTTTAAAGCTTAAGATAAGTTCTGTCTTAACCATCACACACTAACTTACTTTACTATCAGCTTAAATTGAGGATCATAAACTCTTAGAACAAACGACATAAATAACTATGTCTACAGAAACAATAAACCACCCTGTGAATCACGATATTGGTGCTCGAAGTTTTTGTGCAAACATTTTTCGTTTTGTATCGCCTTTGATAGAATCGGCCGGACAATGGTCAAAGGGTTGATCGGTTTTCAACCTTAACTATCAGAGATAGAGCTCAAAATTGTTCAGCTGGGGCCTCGGTGATTAGAGTTCTGTGTGCTTAAGGTGAAATATTGTAGGGAGACATTTGTTCTGATGAGTTTACAAATGAAAATATGTGTTGTAATGGTAGCTGTTCTAGAACATTTATACAAAAAAATAGATGAATTCTTAACACTTCATTCAGTCTTCATATTTACATACATATATACATTCGCATCCTTTAATTACTTGGGATAAAACCTAAGAGAGACGATAATATCTCCTAGGTCAATTTTAGCATGAATATTGGTGTTGTAATGTTATAAGGAACATTTGTGACAAGTTGCTAGCTTATCGCCTGGTTAACATTCTTTTAACGTCCTAGACTAGTACAGAAGACAAATATAAATTGTCTTATTATGTCTTATATCGTACACCTAATGACAATGTGCATCTATGTTTAAGCTTACTTGGTAAAAGCTAGGTTAGAAGCAATATATACTCGTAAGTATTTGTATGTTTACAATTGTTATTTCACCATTCATTGGCCAACAGGACATCGTGAATTAGGAGTTACATGCTCCAAGGTTCTGTCAACCCCTCGGGACTTATGTCCGTGATATATCCATGCTTATGACGCGGCCGCGTATTGCGTGTTGCAAATGGCTCTATGCATACGAATGAGTTATTGGAATGGATAGCTTTTGACCTAATTCTAGGGGACTATCATAGCATTTATTGGGTGGGGTGCTTCTAGATAATGTCTAGTAGTTTACCCTTTTATACATGTAAATATTGCGTCTGTTATCGTAAGAAAGGTTGTGCACTGATCTTCGAGTTTCACGATTCCTGTGTTAAGAATTCAGTTGGTGTGAGATTTAAGTATTTATAAGCGACTGCATCGCTTCTATTCTCGGCTAATTTTATGGAGTTTTTTCTATTTACCGAGTCCTTTCTTTCGAGTTTTAATACCGTGAATTCATGTCTAGTCCTATAAAGTTATAAAACGGTTATGGTGATGATGTAATATATACACAGCACTATGCCATTTAAAATATGCATCGTATATACATAAAACTATAGAACTGAATACGATGTCTTTAACCCAAACGACCCCAGTGTGCAAAACAGCAACAATGCAATGGACGTGGCCCCGTAATAAATAAGCGCTGGCCACCCGGACATTCGGTGTCCGCAGCCGGCTATTAGCTGCGCTCCAATTGATATGCCATATCCATTACACACGTATTAGGGAAAAACCTACATGTACTATAGAATACATGTAGGAGATTGGCTACTTGTATAGAAATGTATGGATTGTATACTTAGTCTAAGAAATTTGACTAGCATAAAAAAAAGATTTCTCAAGGCTTTAAAAATGAGGCTTAACAATCATCAGGCTTCGAAGGAAACCGCACTTGACCCAAAAAAATAAGCCTTGAACGAGCAGCCTTCGCGAAATTTAATTAATATGCCAATTAATTTTATTTATTGCTTTCTAAGGGTAGGTAGGGATCGGGTAATTAAGTTAACCCTTTCTTTAGGTGTTAAGATTGCATTTTTTGTGAGTTCAGTGGTGTGATGGTTTAAAACTTTGCACTCATTGAGGTTCTGGGTTCAATTATAAAGTTCATTTATGTCACCATTTCTGGTTGTTTGTTATATGAAAGAAACAGAATGTTATCAGAATATATTATTTTAAGTAAATACTTACCACGATAATAAGAGTATTACCTTCGTTTGAAACCTCAACACAAATGTTAAAACGCGGTTTAAGTTCATGTCCCGACGTTCATGTAACGACTTTCAATCTCTTATATGTTGGTTAGAACTTCGAAAACACATCTGTTCTGTCATTGTATCACTATAAACAAGCATCGTATCGGTGAAAGATGATATTGCTAACGAAGTCCAAAAACTGTACGCCAAAACTGAAATAGATACATAAAAGTATATATTTTAAACCTTTTGTAACGTATCCGTGTGGAAAATTAGCAAAATTTCGTAGCACGTGAATCGTATAATTGACGTAGGCTGCGCGTAACTGTTCGTAGTTAAAACATAACTACGACCGACCAACTACGGTTTTTGTGCTACGGAAACGTGTTACATTCGTTCATTTGACATACAACGAGGTTTTGTTTCGTTATGGAGAAAAATGGAGTTAAAATACAAAAAAGTAACACGTTTTAAATAAAATTTAGATTAACTTTGGGTCTCAAAGGTGGGGATAAAAATAGGTTATATATTGATGATATTAGGCATTAATATTTTAGATAGTCTGATAAAAAACGAGTTTAATTAAACAGTTACAACTAAAATTACATTTTTTACCAGTTTTATAGCCGCTGAGCATATAAACATAGATATATCAATGAAGTTAGAGTGGCTTGCCAGGATTTAATATATCAACCTTTATCACTGCCTACTTTTCTATATAGATATATGAGCGTAGCGTATGTGGAGAGGCGTGAATAAGACACAGGTTGAGCTTTGACTGATTGTTTATTAATATAAAGTAAAACTAAGTTACATGGTTAAAGGTGAGTCTACACATACTACATTGTAATATATTCGTAACAACATAGACCTTTGTAAAAGACACGTAAACCAGACCCACAGCTACCAACTAAATTCCCATTTATTCCACGTGTAAGCATAGCTGAATAGAGGCAACTTCGTACTTTCTTTTCCAAGCAGTTGTTACCTAAATCGTATGATTAGAGGGTTGAGGTAAATTGTCCCTCTCGCTTGATCCCTCAGAGGTCTTTAGCGGAATTTTTGTGTAATGAAACCGGTTAGGGGACCATTGGATCAGAGTCTGGATTGCTGGTTTATAGTTGAAGGAAAAGAGTGGTTGAGATGATTTTGCTTTTATGTAAAATGGGTTAGTTAGGAATGTTGAAAGTTAAAGATTTATATTTTTATTATTTATCTTTAGGATGTAGTCAAATAGTTAAAATACACATGAGAGGTTAGGAAATTTTATGCATGGTGAATTAGTAACTTATTACATACATACACATCACGCCTGATTCCCTGTAGAGGGGTAGGCAGAAATCACGGATCCCTATTTGTCTCGATCCTGACAGACCACTTTCGCTTCATTGACATTCATACATCCTCTCATACACTCTCGGCGGTTATAGGTACTCCTAACGTCACCTTTTTTCAATATAGCGTCTATCTGACTGTTATATGTCTTATTAGGCCGGCCCCTACGTAACCGCCCTTCCACTTCACTCATATATATTCCTTTTGTCAAACTGCTATCATTCATCCGCATAACATGTCCAAACCATCGAAGCATGCTCTTTTCAATCTTAGTCACTACATCTTCTTTCAAACCGCAACCTTCCCTTATCACACTATTAATATTGAATTCCACTTAATCGTATCCTTATTAGGTATTGTATAGGAGACAGGATATTTCTTAATCGAGTTTCTACCTTGACAAAAAATATCTGAGATGTGATTGCGTACATTAGTTCAGCCCGAACTCTACGCATATAAAAATTTAAAAATTTAAAAAACTGTAATATAACTTTACTGTAACATATGTAAATCAGAAATTCCCTGACACAAACATAAAGATCGCAGCTCTACAACTCCGTCTCATAACATGTTAACTGCCGAACACTCAAGCAAGTTGGTGTCGTCTGAGCCGCATTTTTCCGTCACCTCAGCATTTATATGGTAATGCGGGGCCGTGGCACTGATGGCCGGTTACTGATCCCTTCGGAGACTGATTGGGCGATTCCTCTACGCTATTTTGGGAGCATTTAATTTATGAGTTAAATTAATAACTTCGTGATTGCAGAGATATACGATTATTCCTTAAAGTGAATGAAAATGAATGGATTGAACGGTATGATAGTGTTTTGTTGTTATAAACATAATATACAGTCGTCTATGGTGCGTCAACAAAGTCAGCAGCTCAGTGAAAGTTGAAAATACAAATAATTATTTTCGGCTAAATATTTAGTCAATTGTGATGCCGAACTGGCTAAATATGTTCGCTTTGGGATAAGATTTGGATCCTCAACTGGAACGAACCGAAGAACAAGGAAGAGAATAATTGGAGCTGCGATTTCGTTTTTCTTCGGTTGTAGCGGCTGGCGGCGTTGGTGTAACCATGTCAATGGAATAACAAGAAGTTCAAACGCCGTGGCATCAGTGTCTGTACTTCAGCCGACATAACCTTAGTGGTGAATGGCTTGGAATGGAATAGTGAATAAAGAATTAAAAAAAAAAAAAAACATAATATAAACGTATAAGATTTGTTTGAAGAAAAGTTTATATTATGGCTCGATGCTAGTCTGTGAAGTGCTAACTACTTTTCTACCACACAGTAAATATGATAGAAAAGAATTTTATTTTCCTTCCTATCATTAACATTTGGCATCAATGACAGATTACTTACTCAATTTGTATTTACCCTTCTTGAATACTTTTGTACAACACTCAGACGAAAAACATCTAACCAGCACATTATTTCAATCAAATTGTAGCACTCAGTACCCATTTTAATATATACTCATACATAGGATCCTTCCAGTTGCCGATCGATAGTCTCTGCTTTCCGTTGGGGCGTGCATATATGTATGTATAATACAGCCTATTTAATAGGTACCTATTTTAAATACGTATATGAATATTCTCCAAATAAATCACGCAACAGGAGCGAGCCGAGCGCCAGAACTCGCCGAAACAAGTTGGCAGAAAGTTCTCCGACGGCGTTGGTCCTCGTAAATCTAATTCGGCTCCGAACCGCGTCGCGTATTTACTTACGAAGCGCTGTCAATGTGTTAACGGATATTTGGGTGGAGAACGTGTGGAGACGAGAATTAGTCACGAAATAGTCAGGAATTCATAAGAATAAGAGAGTTATGTAGTATGGACCCTTAATAAATCAAAATTTTATTATTATTAGGTACTGTAAGGACACGCACTCATACATATATAATATGTATATGCCTGCCTGCCTGCCATATAATATGCCTGGATCGGGAAGGTTGGCTCCGAGATATCTGCCTACTTTTCTACAAGGAAACGGGCGTGATTTGCATGTATGTAGAGAACACGGATACCCCATCTTTCCCGATTTTAACAAACTGTTTTCGCCTCATTGACACTCGTACTCGGCGGTTATAGGTACATAAATACTATTTAATGGTGTGTTTTAATGCCACTTATTACTAATTCTAGAGTTGCATTTTTTGTTTTTTATAAACATAATTTTTCAGCTGAACACATAAAGACGGTTATACACGCTCCGTTGGCGACGATTGAAAAACAATTATGCCGCCGCTGCACCGCAACTAAGTTGGATTGCGATCGGATGCAAAAAGCCAATTGGAGGCACCGTGCCGAAATTGATATTTGTGTTCCGCATATGAATCCAGTGGCCGACTCGTTTGAGCGCTGTGTTTTGTAATTAAAGTTATTGTGTGTGTATTATGTAGATACATAGGCACATAGATAACTCTATATTCATTGTCTGTACATAGGTACATAATATTATGTATATTCAATTCGGTGTAGCTCCCTACATAGAATTACTACCTCCGCGATTATATGGAAGCCTGAATCTTTGACTACCCCACAAGGGTTAATGGTCGTGAACGCGTGTGTGTTTTGGTCTATTATGTATATTTCTGAAAGTAAAGAGGATCATATGTTTTAGCTGTCTTTGCAAAAGTCTTTATCTGAAGCTTACGTTTTATTTACTTAGTTTAGACAATAAGCATGTTGATCGATTTGTAATTATGTTTTATTTTGTTCCAGGTAAGCAAATTTGATAATATTCTTTCAAATTAGTAAGATGGCGCAAGATTTGGTAGGTAACGTTTTTAACTACACTGTACCTAGAGAAACATGAGTCACAGATAATATAATACTACAGTTATACTCTCTATCCAACTTTTATCTAGTAAGATTCCATAAACACATCCATTTTACATAACTGGCTTTTATTTATAGGCTTTTATAAGTATCTTAAGAATATTAGCATTCAAAATGTTCAATGAATCAAAATTATTCATTCATATTAATGTCCGATATTCTTAAACATAACATCGAGTATGGGTGTACATTGATTACAAAACATACACCAATCTCTGCCTACATTTTTCCCAACCAATCTCGGAGTAAAAGACCAAAGCCATCCGATACAAATAGTCCGTTCCTGAGAGTATAATAAGCCGCTGAGTTTCCGCGCGAACCAGCGATAGTTCCAACAAAATGGCGCCCATCCCTCGGGACTAGAGGGGTTCTAATAAGTAATAAAGGGAGGCGTTCGTAGGCATTTAGAAGGACGCTTTTAAAATTCCTCCGAAATAATTCAATAACTGATTTCTTTGTAAGTCTACTGTGTCATTTGGTGCGCTCTGTTATTATACTTTGTGTAAAAGAGAGTGTCAGGACGTTGTATTGTTAATCAATTATGTCTTTGATATAATTTTATATTATAAATATATTGTCTTTATATATATTTAAATATACACCATTATGTAATCTTTCAAAGTGTTGCATTATATTATCCAGATAAATGGGCTTTGTGATCTTTATTCGGTATACTGATATACTGTGTTTTTGAATTTGTATATCACGAAATACAATAGTGACAGACTCCTAACTTCTTTTACTTATCTTTATCTCCATCTTAAAGCCCGTATAGCATATAACGAACAAACAAATTTCTTGATTGATTTAATAATAAAGTTTTAAGGAAGAGTTTATGTGGTATCCTATTGTGGTTATCATATTGTAAGATAATACTATATCGTGCAAATTGACGATGCATAATATCAAATTAAGATTCAAAAAGAGATTTTATTATCTATGTCCCACATAATTGTATTTATTGCTTTCTATATACGTCTTTCTTGTACGGATATGACTAGAGTATACTTGATGCATAAGTGGTTTGTCAGGTAAAGAAAACCGTAGTTTATTCATCGACCACTCCAAAAGGTAACATGTATCCACCCAAAAGCACTATTACCGTAATACCGTAAACGGTTATACTAAGAAGCTCGCTATATCCGGAATAAATCGTCCATCCCCAGTAGTGTAATAAGTCGCACAATTTCCACCCAAAACAATAATAGTTCCCCACGAAATGGCAAGATCCCATGGGATCGAAGCAAGGGGAAGGACGCCGTAATGAGAGGAAGATGGCTGCAGGTATTTCGTTTTGTGTTTAGGTGTCTTGTAAGAAATGTAGGTGGAGCTATCAGTAGGATGTGAAGGAGGTTTTGTTTTGTTTAACTTTTTTTATAAAGAGGTAAAAGTTATTATGATAGATACATTAGATTAGGCTCTTAAAAGTACAGATAGAATCGTTTTGATGGTATTGAATGCGACTATATTTAAGAATACAGATCCAAACTGTGTGAAGTACCTATGTAATTCATCACCTTATGAAGACATAATAAGTTAAATTTTTTGTAAAGTACTTAAAAGGTTCTAAATAACTGTGCTTGTACTATTTTGTAATATTACTTATTTAGCTCTAGACATACAATCAAAATATATGATTGAATGTAACGTTTCTAATAAATAAGTTTTACAATAACTGTTAGTTGAATAGCGATCCCAAACTAATGGAATAACTAAAGTTTTGTTTATTAATACCAACACTCGGGTTCAATCGGTGCCTAAGCCATTCTAATCATTAACTGCTTACTTAGTCTGAGAGAACATCTGTTTAATAATAGTCTTTAATGTTTTCATTGGAAGCAGTAACTAATATTACAATTATTCTAAGTGTATATCTTTGCTATTTGAGAATGTGACTAAGACGTGTGATTTTCTATCTCAAAACGCTTCTTATGCTCCTCTTATTTATCTGCTTGAGTTATGATGAAATCTCATATGTATTTAGTGCCTTTTGGGATGAACAAGTCTCGTAGAAACTGTGCCTTGGTCACTTGAAATAACTAAGGTGTCTTGGATTTTTTTACAGAGTAATGTGACAAAATTCATAAATAAGATAAAAGTTCCTTGAAACCTCCATGCTTAGAAATATATAATGCATGTGTGCAAAGAGTTAAACAATACAAAATTCACATAATTTTAGTGTATTTACAAATGGAATGGTGGTTACATAGGGGCCGGCCCAATAAGACATATGACAGTCAGATAGATGCTATATTGAGAAAGGGTGACGTTAGGAGTACCTATAACCGCCAAGTTTGTAAGAGAAGATGTATGAATGTGAATGATGCGAAAGTGGTCTGTCAAGATCGGGACCAATGGGGATCCGTGATCTGCCTACCCTTCTACAGGGAATCAGGTGTGATCTGTATGTATGTTACAAATGGAAAAGTAATTAACACTTAACATCCTTATAAGACATTAATAATGTGTTATGTGTAACGAAAGCTTAGTATCAAACTATCAGATCCCATTCCAATCCTCAATGGAGGCCACAAAGGTTCAGTGGAGAGGCGTTCATTAAAACTTACAACAATGCCCTTTAGATAAGGATAATAATTCAATAAGCCAGACCCCTCTATTCTATTTAACAGTGAACAACTTTGCGAAAATCCACGTTGGAAAGTAATTGGGTGTCCCTTATCACGGCGTGGGTTTAATAGGAAGATCCTATTTATGAGATCAAATAGTAGATCTAACTAATTGATGATGTGGTGAGTTTTGCTGATTCTATGTACAGTGTTTTTTGATTTTTTTTTGGTAGCTATACGATTTTAAAGTACGCGCTTTGTATATTTGAAATCGCTTAAACCTTAACCATGGCTTAAACCATCTAAAATGTACTTAAAATAAAGCCAGTTGATGTCAACACTGTATTTTTATATTTTGTTCATTGCATTGCGTAATTTACTGCTTCACCATAAAAGCAATTTTTTTATTAGCTACATATCGACGATAAATAAAATTTGCAGGGAATAATGAATCAAACTCTATATTAAAGTCTACAGTACACCTTGACTATTTTATCAGTACATTATAATGTAAATGTTAACCCAAGAGTAACCATCCTTGCTGGGATTCGAATCTCAACCCTCTGAGATAATATCTTAATAGCACCATTCCTTTATCTTTGACTAGGTCACCCATAATAGCCTACTATACATCCATTTATCCCATATAATTTAATTAGTCTATCGAATCTAGTACAAAACAATTAGTTCGAACTGAAGCTACGAAAAGGCAATCCTACCCAATCGGATGAAGCACAAAGGCAAGATAAAACCCGAATGACTGTATCAACCTCATCTCTATGGGAAGGTGGAAGTTTGATTGATTCTTTGAGAGACCGCATCGGTCCCTGATATTGAACATCTGGACAATTTTCCGTCTCGGTTGCTTGACGCTGCAGTGGTGTGTTTGGATAGATGGGGCCTGGATTGTGTCTGAGATGTAAGGTTAAATACGTATTGACTCTGTAGGTTTTGTAGTGAAACGTTTTATAATGTGTTAAATAGTGATTGAACCGTAAAATTCTACATAGATCTCGTATTATAAAGCTTTGCATAGATTTTTCTCAATTAAAATTACAAACGACGCAATTTATATTTATGCATACGAATGTATTGGGTAACAATAGTAAAAATTACAAATATTTCAAAATACACAGATTGATAAAATCTAAAATTATAATGACCAATTTTTCATACAATAAAATAATTAAACTTAGTATAGATGTAAGAAAAATAAAAGTCCTAGATAACGGTGTATAATGTTAAGAGAAATCAGTATGATTCACTTGTATTATTGTCCCTTTATCATGTCTCACAACATACTGAACACTTGAAAATCTTTAAAGTATGATTTTGTCATTTAGTCTCATCTGTCATTAGTAAACCGTTGCTTCTAGCGGATGATTAATTAAACCAAACTAGAACTCTGTGGCTTTAATCTCTATAGAACCTATCGAGGAGCCATTATGGACCTTGACACGCATGCAATAGAGCCTACAGTCGCCTGCCCCCCCGTTCATCCAATTAGTTATTTGTGCCCCGTCCTAAGTATATTATGTAAGCTGCTTAATAGAAGCTATTAAATGTTTCTATGTTTATAATAGAAATTGATTCATTAAGGCTTCCTAGTTTATCTTTAATGAGGTTTCGTGGGAAAGCCTCGGTTTCGGTAACCGAAATTGGGAAGATAATATCTTTATACAGTGAGAGGATACCATAATAATAAGGCAGATGTGTGTTTAATTCAAGATTTAATGTGCTATAAATTTTAAAATTTATTTAGCTTATCATACGTAGCAATATACTCGTACCATTTAATAGTGTTGCCAAGATAAAGTATACGCTGCTAAGTTACACATCCGTGGTTTTAAATAGAAAATGATGAAATTAATTATTTTATTGACTTAACAATATTCTTATCGATAAAGTGGTAATTAGAGAACAGACAGAATTAGAGATTCAGAAAGATACTATTGGTTATGATTTATTAAACACGATACGTTCAAACTAGTCCCTTATTAATTACTGTATTAAAAAATCCATTATTTTTGTCTGTATCTATGTATGTTATAAAAAGCACGGTGGTCATGATAATTTCGAACTGTCATTATATATACATATGAAAATATTCGTAGTACCAATCATATTCGTCAAAACAGCCAAAACATATAGTCGTAAACATTTTGGTCGAATCGAGCGTAAGTTTTCAGAATTCCATTTATCATTTAAAATTTCAACTGCATATTAAAATGATTCATATGGGGAGGTTCATATGAAAATACCCGGAGGCAATTCAAGCAAATATTGATTCGTAGCTGATGTAGACTACATACTACAAATACTGTACGAACTCGTAGTATGCGAGCCTGTCCGGTAGTTTTGTTTGTCGTTTTGAGTTCCGAGCTTATGAGCGTGTTTCAATATTTAATATACATACATACACATCACGCCTGATTCCCTGTAGAGGGGTAGGTAGAGAAATATACGTATATGTATCACTTACTTTGAACACTGTATACAAATACTCGAAGATAGAATGCCCTTGAACATTTCTAGGATAATGTTTGTTAATGATAATGAGTATTGGTGTCAAGTTGCTAGCTCATTTGATTTCTATTAATCCTTAGAAATGTATTTATTTTTCATAACTTTGAAACTTAAGTAATCGCTAAGATAACGTTTATAATAACAATATTTAGAATGATTGCTTGTGAACTAATTGTTTCTTTACGGTTATCCGAAACCACTATCCGTTGATGAGCAGTAAACGTTCGTAAAGCCTTGATAAGGTTTATAACCTTATGGGTAGGCTGAATTATATGTCAATGTTTGGAATGATGGACTGTAGTATTATTGTTATTCTATTCGAAGTCAATAAAGCGAAAATGGTTAGTCAGGATCGAAATAAATGGGAACCCGTGATCTCTGCCTATCCTTCTGTAGGCTAGTGGGCGTGATGTATATGTGCTGACTATCTGATAAAGAGTGGGAGTATACTCCCTACAAGTTAGGAATTGAAGGTTCCGAATCGATTGAAGCCGTAAGTGTATTAAACTGTATTCATGAAGGGTACGCAGATATACGTGTATCTTATATCTAAGAAACGAAGTGAAATTAGGTGCTCGTGTACATTCGTGCATTTGACTAGTTCAATTTTGATTGTTGAACAATAACTTAGTAACTTACATTGAATTGTAAGTAAAACTGAGAAAGATAGTAAATGTTTCATAAGGTATTTAATAGTTACATTTTGACTTATTAATCTCTGCCTACCCCTCTACAGAGAATCAGGCGTGATATGTATTTTGACTTATACATACATATCTGATCAAATTAATCGTCATCGTCCTATAGTATGCCTTTAGAAATTTCTTATCTTTTCTACGTATGTTTGTATTATACTCGTACCTATTGATATATAATAACGCTTTTCTAGTTTGTTCTAGTTTTACCCAAAATTAATAATCTCTCTCTATACATCACAGCTGGTTCCACTCAATCCCCAGACCATCCCGGTACTCTTTTCCATTAATCATCTACTACTAGTATTACTAGTATTTCAGTACTATTTATTTATTACTATTATTATTTATTACTATTATTATTTATTACTAGTATTTCAGTACTATTTAGTCTATGATGTTTTCCCGTGCTAGTATGGGACGTAAACAGAATGTTAACTAGCTGCCGTTCTTCCCGGCATGTCGTAGAAGGCGACTAAGGGACTAGGGACAAATGTAATCTATTGGACTTAAGACTAGCAAGCTGTTACTAATCTTCCATATGGGATCACAACCCCAGTATTCATGCTAAAAAGTTACCTAGGAGATATAATATGTCCAAGGTTCTGTCCACCCCGAAAAGGATGGAAGGACTTAAATATATCTATGGTATTTACTACGTAGTAAGGGTTACCCTCTAATATGATGCTAACCAAGGATTCTTTTCCAGTAATCATCTGACACTTACACCTAAATTGATGTTTTTTATACAAAGTTGGGTATGGCAAAAGAAGCATGAAAGTAGAATCAATGCCGTCGAAATGCGGTCACTGAGAAGCATGTTAGGAGTAACATTGAATGATAGAATTAAAAATAGTGTGATAAGGGAAGGTTGCGGTTTGAAAGAAGATGTAGTGACTAAGATTGAAAAGAGCATGCTTCGATGGTTTGGACATGTTATGCGGATGAATGATAGCAGATTGACAAAAGGAATATATATGAGTGAAGTGGAAGGGCGGTTACGTAGGGGCCGGCCTAATAAGACATATAACAGTCAGATAGACGCTATATTGAAAAAAGGTGACGTTAGGAGTACCTATAATCGCCGAGAGTGTATGAGAGGATGTATGAATGTCAATGAAGCGAAAGTGGTCTGTCAGGATCGAGACAAATGGGGATCCGTGATTTCTGCCTACCCCTCTACAGGGAATCAGGCGTGATGTGTATGTATGTATGTATGTATGTTTTATACAAAGCAGGTCGTTATATTTAATTCTCAGACAACTTCGGTTACTTACTTTAGTAATCATGTCTAACAGTAACATTAACTGTGGACTCGATCCCCTAACATCTACTAACATGTGGAAAGTATTTAGATGGGTGGCATCTAGATTGCCTATGTACTGTTGATTTCAGAGAAGGAAAATATTACATAGTGCCTATTTATCGACATATTATTATGTAATAGTCAGTATCAGTATATAGATATATCGTGGACACTCTACTTCTAATTACCCCGGAAGGATTGTTTGGTCATGAGTCAGCACTGTGAACTAAAAAGTTCGAATTGTCTTAATTTCTAAGCAGCTAGCTTCTCTCAAGCCTCTTGTTAACTCGGGACTCAATTCCCGTAATCATCTGCCAGTCTCCTCAGAGTCTTAGTCGTTCAAGAGGCTCCTTGTGCTAGAGTGCACTCGCGGGAGAATCCGCTGCATCAATCAGCCGTTCGACGGAGGCCGCGCAAAGACTAAGCGTTGGTATGGGACAAGGGTCATTGACCGCGAGGAAAGGAATCTGGAGGCAATGGATATGGGGATTATGGTGAAGTTGGATGTGATGTGAAGAGTGATAAATTTGAGATGTTTGTGTGGTAATACAACTGCGTTTTGTATTGAATTACCTAAAAAGGATGAGATAGTATTTGTTGAAGCGCTTGTGACGTTGCTACAATTTAAGGACTTTCTTAAACAATTGATTGAAAAATAAATGAGAATAATTCTAATCATATCCTGAAACAATGTCATCGATTATAGTTCGTTACCCATTTCTTCTTTAGAGAGCTAGGACAGATTACGGATCTCTACTTTAATATGGCATTCAATTCATCCACTTCCGAAACTAAGCAGAGGCAGAAGCAGAGTAATCTCTAACATATTGAATAGTGAATAAAGCAAGTACTAGTCAGGATCGTTCATACTGACAATAAATAGCATATGACTCTACAGGGAAGTAAAATTGTATTACTCTGTACGTTACTAGGACGTAAGCACTTAATATATATATACATATAACTCCCATACAAATATCCTAAGCTTGCACACTTTAAACCATCTGTTCCTTCCGTATTCTGAGGCGGAGGGGGTAGCGGGGGGTACCTGCGCGGCGCGGGGCGGGGGGAGTTCGCCCTCGTATTGATTATTCGGAGGTTCGCTCGCCTACGTTTACTTTCGCTACTGTTTTAATGGGGAATTCAATTTTATGAAACGAAATGTTGCCTCCGTAAAACCTTAGATAGCATCGTTATGAAATACTTCCTGTAATAGCTGGATTCCTGGTAAAATGTTGACTGGAATATTAGCTTTGTCGTGTTGTGTGCTGGTAGTGTTTGTCTAGGACTTGAGTATGTGGTTGTAGCCATTTTAAATTTGAGATTGATTATAAAGATAATATAATTCTTAACGGGCAATACTCTGACATTCGGACATATTATTGAATAAACTACGGATGCTGAAAATACAATGAGATATCCCTAATATTTTCCTTTATTAATTTTAGAACAACCATCCGGGTTATGATGATACTAATACTGAATATTGGTGACATGCTTATAACCTATCGATGTATAGATTCTTACTCTATCAGTCATATTGATAATAGTCGGTAGACTCACTATTTCTCACATTTAGATGTGGCTATATGGTGAAAAGCAATGATGACGTAGGTCACTCGAACACTTAACAACTTAAGAAGGGTTAACGACCGTGAAGCGTCGATATAACACTATTCTAGTTACGTACGTTAAGTAGCTAACCAGGAAGTGTAAACGTACTAAGGTTGATTCAAGAATAAGCCTGAAATAGATTCGTATTACGTTTCCCTGAGTTTTCTTCCCGAAATACTCGAACCAAGTTGTTTGAACATCTTTGAAGATGTTGTGAGGATTCGTCTTTTGTTCATTTCTCAGATAAACATACGCAGACAAAAATTCAATGAAAGCAGCTGATTTTTTTCCTTTGTCAAGCATATGGCTACTAAACAAAACAAAAGACTAACGCGTTCACGACCATCAACCCTTGCAGGGTAGTCAGAGGTTCAGGTCTCCATCTCCGTAATTGCGAAGGTAGTGACTACTAAACTGTCAACAATATTTTATTTTGTATACCAACGGCATATACAGTAAATTGATACAAAGGATTTCAACTAGCAAGGCGAGCAAGCATAGGTTGTGTTATATTTTATATACACTTAGGTATTTAGTACCTATACAATCACAATTCTCGATATCCACGTTTAACTGACCAAGGAAATGTTGTATCGTCAACGTTGTATCAATCCCAGAAGTGTCTAATGAACTTTAATTAAATATCTATGAATGGTACTAATGTACAAAAGGAGTACTATTGAAAAAAGGAATATATATATATATACTTATACACACACACACACACATATATATATATGTACACATAACATACGCTTCACGACTTGTGTATACACACACCCTTTTTTATATTATGGCGGGGTAGTCAGAGGCTTGAGTGCCCATCTCCGAAATTTCGAAGGCATGTTAGGTATGGGTCACTCGAAGCCCGCGTATCACTAGATAGACAGCACCCAATGTGATAGGTAGTGAACCGTATCGCCGTATATGGGCACTGACTATTACCTATTACGTGAATGAAAAACACATTTAAATTTCATTCATTGGTACATGCCAGAGTCGGGATTCGAACCTAGTACCTTTCTCATAAAAAGTCCGAGTTCTTACCCACTGGGCTACAGCCGCTTATATATATATATATATATATGTAGGTGAGTTGGAAGGGCGGTTACGTAGGGGTCAGCTCAATAAGACATATAACTGTCAGATAGACAACATATTGGAAAAGGATGAGAAACCCTCTCATTGTGTATAAGTGTCAATGAAGCGAAAGCGGTTAGTCAAAATAAAAACAAATTAGGTTCAGTAATTTCTGCATACCACTCTACAGCGAGACATGTGTGTATGTATGTTATATATTTAATTTCATCACAATCTGGTTGGGCAAAGAAATCTGCTTTTCAGTCCACCTGTTTTCATGATAATTTCCTATATAATTAATTTCGGCCGTCTCCGCGAGGCAACATTTATTTCATTATGCCCTATAAATGTCCGTAAATGGTTTTACAGATCGCCTTGATGGACGACGTTATCTGTTAAGGATTCTAGGTGGGATGTACAGAGTGCAGGCTTCCGGGAATATAGTGTACTAGGTAGCATTATATTGCGTTCGGTACAACATTTTTATTCTTTCATGAGCAGACTAAATTCTGTTAACATTGATATAAATAAATTATAGTGTTGTAGTAAATAAATAGAGTGAGTATATAGCCAGTGTACATTCTGACTCATATCTATGCTAATAGTAAGTAGTATTTTATCACATTATTAGTCTTCGCTGAATTCAACAAGTGGACATCTGTAGGATCATCTATCAAAATACGCATTATGCACGGTACTGCTTAATTTTCTTCTCTTCACTGTTAGTTTTGGTTCGTTCATTCAATTATTGTTTTTTCATTACATACATACTATTCACGTCCTTTTATCCCTTTTGAGTTGAACAGTACCTTGGAAGTATCACCTAATATAATAATATCACCTAGGTTACTTTTTAGCATATTGGGGTTTGATGTCTTATGCTGGTCTATCGCCCAGTAGATTCTATTTACCCCTAGTCCCTTAGTGTCCTTTTACATATGAACGACTTCTAGTTAGCATTGTTTTTGCGACCCACACTAACACGGAACTTTCCTTTTTTCTTTATTAATGTAAGCTTTAAAAACATGCTTCATTAAACATTCTGTGCGTCTTGTTATCTAATGAGTTTTCAACTCAACGCGATTTCGTCAATTCTCTCAAAGCAGCCATTCGGCCTCACAATGGGCCGATTGCGTGCCAATTAAAAACTGTTATTTGTGTGAATTAGAAACGGAGGGAATTAGAACTTTGCTTAAATGTGATTACGGTTCAGATTTACACGACATTGGATCGGACGAGCTTTGTAGGATTTGCTATTAGGAAAATATAATGTGACGTCACTTTAAATTGTTATAAATTCTATGAGTAGTATTCATAATACTAGTTATGTAGCATTAGGACTATCATATATGACAATGATGTAGACTATGTAAGATTTTTTACTATGTAATACACTACTTGGAATACTCAAGGATAACACAATGCAGTACTACCGATAATTCAAACCAATCGTGACTTACATTTTTGTTATTAATTGCATTTTTGTAGTAAATGTATTGTTATTACAATATCGTTTTTAATTTATTTACAAAAAGGAATTGTGTATTTCATTTTCTGTATAAAAAATCATAAACATAACATACGCTTCACGACTAGTGTATACACACTCCCTTTTTTATTATGGCGGGGTAGTCAGAGGCTTGAATGCCCATCTCCGAAATTTCGAAGGCATGTTAGGTATGGGTCATTCGAAGCCCGCGTATCACTAGATAGACGGCACCCAACGTGATAGGTAGTGAACCCTATCGCTGTATATAGGCACTGACTATTACCTATCCTGAGGGATAGGCAGGTCTCCTCACGATGTTTTTCCTCACCGTTAGCGACTGTAAAAAATCCACATTGAATTAAAACCTTCTTTAAATCTTATTTACCTAACACATGATGTTGGAGTTATTGGTGACGTTGTAGTCTATTCCTAAACCCATTAGTTCTTTGTTTTGTAAACTATTTGGGGGGTGGTGACGTGTAACTAATAAAACACGTCATTTGATTTCCACCGATAAAGCCTTAAATGACGTCATTTAAATAAAAGGGAAGTTATCGAAACGTTTTATTTATTATTACTAACAATGGTTTTAACCTTTTTTAGTGTGGTGGTAAAGATTTATTTCCTGATTACCAATTCGTGCTAGTCCTGGATTTATATGACTGTAATTTAGTGTAATACTGCTTGTGTTTTAATGTGGAATTAATAGATTTTCTCTTTATTGAGGGGGTATATTTTTACTAAGGGCATTAGGGTAGAACGGGGTTCAATAGTAGATGCCTGGTTAAATATAAAGCGTAATAAATGAATTAAAAATATCTTTGTACGTTTTTATTTATTGCAAAGTGCATCACTTATACTGTATGGGAAAACATTGCGAGTTATTAATATGAGATGTAAAAAAAATGAAATCTATATTTTTGGAAATCGAGAGCAAGGTATAAATTGCATAATAATCAAAACTTTATCATAATGTGTATGTATTTTTTAATATATTATACTGATTAAACCAGTTTTATAAGATCCCAGTTCAGCACAAAAATATAATTTGTCCTCGTACAAATCACAAACGGAATTGTAAATGACTCCCGAATAATTCCGAACCGATTTCCTCTGACAATAGTGAAAAAATCGCGAACGCTGGACTTATTCCAATGGAGGGGAGCAATAAAAATGCCTGATTGCGGCTAACCGTCAGAAAAGCAAAAATGATTATAATGAAAATGTATTTGCCATGAATACAGCTCAGCGCTCGTTCCAAGTAATTCGCGTTCGTCGGTCATTCAATTACTTTTCCATTACTTTCCATTCGACTTCTACGGAATTTCGATCATCTTCGTAGCTCAGGGTGCTTATTCTGGTACGTTGTGGCGTTGAAGGTGATTGAATTGTGACTGAATTGAATATTACGGTGAGGGAAAATATCTTGAAGAAAACTGTTTCCCAAACAGGTATTAGTTAGTGCTTGTATAGGGCGACATGGCTTACCACCTGTCACATTGAGTACTGTCTATTTGGTCAACACGTGGGTTCGAAGTAACCATAGAATGACTGCCTTCGTGATTGTTAAGGTGGGAATCTGAATCTCTGTCTACCCCGCAAGAGTTAATGGTCGAGAACGTGTTTGTCTTTTCGAATCAAAAATGACTGAAAGAAATGATTTATTAAAAAAAAATTATGCATGTATTGTTATTATTTGTATCTGTGAGCTCGTGATAAGTTATAATACGTGTATTAAACTCTAGTTTCAAATTAAAGAAGTATTTTTAATTTAACCAAGTTGAGTGCTTCATATCCAGAGATAACGGGGTTGATTGAATAATCATTCTGTAAATAAAAGTATTTTATGTTCCTAGTTATTATCGTAAACATTCAGTTACTTGGAAATGTGTTTGTTTGCACATATGTGCTAAAAATAAAATTATATTTAGAAATTCATATTAAATATACAACACTAAAGCTCCTAGAAATATATTTCCCAGAATCAACCCCCTCAGCGAGTCAAAGCGGGCGATCGTCCCGTTCCACTGAATTTTTATTGCGATAGAGCAAAAATATTTTTAATAAGCGCCCATTTTCTTTTTGAAATTTATATTTTGCGTGGACAGTCGTTATGCCAACCACCCTGGCTATGTCGCCTCTGCATTACTGGGAATCTCTTCTTGAATGTCTGTTCTTTTAAGTGAGCTTTGAATGTAGGTGAGGGAAGGTTACTTTTGGAAATATTTTGCAGGTAATAGGTATACTATTTTGGGGATAATTAGGATGCATAATACTCAGCTTTAATAGTTTGTTTGTCTGACATTGCAAAATCAGAGATATATTACACCAACCCATAAAATGGCATACCTTTTGATTCCTTTATAACATGGCCCTGGTTTTTAAATAGAATTACTATTTTATACATATGACAGATTCTTATTATCCAATATATTTCATTCACACCTTGCAACTTTAATTCCCATAGTTACCTCTAATGAATGCCAGTAAATAAAGACAGTTAGCATTTTACAATGTCCGTCCCAGACTAGCAAGGGACACTAAACTCATTGGGGGTCAATGAAATGTTCCGCTTCATTCTGATGTCACATCAAAGGGCCTGCATCGATAAACTAATCAACAAAGTTGACTGCATATGACAGGCTCATTTCGGCACAAATGTGTAATTTACAAACGACATTAAAAATTGGTAAATACATACATACGCTTCACGACTTGTATACACACTCCCTTTTTATTATGGCGGGATAGTCAGAGGCTTAAATGCTCATCTCCAAAATTTCGAAGGCATGTTAGGTAAGGATCATTCGAAGACCGCGTATCACTAGATAAACAGCACCCAACGTGATAGGTAGTGAACCGTATCGCCGTATATAGGCACTGACTATTGCCTATCCTGAGGGATAGGCAGGTTTCCTCACTATGCTTTCCCTCACCGTTAGCGACTGTAAATTATGTACGTAAATGAAAAACACATATTCAAATTTCATTCATTGGTACATGCCAGACTTCCTATGAGAAAGGTCCTAGGTTCGAATCCCGACGATTCGAACCTAGGACCTTTCTCATACGAAGTCCGAGGTCTTACCCACTGGGCTACAGCCGTATAAAAATTGGTACTACGGTATATTCTGTACTAGTTCAGGATTGCCTCTAATGATATTATATTTATTATGATGTAGGAACAGGTGATGAAAATATGTTTGTTATTCGATAATTTACAAAAAATAAACTGATTATACTATGGTCTATCATGTAAAAGTATGAGATGGAAATAGAATATTATATATTTATATAACGAAAAGACTAAGAAAAAGACAGAAGCTTTCACGATCATTAACTTTAGTGGTCAGAGGTTGTTTGTGATGATAGTTGTAAAAATCTTTATTATGCGAAAGATTTTAAGGCGATAAAAGGACTACTGCTCTCTTGGTAATATCAAATATCTATTGGTATAAAATATACATATATCAAGTATATAATATTAAGGTGTGAATTAAAGTTTTGAGCAGTTTCTCTTTGGCGATTCAATACGTCACTCTGTATGTGTGTTATTTACAGTGCAATTTCTGTTTCGTGGAACTGCATACATCTGTCAAGTTAACCAGTATTGTGACAAATACAATTTTTCAATAGAACAGAGATTGGATTACTATTGAAGCGATATTAATGGCTTATATTTTACCTCATTTCTAATTTAATTAAATCTCAAAGAATAGGCAGGTTTGACATATTAGTCTGCATACATACATACACATCACGCCTGATTCCCTGTAGAGGGGTAGGCAGAGATCACGGATTCCCATTTGTCCCGATCCTGACAAACCACTTTCACTTCATTGACATTCATACATCTTCTCATACACTCTCGGCGGTTATAGGTACACCTAACGTCCCTTTTTTTTAATATAGCGTCTATCTGACTGTTATATGTCTTATTAGGCAGGCCCCTACGTAACCGCCCTTCCACTTCACTCATATATATTCCTAGTGCGTAAATAAAATGCTAGCTAAATTAATAATCAGCTAATAGTCAGGACTCATAAGCGGCACGGCTCACCACCTGTCACATTGAGTACTGATCATCTGGTCAACAATTTAGTTCAGAGTGGCCATGTAATGACGAGTTCCGCATTTGCCGAAATTGACACTCGAACCTCTGACTACCCCTCAAGGATATTAGTCGTGAAAATGTATTTTCAGCTGTTATTTACTTAACATACAGACAGCTAGTTACATTATGATATAGTCATATACCAGCACACGTTAATAGGGCAGGTAAAATATGACATTCAATCCGAGAATCCATACAAGGACGGACGGAGTGCAACCACCCGTCTCATTCTTCGATGAATTAGGTTACAAGGGGCGTTAACTTATATTCACTTCTATATTTACTTAACGGGATAGGCAGACTATGGATCGGTACCTTGAACGATCAATGATTAAATTTCTTTAGTTTCTCTCACTTATGTAGATTAATTTTTAAATGTATGTTTATTCTTCACGTTGTGTTACAAAGGGTATTAAAAATATACATCACGTTCTGTTCTAGTTGACATTTTGTATTTAGTAGTTTATTCAAATACTATACTATAAAATTTTATATGATATATTGAAACTAATTATACCTTGACCTTATGAAATGCTTTTTACGCCGCAATGGCATTCATAAGAACTACTTGTGATTGTATTAAAACCTGTGCTATTTATAAGTTGTATTATGTGTTCGCGTGTGTCTTGTAGTTGTGAAATAAACGTTTTTATTATTATTATATTTAACTTTGTTGTGTGATTGTGAATGAACCATAAGTTTCGATGAAGGGTGCTGTCGTGTATTAACAGCTGTGAGGTTAACAATCATCATACGAGTACAATCCATTATTTATTTATTTAAAAGGAAACAAAACAGTAACAAACCAGTTATAGATACAGTTATTAAAAAAATATGCTTAAATAATTAAGTTTACGACATTATATATGTTTCACTGAGAACAAAATCAGACAAGTTATAAAATAATGATAGCAGATATATACCTAAAGAAACCAACTAAACCAATAAGAGAAAATAGAGATAAGTATAAAAACAATAGAGAGTTAAAATTATAAGATAATCTAGAGGGTATTGTTATGCATTTACAGATGTCAGGTTACCAACCATAAAATCTATTATAAGATAAATTGTTTCAAATACTTTCGGAGTTTTTTTAGTACCTCTTCTTTTTAATATTATATAAGCGAGTGTGTATGCATCCTACAGTTCAGTGCCGTTCATTGTAAATGTAAACTAAAGTTCTTACATCAAAAGAGGCGCCGCAGGCCGTGTCGGAGCTGCAGAAGATATTTAGTTAGTGCAGAGGAAACTTTTTACTACAATCATAGGATGGTGTAACAGTAGGGAAGATGAGTGACTTTTTTAATTATGTACAGGGTTGTTTGTGGTTATTTTTAGTTTTATAAAGTCAAGTAAGTCATGTGCATTAATGATCTAGGATTGGACATTAATAATTATAGGATGTATTGGTACTAAAAATACGTAAATAACTTAAATTTACGTACGTTTATACTAAAGTAACTTATACTACTTATATATCGTGTATATTATCGGCGTGTCACGGAAGGTTATTAAGGCTTTGAGTTGAATGAAATCAATTAGATGAAGGGCTAGTAACATATTGATGTATTTCATATCCCCTAATATACTCGTAGTAGATTGGTGAATGGGCTAGTAAATTCAAAACAATATTTAATATTCTTGTACCAGTATATACTCTATTAATACTATGTAATGCTAAAGATAACTAAGTAACCCATCTTCCCTTATTGTAGTCATTCTCAATCGCGATCTGATTTCCCTGGTATAGTGGCGTGAAGTGGGTTCGCAGGAACAAATTGGAGGCGACGTCGTCTTCATTTCCCTGCGTTGGCAATGCTCGTGTCTTAATAGACTAGGCGCTCTTAATTAATGACATTTTAAATAAGATATTGTGACATAAATGTCCTCTGTAAGGCGTCATGTGTAATTATTTGTAAAAACATTTGTATCTATAATCACTGATCACTTAGATGTTATCTGAAATTAAGTGATCACCATTTGATTGGAGCAGTCATCTTTGACGGATGGTTAGTAGTGCTTTTGAAGGGAAGAAATACAAACGACAAGTAAAATGTTAGGTGCACTCCCAATATAAATAAATTGGGAGGGTTTTTAATACCCTAAATTACTCATTCCAGAATTGTAAGCTAAATGCGTGAGCATCTCTACCTCTGCTCATTCTTCTTACAAACATAAATTTAACGAAGCAAAGTCTATTTGGCAGTGGGTCTGCAATTTCTTTCGAAGGCTGGGAGGCTAACAATTTCCTTATTCACCAGCCAGGGCTTGCCATAACTAACTTGGCCCTAATTGTGAGCGCTATGCACTTTGACTATGCCTATAGGTCAACGTTATATACATATACATTCACGTCCTTTTTTCCCTTTCGGGTGAACAGAACCTCGGAGACATGTAAAATTGTTTACTTTGTGGTAAGTATGTTGGGGGCCTCCAACGACATGCCGGGAAGAAGGACAGCTAGTTAGCATTCTTGTTACGTCCCACTCTAACACAGATCTTAAAAGTTTTAGGTAGATCTTAATTAAATGATCTGTAAAATGAAAATAACCAGACATCAAGAATGATAAGAACATTTGGTTCTTTATATATGGTCATTTTAGTGAAGTGTAATATAAAACATTATGTGTATATTGTTTTGGGTTCTTTTCTGTATTGGTTAATATAATGTAAGACGCTAATTGCCTTCAATAATATACGACTTAAAGTTACAGACTCCAATTTATAAAAACTTCGAAACCTAAATTTTTATACTTCATAAACAAAGAAAGAAAGAAAACACTTTATTCAATGCTTCAAATTACATTAAACACACAAACAATACAATCAAACAACATATGACTAAGATATTTTTATATCTCAAACAACAGTCCATTCTTTCTAAATACACAGTCGTAATACATACATAAGGAACAACATTACTGTTCTTTGACCTTTTAAACACAAACTCTGTTCCAGTAAGGATTCTTATTTATGTAAATTGATATGTCATTAGATAGGGCTGGGCGCGTGCGTTCAAATATTAAAAATGCATCAAAGCGTGCTTCCTTACAAAGAGTAAAAAGTTGGTATGGAATGTTGTAAAAGGTAACTATGGGATTGGAGGTGAATGGAATGTATTAAACGATGGACTAGTGATATGTCACGTTTTATTTTATATTTATTATTTTAGTTGAAAATATTAATTATTTGCTCATTTAGATGTTGCGATCTTGATTAGTTCATTTAAGTGATGAAAAAATTAATTATGTTTCAGAAATTCTGTGTATTTAAAAATGAATAAAGAGAGTTAAATTTGTAAGCGTTGAAAGATGCAAAACTGTTACAAAGTGGTAAAACTATGATCACGAAAATCATCATTTAATATTGCCTCTTATGACACCTTTCATAAAAAACAACTGAGTTAAGTGAGTGTCTCTATAAGTTACACATCTGCACAGTATAAGTTATTATTCACATACTTTAGTATCAGCCTAATTCACTCCTATTAATTATGTTAAACACTTTATTTCTAATATGTGATAAAAATTATAAATTGAAACTTAAAATATTTCAACTTAATATCCCATCGGAAACCTTATACTCTTTGGACAAAGATGCACGTGCTAATTAAGCTTTTTTAATTCACCTAGTAATCAAATATAAAAAGGTCAATTACTAACTTGCCCCTAGGATTACTAGCCATTCTAACCTAGGAGATACGGTAGGTTTAGTTTGTATAAAAACCTGAAAGTTTTGTAGTTCAATGAACGAATGTGTAGCTAGAGTCATAGTTTTAATGAATGTAAGTCGAATTGGAGTAGGCAGAGGCTTGAATTACTACTATAAATGTATTTATGCTTATTTGACTACGTTACGACTAATAATCGCTTAGCGTAGTCAGAAGCTTGGGGACAAACTTCGACATGTAGTAGTTACTTCACTAGATATTAGCAATATTGTGATAGTTTTATTTTGGATTGTTGTGTGTGGTGAAGAATGATAATAAAGTTTTTCTATCCTGAAAAGAATAGAAATATAGAAACATATATATGTATATAAAAGATAGATAGATGTAGATGTAAGGGCCGGCCTAATAAGACATATAATAGTCAGATAGACGCTTTATTGAAAGAAGGTGACGTTAGAAGTACCTATAACCGCCGAGTGTGTACGAGAAGATGTATGAGTGACAATGAAGCGAAAGTGGTTTGTCAGGATCGGGACAAATGGGGATCCGTGATCTCTGCCTATCTCTCTACAGGGAATCGAGCGTGATGTGTATGTATGTATAAAAAAGCCAACAAAATATTTCACATAATATTCGTCATTTCACTCAAGAACTCTAAAAACCAAGGCAGAACAGCCCAGTATCCAAGCTTTAATGACTGTAAAAAACATATTATTACTTAGTTATTACTTTTTTCACGACCTTCGTGGAGAGGCCATCAATCTTCGCGTTTCAGCCGGAACGGCACTGTTGCTCGCTTCGGGAAAGAGATGTTAGGAAAGGAAATTTGGGCATAATACAATATTATCTTCGTTTCAGTAAGATATTTAAAAAGTATCTCAGTTATGACGTTGTGTAAATTTTGGTTTGATATGTAATTGGTATAAATAGTTAATTAGGTTTGAAATGTATGTATAGAAGTCAACTTAAACTTGGGACATAGGACTATTCAGGGACAATTTAAATATAAATAAGGAATATAATGCAATATATTGCTTTGTTATTACACAACATATCGTAAAGAAAGATTTGAGTTTTTATGATACTTTTCTCGTATACATCTACGTTGATTATATATGTAAGTAAATGATGCTATATTAGATACATCTCTTTCAATCATTAAATTTTTGCATAGATTTTTACAAAAAAATTTTATCGTATACAATTTAATACAATTATTTTTATTGCTCAAAATCTTATTTTATAACTCATTGTATCACAGCCTTAGGGCAGTGAATCCGAGTGAAGCATCGATTAATTAAACTAAGTAAAATTAATTATTTTCGCTTCGTAGCAAGATATAGAATTTATTTTGTCTTTATTCAAATCCTAGATAATATAAGAATTAATGAACAATATGTACGGCAAAAGCATTTCGTTTTTCTGCGTAGGACTAAAGTTTAAAATAATTTATTAATCATTAGTATTGACTTACGTTTCATATCTTTGAATTGATTTAATTTATTTATTATAATAACAAGTGTTATATTATATTCTTATTTTTTACTCCAGCAACTAAAACACAAAAGAAAACCTAGTTGATGGTGTACACTCAACCTCTAACCACCTCAAAAAGGTTGTACAGTCTTGAATGCTTATATTTGTATTTTTTTTTATCAGCTGTTTGACTCGTGATAACACTATACAGGTTGGCAACACTATACACCAAATACAACGGTGGTCACTTAGAACATCTACTATGATAAACTAAAGTATGCCAAAACAATGCATTTTATTCATTTTCGACACCATGTTTCATAAAGACATTTACAGCTTAAGACCTTGAATTTTCAATTCAATCATACATTTCATTATACATTTTCAAATCAATATATTATACATTTTTAACAGTCACATAGATTTAATAAATATATACTGTAAATAAAACAATTTCTACTTAATATCCCATCGGAAACCTCATACTCTTTGCTCAAAGATGCACGTGCTAATTAAGCTTTTTTAATTCACCTAGTAATCAGCTATAAAAAGGTCAATTACTAATTTGTCCCGAGGGTTACTAGCCAATCGAACCTAGGAGATACGGTATGCTTAGTTTGTAAAAAAACCTAAAGCTTTGTAGTTCAATGAACGAATGTGTAGCTAGAGTCATAGTTTTAGTGACTGTAAGTCCTTTTGGAGTAGGCAGAAGCTTGAATGACTTCTTTAAATGTATTTATGCTTATTCGACTACGTTACGACTGTTAAGCGCTTAGCGTAGTCAGAAGCTTGAGTGATAAACTTCGAAATAGTAGTGGTTACTTCACTAGATATTAGCACTATTATGATAGTGTTATTCTAGATTGTTAAAAGAATGATAATCGAGTTTCTGGCCAATCTAAAAAGAATAGAAACATATGAACGTATATGTATAAAAAGATAGATAGATGTAAGGGCTGGCCTAATAAGACATAATAATCAGATAGACGCTATATTGAAAGAAGGTGACGTTAGGAGTACCTATACGTATAACCTCCGAGTGTGTATGTGAAGATGTATGAGTGTCAATGAAGCGAAAGTGGTCTGTCAGGATCGGGACAAATGGGGATCTGTGATCTCTGCCTTCCTCTCTACAGAGAATCAGGCGTGATGTGTATGTATGTATAAAAAATCCAACAAAATATTTTATATACTGTTGTCATTTCACTCAAGAACTCTAAAAAACCAAGGCAGAACAGCCCAGTATCCAAGCTTTAATGACTGTAAAAAAACATATTATTACTTAGTTATTACTTTTTTCACGACCTTCGTGGAGAGGCCATCAATCTTCGCGTTTCAGCCGGAACGGCACTGTTACTTTAGGAAAGAGATGTTCGTAAAGGAAATTAGGGCATAATACAATATTATTTTCGTTTCAGTAAGATATTTAAAAAGTGTTTCAGTTATGACGTTGCTTAAATTTTGTTTTGAAATGCAATTGGTAATAAATATTTAATTAGGTTTGAAATGCATATTATTATAAAGAAGTCAACTGAAACTTGGCACATAAAACTATTCAAGGACAATTAACATATAAATAAGGAATATAATGAAATATATCGCTTTATTATTACACAGCATATCGTAAAGAACGACTCGATTTATATGATACTTTTCTCGTATACATCTACATTGTTTATATATGTAGGTAAATTACGCTAATATATTAGATGCATCTATTTCAATCATTAAGTTTTTTCATAGATTTTTACAAAATTAATTTATTGTATATAATTTAATACAATTATTTTTATTGCTCATAATCTTATTTTATTACTCTTTGTATCACAGCCTTAGGGCAATGAATCCGAGTGAAGCATCGATTAATTAAACTAAGTAAAATTAATTACTTTCGCTTCGTAGGTTCGGCCATCTTTGCAAGATATAGAATTTATTTTGTTTTTATTCAAATCCTAGATAAGATAAGATTTAATGAACAATAAGTATGGCAAAAGTATTTTATATATCTACGCAGGACTAAAGTTTAAAACAATTTATTAATCATTAGTATTGATTTACGTTTAATATCTTTGATTTGTTTTAATTTATATATTATAATAACTAATGTTATATTTTATTATTATTATTTTACTCGAGCAACCAAAACACAAAATAAAACCATGTTGTTTGTGAACACTCAACCTCTTACTATCTCGAAAGGGTTGTCAGTCATGAATGAGTAATATGGTTGTATAATATCTTATTAGCCGTCTAACACGTGATAAATAAATATATGTATAGCATAGTCACTTTTAGCATAACCATTGAGATTTTGATGCCTTCCATATAAAACATAATAAGTGCTTGTAAATGGTGACATGGCTGACCATCTGTCACATTGAGTACTGACTATCTGGTTAACACGTGGGTTCGAGGTGTCCATAGAATTACTACTTTCGTAATTGCGGAGATGGAAACCTGAACCTCTGACTACCCCGCAAGGGTAATGGTCGTGAATGCGTTTGTTTGATTTTGTTTATAAAACATAGTCACGGGTTGCCAGTCTATCGCCTTAACAACTTAAACCAAACAATTAGTAAGCTGGCAATAATAGGGCGTATTAAGAGCGGACCAAGGAGGTTTTCGCAAGGAGGCCGTGCCGGGTAATTAGGCACGATTTTTCCACCGCACACGTCAAAAGACTACGGGTACACTTGGTGCCACAAATAATGGTGTATGTAATAGACAATTCGACGTAGCTCAGTTGTTTGGGGCTTGGCTTTGGATCAGTGGGTTTAAATCCCGCTTGAGCATGCACCAATGGAAGTGATGTTTAATGAATTTGTATGTACGTTATTGTAATAAAAATACATTTACGAAATGCATCGAATTATACGGTGAGGAAAAACATTGTGAGGAAACCTACCTGTTCGCCGAACAAGTAATAATTAGTCTTGTAAATGGTGACATGGCTTAGCACCTGTCACATTAAGTACTGACTATCTGGGCAAATTGTGGGGTCGAGGTGTCCATTGTGTTATTACCTTCGCAATTACGGAGATGGAAACCTGCACCTCCAGCTACCCCGCAAGGGATAATGGTCGTGAACGCGTTTATCTTTTATATGTGTATGACCAATGCTTTTACATAAACTGGCATCGGAATATTTGTAAACAAGTATATAATTTGTAAGTATCTTATGAGTATTTCTAAGTAACACGTGGGTTACTCCGTAATACATACATACACATCACGCCTGATTCCCTATGAGGGTAGCCAGAGATCACGGATCCCCATTTGTCTCGATCCTGATAGACCACTTTCGCTTCATTGACACTCATATACCTCCTCTTACATACTCGGCGATTTTAGGTATTTCTAAGGTCACCCTTTTTCAATATGGCCTTCTTAATGTGATTGTATTTAAACAAATCTTAGTTTCCCTTATTGTTCAGACTTGCTATGTTTTAATGAGTATATATAATATGAAATGAGTATTATTTTCATGTAATGTGATGTGTGGCGTGGTGTGTATGTATGTATGTTTACTTTTTGTATGTGTCGGTATAATATTCTGTACTTACTCTAACTCAATCAATCAGCCTATACTAGTCCACTGCTGGACGTAGGCCTCCCCAAGAACACGATGATTCGTGGCCCTCGTCCAGCCACTACCAGCGACCTTCTTGAGATCATCGTTCCACCTGGCAGGGGGCGTCCTACACTACTCGTAAATGTTATTGTATTTATTCGTAAATGTAATTTTATAATATGAAATCGTAGTCAACGTTTTAACATTTTATTTACTATGTGAGACCGGGTCGTATCACGATAAATTAATAAAGATATCTGATTGCCTTTATATTTTCTTCCCGCGACCACGGCCTATGCAACTGGGTTGAAACGTCGGGTAAAATATAAAGGTAATCAGATATCTGTATTAATTTATCTTCATCCGACCCGGTCTGGCATAGTAAATAAAATGAGCGTAAATCGCGAGTGTTCAAAAATAACTTATAGCTCAACATTCAAGCCTTAATTCTCAAAAAAGGTTAACAACAAGAATGTACTTCACTTCATATGTACTTTACGTTTACCTATATTGTAACCCTATCATTGCCAGGTAGACTGTGAAAGCCGGAATATTTCCACTTGTTGGAGCAATATGTGCCAATTAACAGGCACTCGACAGTAGTTCATAAATCGTTCACAGACTAGCGGAGTGGCTTCGTGGAATAAGTCAAAGGGGCTCGTAATGTAATTATGCAATTAGAATGGTGCACGATTCAGGGATCAATGTTACATGTTAGTTGTGAGTCATGATGTGACTTGTATGATTGAGATATTGGGGTGTAGAGGGGTTAAGATTTGAAAATAATTAGACATATTCATACTTATGTAGAGTCGTCTTCTTGGTATACTATGTTACATACTTTTTGCCCCGGGATAGTCTGAGACGTAAAAAGAATGCTAACTAGGCATTTCGAAAAAGGCGACTGAGGGACAAAAGTCAATGGTATATATTAGCAACCCGTCTAACAGTTCATATAACATCGCAACCCCAATATTCATGCTAACAAGTGGCCAAGGAGACATGTGTTCAAGGTTCTGTACACCCCAAAACGGATTAAAGGACGTGAATGTATGTATAGACACACTTTTTGTACAATAATACTCATTGCTCACTTAAGATATGTATTGGAAATGCAGTTCGATTCTTATTATAGATCTCAGAATTGAGACACTTATTAGACATTTAATAAATTGATATCTAATAAAGATACATTACATAAAGCTCTTAACAATACGTATTTGAACTGTTTACATACATATATACGTACGCCTTTATTATGCCTTAGAAGACGCATCTAATTCACTCGTAAATTCACCGAAGCTTACATTTCGCTAATAATTGAAGAGTTGTCAAATCATCCTAAAAGCCTTTCAGTAAAGTCACATTAATAAGCCTTTACGAAAGTTTAACTCGAACATGCCTTTACGAAAGTCCCAAATTGAAGCGACCTAATAACCTTGCACGCAACTATACAAGTCAAGATTCGCCTTCTTTTATCTTCCACGTATATATTCCTTAATGAGGCAAAAGTTTCTTTGCACCCTCGTTACATGCCGACAGTTGGACGGACGGTCGGATCCGACAACTTTATACGTCTATGGCGATTGGAAGGAAACGTTTTTACCTTGTTAGTACATTTGTTGCTAGTCTTGTTAAGATTTTGTTGTTGGAACTTGCCTGATCGGAACGTGCGTGTTCTCGTTTGGGGGAATGTTCTGGGCAATGAGTAGGTTCAGTATTAGGAAAGAGTCTAAGAAGTGCCTTGATATGAACTTTCAAAGGAAGTAAACTAAACCAAGAAAGACTTTAAAAGATTCTTAGATCAATCAATCAATACATACATACGAAAGGAAATTTAATGCATTAAATGAATGAAAATTAATGCATGAATTAAAAGGAAAATTTTAGAGTGATTAGAACCTACATAGATAAATGTTATACTCATTCAATCAATAACTCTCATTTGAAATGTTAAGTACATTCAAATCTATACGTACTAATCTACAGTTTTTGAATCCGCTACACTAATTCCCAAACATGTTATATGATTTCACTTATAAGTTCTGAAATCAAAAGTACCCCTACTATTATCCTTTTCCATTACTAAACCCTATGGTATTGAAAATAAGCGTTCTCACAACGCTGGCATATATCACTTCCAGGTGTCGAAATCTTATGAGAGTGTGTTACAGGCTGCACTTAGGAAATAACTTGTCTTAAAATGTTGAGCTAGTGTAAGAGATTACGTGACGTTAGTTAGTCTGAAGTTTTGATGCCTGCTAGATCTAAACGTCCTTTAAAAAAAGTCCTTACCATAAAAGCAAGCATACTGGTATAACAAACAATATCTGACGGAAAAACTATTTGTTGTTTTGAGTGAGTGTTGTGCTATGTGCTGAAAAGTGTATTCGTAATACTATATCAATTTCTACTGTACACATACCATTCATATTCACACACTACTTAATCTAAATTTAAGCTTAGTCCAAACTTACCATACTCTGTATATAAAACCAATCTCCTCAGTAATGTTTTCACACTATTTACTTCCCTCCCCCATAGTCCAGACTAATTATCCACCTCTCCATAAATGTTCACACATTTCTTAGTCAGTACTCTTAGTCCAGACTAACCACCCAGCCTGCATCTCGCCCCATCTCAGTGAATCTGTGTCGGAACCGCCTGGCAAGGCGAAGTTCCGTCGGCAGGTGTAACTGTCGATGTTTGAAGGCGCTCCCATATTGTTCTTGGGAAGTTTGTTAACGAGCTCCGTAGACAATTGCCCGAGTGTTTTCTTCAGAGTTTGTCGTACTTTGTTGGTCGTACTTGGTTTGTCGCACTGTTGGTCGGAGTTTGTCGCAATTTGGTCGAGTGTGATTGATGTTGGTGCGAGAAACTGTTAGTCATGTTTTGTTGGGGTGATGGGAAAGCTTAGGTGTTGGTTAAAGGTTTGTGTTGCTTGAAATAAAGTTTTGTTAAATGCAGCCAGATGTTTAAGATAGAGGATAGAGTAGTACGTACCTATCACCTATGAAACATTGTCGTCTATGTAAAGAAAGAACAATTAAAAACATTTATTACAATTTCTTCTTAAATTTCCAATTAAATAAAATTCTATATTTCTACTTGAATTGACTTAATTGAAAGATAAACTAGTTGTAATAACATTTTGTTAAAATTCTTCAAATATATTAAACCCTTTTTATCTCCATGTTAAAGAATAGCATCATGAAGAAATCAACAGTTTATATGATAATGGTGTTTTCCACCAAAGTTTTTACACAAATATTTACTATTGTGATTGAAACCTATGTGCTTTTTAAGTTCCTAAGTGAAGTGCAAGGTCAATTAAAACCGAAATCGCAGTGGCTAAGTTTGATTGAACTAATTGCCGGCAGCGGTCGAGAGCTCTCGAAGCCTTCGACCGGAAATCGTTAGCCTCCGCCGACTTAGCGACCGCGGGGTCACAGTGTAGCATATACTGGAACGTGCCATAATAAAAAGAGAGATATAAATAGGTATACGTAAGAGTATATTGAATTAGTATAAAAGTCACTACAAGAAAAGCGGGGTAAATTGTACCTTGATTTTCAAATAAATCAAGGTACAATTGATATTAATGAAATTTGTATCTATGTAAAGGATTCCTACGTATATTATTATGTTGAAAGAATTTACACAGAGAAACGTAGTTATAAATAGATGTATATGAACACAGAGCCACACTTGCACGGTGACCATACACCATCTGATCCGCAAAAACGATGGTGTTAAGGTTAAACTACGTTGTTTCAAACCACATGTTTTGAACAGAGATTTACCTTTACGAATATATACATGTTCACGCCTCTACGTCCCTAAGGGCATAGGCAAAGACTATCGATTTCCACCTGGATTGATACTGACAAATCTCCCTTGCTTCACTCATACCATTCACATGCATGCTCTTCTATTCTCATTATGTATTCTATCATATTCTATTTACTATTCTTCACGCTGCAAACATCCGTCTTGAGAAGAATATTATTACGAATATAAAATATCTCTAATATAATATATAGTATATAATTTTACGAATACAAATACCGCTGTAAAGTTCATTCAACTGCACTGTGTCACAAGGCCTTATCCACACTGATGCATAGTTCACCGCTCTCGCATAAGTTAGGGATCGTACACGTAGATGGGGCTTAAGTCTAAATCAAGGTAAAGTTCCCGCTGGCTTATGTTAGCTGTCTGTGGCGTGTAGGGAAGCCTTTAGGTGATGGAGTCTGTATGAAAATCCCGATTTGGTTTCAGTTGATATTTCAATGCCTTTGCTCTAGAATTTGAGTTATTAATGACGAGTTTATAGTTGTTTATACTATTGTGAATTTATGAGTTCACCAGTTAAAATTATAGGAAGTAAATTGTTGAAATGTATAGCCTGAAAAAAAAGGGTATAATTATAATTATGAATAATGGAATTGCTGTTTGAATTGGTGTTCAACCGTACGTTTCCAAATACAACAACATAAGAACAATGATAACAGGTTGCTAGCCCATCGCCCTATAGTTTCCATTTACACCATGTAGACTGCTGGAAAGGCAAGAACTTATAGGAAAACGGTATAAGTTAAATAACTGCTGGGTTATCTAGTTTGTTTCTTTTTGATTATAACTCTGTCTCGTTCAATTTGGTTAGGACCGTGACTCGAGCACGAAAGTTATTAGAACCCATCAATAACGGAGTGAGTTGCGTTTTCTACCACCCCACGCGTAACGGATTGGAGATTAACGAATAATGCGATCGTCAAATACGTTACAATTATTGTTTTTTGCCTGCCACAGGCTGATTTGAGAAATGTGATTAATAACTAGCGGAACTTATCGCGTATGTTTTTATATAATAAATAAATCATTATATAATATATAATGATAATATATAATGATTTATTTTATATTCATTTATATATAATAAATCATTAATATTTATATTAATATATTCTTATTATTTATATTATAATTATCATGAGTATAAATCGCGAATCCCTTAAAACTATAATTGAAAAATGTGGGATGGAATGTTATAATAGGTTTTTAAGATTTCTGTGTTTTTGTCGAAGTTATTTTGTCTATATATTGTTAGTTTTATTATATGGTTTTATCTGAATGTTGATATTATAATCTTCGACTATGGTGAAGTACTATATTGTTAAAAAAGTGTCTAAGGGACAGAAAGAAATAAATTCCATTAGTTATTGGGAAAGGAACCTCTCTCTAATAAAATGCCATTGAACCAATATACTATTTATGTATTCACCTACATTGTTTGTAATACCTGTGTGAAGGATCATATGATAAAATATAAGCAGTAATTGAGTGATACACCTTTGGATGCTATCTGGACAACATATGGCTTAGATTTCCCATATTAGTGACTAAATAAATACCCCAAAATTGCTTGGGTTGATACCTGTGACTACATGACAAATAATAATAATTCTATGTCTTGTATTACTTTGTACTTTGACTAATAATCATTTCTCTTTTCCAGGGTCGGACCAAACGCGATGAGTCACTGAGGGAACTTCGAGAGCACATCCACTCGTCCTACCTGCCGCTGAGAAGGGAGTTCATGGTTCTATTCCCGGAGGGAGGGTTTCTGCATAAGAGGAGGGAAGTTAGTCAAAGGTACTAAAAATATCTATATATTTATAACAGATAATTGATATTTTCATTCTAGCTTATTATTTTACTATAATTAAGCAAATGTTGCTTTGTTGAGTAGCTATGAAGGCATGCATTTACGTATTCTAATATTCCTGGGTATTGAGACATGTAACGATTTTTGATTTATTTATTTAACAATTTAAACTTTGACTAAGCCCCAAGTTTTTATAATAATATGTATAATATTCACCTTTCTACTTCCCTAACTGGATAGGCAGCGGTTGTTGATCTACGAGTTTCTATTTAGGCAATTCACCGTCACATAGACATGGAAAAAATTAGTTTTACTTCTTGATTTTAATCATCTGAGTATCCTACATAGTATAAAACAAAGTCGCTTTCTCTGTCCCTATGTCCCTTTGTATGCTTAAATCTTTGAAACTACGCAACGGATTTTGATGCGGTTTTTTTAATAGATAGAGTGATTCAAGAGAAAGGTTTGTATGTATAATAACATCCATTAAATAGCCAGAACTGCGAAGCCGGAGCGGGTCGCTAATTCTCATATATATTAACTTGGTCCCCAGGTTTGCCGAGAAGAACAGCTTGCCCAAACTGGAGTATGTCACCCTGCCGCGTGCTGGTGCCATGAAAGTGATCTTGGAGGAGATCGGACCTCACCAGATGCATGACAACTCTGTCACGGACAACCAGAACGGTGACGAGACTCGTGAGTTTATTTAACTTACATACATGTATTTTATTACTACTTTACTTCAATCTCCTATAGTATGGTGTTTTGCAAAAACTTGGTATGAAATTGACACGGCACGCTCAACGGAGTAAGTATTTATCAGACCCAGTTGTGTTTACCTAACCCCAAGGCAATGTACATGAATATATCTATATGAGAAGTGATTAAAACGTGATTTTTAATTTTACTAGTCACATGCTAACTATTGAATTTATCCTCATTCTTTATACATAATAATACTCGTACAAAAGTAACCAATATTGCCAATAACAATAGTAGTTAAAAAAAAGTAACCAATAGTGTCAGTATTGTCTATAAACACTTATTCAGGCTATACTAATCTTTTACTACGACATATATTTACGAGTATTATCATAAGATGGACTCTAACCACTAACTAGACTATGACGTTATTGTCAAAATCTGACATTGGAGAAAGTATCGTATCCAAGGTTCTGTCCATTTCGAAAGGGGACGTGTATCTATGTGTAATATAAATAAATCAATATAGCAAAGCCGATATCTGATCTGTATTTATTCTTTAATCCCACAGCAGGTCCAAGTTCCCGAGTAAGAACACCAGTAGCAGCCGAAGATAGAATCGAATGGGTGATGGACGTGACCATCGCCTACGACAAGGCCGTTCCCATACATCTGTACGACATAGTTTGTGCAACAAGACCGCCGTGCCCCACGCACCTGCACTACAGACTGTTCCCAGCTAGTGAGGTAAGTGGGGCGACATCTGTTGTTGATTGGCGTCAGTGATGGTTACCTAAAAATGATTATAGATGGTGTATTAAGAGATTGAAAGGCAGTTGTGTTTTAAATGTGGATGTAGTATAAGATTTGCTTTATTTACATTCATATCGGGTGGACAGAACCTCGAAGATATAATATCTCCTAGGTCACTGTTTAGCATGAATATTGGGGTTGCGATGTTATAACGGAACATTGGTGACAAGATGCTAGCCTATCACCCAATAGATTCTATTTAGCTTTAGTTCCTTAGTTGCCTTCCACGAACCAAAAGAATATAAAGAGGACCCGGCGTAAGGAGCAGTCCCCGTTACGCGGAGCGGAGGCCAAATGGCGTGTTTTAATTGGTGCGGAGTCTAAAAATGTGTAGTAGAAAGAAGATACCAAATTGTGTGTTTTGATTGAGTTCCACTCCTCTTATTAATTACTCCATGATCGCCTCCTACTACATGCCGGGATGAATGGCAGGTAGTTAGAAATCTTTTAACATTCCAGACTAGCAGTTGCAGTTTTGTAACAAACAATTTGTAATGTACTCCAATCTATAGGAAATGCATTCATAAATTAAATAGATACAAAATATATTAAGTTTGAAATGAAAATAATTACGTTAAAGTAAATATTTGTTCTGCATACTTATTTGACTATTGTTTATACCCTACACTATTGTTTATTACACATTTCTAAGTGTTATACACATTTGTTCTTTCTAATTCCAGATCCCAGCTGACACAGATGGCATGACGAAATGGCTATACGATAGATTCATAGAGAAGGAGAGTCTTTTAGAGCACTTTTACTCAACTGGAAGATTCCCGACCAAAGACAACAAGCCTGAAGTGTTACGACCTGTCAGACAGGACAATGTTAGGTACCTCATATTGCATTTGTTCTTCATAGTATCGACGTTAGTACAATATAAAACTGCCACATGGTTAATTGGATCGATATGGTAGGAGATGATCGAATGAGTGGGCTAAACTATAGATTGGGGGATTGTCACATATCAGCGGTCTTTAAGTGAGCTTCGGATTCAGGATTGTGTAATAAAGGGTTAAGTTTGTGAGAAATTGTAATACCTCAGTAGATTTTCTCAGATAGCAGTTAGTTTTTTTTCTTATAGATTGTGGTTTGTGAGAAATTGCTACCTTATTTGCGTGTGAATAACATTGAATTTTGTTGTCATATTGACGAGTAAAATATTGATTGAAATAACAGTTTAATGCCTCTAATTTAAGAAAGCTTTCTCTATCTAAACAGATCAATAAAATAAAAAATCTTATTTATAGTTTAGCTCACTAATGCCTCAAATAAAATGAAATATATATTTTGAGAAGTTTTGAAAAAAAATTCTAAGCCGTGTATAAATTATATAGCAGACGTAAATTCAAAGAACCAACAGAATAATGTATCAAAATAATAACCGTACAATAAGGACCATAGACAAATAAATTTATTTTTGATTGAAATAAAACATTTGAGGCGTGTATGAAAAAATTTTTTGTATAATTTTAGGAAGCTGTTCTTTTGTTTCTTCAAAACATCAATTGGGTTAGTGATAAGAATTTAACGATGGTTTTTAATTAAATTTGACAAACGCTTGTTTCGCAATGATGGACAGCTACAGGGCATTTCTGTCTGGTCTGTTAGCCATATTTCTTTAGTATAAATAATGTTAGATAATCGAATTTAATCGAGTATTCGTCAACTCGATTCGGGTGTCTCGATGTCGGGTAATAAGTCGATATCGGAGGTTTTGGTGCAGGATTTTGACATAGAGTCGAGAGATAAACAGATAGGTCACTTGTAGAAAGTATGAACCTAATATGTAATTGTATATCTGTGAATTTTATATGCTCTGTAACAAAACAAATCAACAGAATTAAAAATAAAACATTCAAAACAAGATATGAAGGCAACTTTTTTTGTTTTTGTTTTTTTTACACTCAAATATTTGTGTAAAAATTCTTGCACCAAAATCTCCGATTTACGGTAATAAGTAATGTTACTTGATAGTGTTAGTAAGTTTTGTTCGAACACTTACATAAGATAGTTTAAGTGCTTTTTGCATACAATTAAGTTGGATGTAATTTTAGTTAGGTTTTGGACTCTTTCAAAGAGGTTTGTTTGTAGGACTGGACTTTTGTAAAATATGGTATCAAAAACAGAATTTCCTTTATTGTAAATTCATGATAATTATATGATGTACTAAATAAGCAATACAATAAACTGTCAATGATATTCTATTTAAAAAGTTTGTGTTAGTTAACTACTATTTCATATTCAAACTATTCTATTTAAGACAACCAAATATTTTCTGTTATAACAACCCAGTGACTGAAACGTTAACTAATGTTTCAACTATTTTTAAATATTACTGTAAATTGTTGTGAAAAGATAAAGTCCAGTCCTCTAGTGTAACTGTACCACTATAATAAGTAAAGTGAGAACACACGTCAAGTGTATATGCGTGCTGTGACATATAAGTCAATATAATTCTAAGTAGATAGGTGCTAGTTCGTTTTCAAAGAACGGGACTGGCTTGGACAAATTGCTTGTTCGACAAGTGTTACCATGAATTTCAGATACTTTTAATGAGCTCTGCTATTGAACTAATAAGTTACGTTTCTAAAATGCATTGCTATTTACATATGTGTGCATTTACGCCCTTAATTCGCGATAAAAATGTTGAGAGAAATCTTTCTAAAGCATATTTCCTGAAAAAATAGTTACAGTGTTCTAAATATAAAAAAGCTGGTTACAATTCTATTTTAGTTCCAATTTAGCACGAGAATATCTCAGACCAGTTATAAGCTAGTATTTGTATGCACCACTCCTAAATGTAGCATTCATTTACTTAGTAAACACAGAAATGCTGTAAATACATATTTGCTAGCTAGTTTAGATTTTACAACTGAGCAAGTATTCAGGTTTTGTAATTATCAAAAGCTCAAAATATTTTGAACAGTTTCGAGAAACAAGTAAATAATGAAATGTTTTGATTCCTATACGCAATATTTAAATTTTGCATTTTTATAAAAAAGAAGACGAGAAATAAATTTGAACAGGCTTAAATAATATTCCACTTATGATTTAGAAAAATTATAGGAATAAATAATATGTAGATTTTATACCGAACTAGAATTTTCTAGTTGAACAACTTCTTAATACAACCTTAGTTTATGTTCACCAAAGATTTATTGCAATGCGGTTATGTCCACTATGATAATATAATATATATTCACCAGTATTTATTATATCACTCTTCAATCATCTGTTTCCGAAAACTTTTAGTCTACGTACATTACACAATATTAATTTTACACAGACCACTAAGGGTATTAAATATAATGTTATATTTACATTATTAAGAGTAAATAACTAGACATTGATTGGGCTATTGAATTTATAAACTCGGTATTAACGGTAATAACATAAAGGTGTAATTAAATTAAAAAATGTAATTTCTCTCTAAGTTTTACACAAAATCTTCACGTGTTTACAAATTTCAGTGCATTTCTCTTTAATTTGACAAAAGTTATAAAATTTGCTTTTTCTTTAAACATATAACAGATTCATTGAACAAATTCAAATTGGTTTATATAAAGAATATGTTGCTTATTGTAACTAGATTAGATTTTCTCAAGACGTGTGATGTTTATAGCATGTTAAGGTGTATCGATAAGTTACACAATGGTTCCTTACGCCTTAGAATGTAGAAAAAAGCTTATTTTTAAGGATTTTGTTGTTATTTCGCTTTTTATCTTAGTTTTAATGGGTCAAATTTCTAGAAATACTTTTTATTTTCAAATTCATTTTGGTTTAACATTAGTTTTAAATGAATTATTAAATTTGGTGTCTTTCATTGGGGTTTTGTTGAAAGGTAATGTTATAAAGCCTTGATATGAATTTACTCAAATTTTTGAGCTTCTCTTCAACGTTGATTGAAGACTGAACATTATTTCATATACACTAAAACAATAAATACTCTTCACATCTTTTCACATGGTATTTTGTACACTAAATACACAAAATCTACTTAAATTAACCCCGGCAGCTATATCGACCAATGCTATTTTTATAAAGAAGCTTCTTTTAACATAACGATTTAGTTTTGTTCTGTAAAATATTGTACATAGTTATAAATATTGCGTTTTGTAATGACGTGCCTAGTTCTACGACTGTCTTTGATGAACTAACCCCTTTTTGTACAAGTAATTTTCATTCTATTTTACGTGGCTGGGCGCGTCACGAAAGAAGATTGTGTTTTGTTTAAGCAGCTTGTTTTGTACCTAATAATAATAACCTTAACTTACCAGACTGTGTCACAGATTGTCAAATAAATAAAGCACTAAATGTCTCGTTTCATTTTATTATTAACACCCACATACATACACTTACTTTGATTGAGGGTTCGTGACTAAAGTGTACATGTACTGTACTCGTCCTTTTTACCTTATTATAGATGCATACCTCAGACTTAATATATCTCCACGATAACTTTTAGCAATACTATCAGGGTACTAATGACATGAATTTGGAGTATTTGTGAGAGAATGCCAGTTCCACACTCAATTACATCAATCCTAAGTCATACCTTGTAAAACAAGAAACCTACTCTAAATTTGCCCTATCCCGAGCTAGCCAAGGACGTAAAAAGAATGCTCACTAGTTGCCATTTTTCTGGCATGTAGTAGGAGGCGACTAAGAGTCTAGGGGTGTATCGAATCTATTGGCCGATAGGCTAGCACCCTGTCACTAAAGTTACATGTGACATCACAACAATATTCATGCTAATAAGTGACCATATAGATGTTTTGTCTCTGTTCTGTCTATCTCGAGAGGGATTAAAGGACGTGAATGTATATAACGTAAACTAGCACACGCAGGAAATAACCAAAGAGCCATTTTAATAGGATGCCACTCATGAGATAATATCTTTCGGATTGTTTCCGTAGGCATTTAGGAAACTACCATTCGGGCCGTCATTTGTTTTGGGAAATGTCAAAAAGTTTCAAATAAATGACCCTACACTGGAAAGGGTTAAGGCTCTGTGACAGTAGGCAGGTTATTTGGATGGGAGCTGTTTAGAGTTTACGGTGTTTAAATACGAAACTCTTTAACGAAGGTTTAGCGTTCCATTATCGAAGTTTAGTAACATTATTTATCGATAATGAAGAGGAGGGTACTCGATTACCGTTGCGAGAGGACCTAATTTTGCGTTACGCGAGTTGCAATATTCATATGCATACATATTGGCTAAACAAAGTTGTCATAAACCCTTTATCTAGTTGTGTATATTTAACTGTGTCGTTGTGTGTAATTTGTGTCGTATTTCTTGTGTTTTCGCCAAATAGTGATATAAAAGTTTTAGTGAGTACACTCAGTAACGGCCACCAATTTAAATAAACAAAGACTTTTTGGAAATAATTTCTTTTAATTAAAATGAATTGTGCGGCGTGTTCACGACCTGTTGGCGAGGAGCAGCGGCTGAGCTGCGTGCTGTGCCACGACGCTTTCCACCACCACTGCCTCAACATCTCCACGGCGCAGTACATCTCCTCGTTGGCGGAGCTGGAGCGCTCTTGGGCGTGCCCCCGCTGTGACAGGGTGAACTCCACCCGCCGTCGCCCCCGAACGGACGACACGCCGGTGCGCTCACTGCACTCCACGGTCGTCGAGGCGGAGATGTCTTGCGATGAGATGAGCCTCTCCAACGCCAGTGCTGACGAAGTGGCTACGCCCAGCGTGCTGCCCCCGCGGTCCACTACAGGTGGCGCCGGGTCGGCGCTCGCGGGCATGGCGGAGCTGCTGGACGAGAAGCTGGCGGCTGACCGGGCCCGGCTGACCGCTGACCTCAGGGCTGATCTTGTGGATGCCGTCGCGAAGCAGGTGCGATCCGAGGTGGCCGCCGCACTCACCGCCTTCACTGAGGAATTTCGCAGCATGCAAGGAACCATGGCGCAGCTCGGCGCGCGGCTTACCACTCTTGAGGCCGAGAACGTCGAGCTGCGCGGCCAGCTGCGCACTCTCCGAGAGAGTCCTTCGTGCGCGGTGCCGGCGGCGCTTGAAGACACGGTGCGGCGCCTCGAATGCGAGCTGAGTGAGCGTGATCAGGCGTCACTCATCAACGATGTTGAGATTAGCGGTGTTCCGGAACTTCCTGGCGAGAGTCTCGGCCACGTGGTGACGCTAGTGGCTCGGAAGCTTGGTTTTGAGCTCGACGGCAGGGACATAGTCGACCTGAGGCGCGTCGGCGGGGGAGCGCGCGCGCAGCAGACTGAATCTGCGCCGCTCGGGAGCGGTGCTAGTTGTGCGCCTCCCGCCCCGCGCCCGCGCCCCATCGTTTTGCGATTGGCCAGGAGGTCACTTCGTGATGACTTCATCAGGTGTGCGCGGGTCAGAAGGCGACTGGAGTGCTCGGACATCGTGCAGGCGCCGCAGCTGCCCCCGGCGATGAAATACGTTTATGTTAACGAAAGGCTCAATAAATGCAACCGAAATATATTCGGCAAAGCTCGCGATGTGTTGCTCAAATCCTTTCGTTAGCGTTCCGTGTGGACTCGCGAGGGCAGAGTGTTCGCGCGCCGGGATGAGAACAGCCGGCCCGTCTGGTTGCGGAGCATGCATATGGTCGATGAGCTCTCGAAGCCGCGACCAGCCACCCCCGCACCATGAATGCTTATTATTTACATGTTTTTCACTTTATTTTTGTGTGTGCTTTTGTCAATGTGTAAGTCTTTTGTATCTCTTCGTAGTGTGTGTGCTTATTGGCGCTGTGAGGGGGCTTACTCGCTTATGTACGACTGTGCCATTTTACACCGATGATATATTATATTTTAATAATTATAAATTTTATACATTTATTGTTGCTACAGTATATATAAGATTAGTTTATGTATGCATTTTATATATGTATAGTTTATATATACTAAATGATATTCTATCTACTATGTTAAAATTAATTTCTTGTTTATTACTTATTTATTTGTTTATTTTGAAGTTGGTAATATTTTATTTTTTAAGTACTATGATTAAAAATATTTATTTACGTAAATTATACACTCAGAATTTCATTTATTACTTATTTGCTTGTATTTGTTTGCATTTGGGTGAGTTATGCGTATGTTCTCGGAAACTACTACTGTGCTTGCTGCTTACCCGTTTTCTGCTTATCGGTGATATTACTCATATAAAGATCATGTGTAGTTTGAATTCAGTGCTTGTTTATGGGTGTGTTGCGTGTTATCTGGATGCGTGTCTGCAATGCTTTGGTGGTTTGGTTCCGGTTTGCTTACGTGTGGGCCGTTCATGTCTAGGGTACAGGTTTGGTGGGGGGGTTATAAATATCTATTGATGGCTACATGTAAGCATTTCAGGTTAGGCCTTTTCAATGCCGGTTCACTAAGGACTGTCCACGACGAGCTGGAGGTCGCGATGGGGCGGTTGGCCCCGGACCTGCTCGCCGTGAATGAGACCTGGGCTCGGGCTCAGGATGGCGAAGCTCTGCTCCCTCGCGTGCCGGGATACCGGCTGCGCCACGTGCCGCGGCCCGCCGGCCTCGGCCGCTCGCGGGGCGGTGGGGTGGGGTTCTTCGTGGGCGCTCACCTCCGGGCTACCACGTTGGCGCACCCGGTGCCCTTCAGGCAAGTGGAGCAGATGTGGATGTCATTTCGTGTTAGGGCGGTCAGGTTTGTGGTCGGCACTGCGTATAGGCCTCATTGGGTTAACATTGACGATTTCTTTGACGCTCTGACAGAGACTATTGCGACATTTGGTTCACATGACTGTTTAACCCAATGACCCAATTGGTTTCTCAGATTTGAGACCCATTAGCATACTGCCGTATTTGTCCAAGGTCATCGAGAGGGTGGTATATGATCAGGTTGCCTGTTTCGTTGAGCGTAATGGGATGCTGCCGGTTTTCCAATCGGGGTTTCGCAGGGGACGCAGTACGACGACCGCTTTGGCCGACGTATTTGACAATATCCTGACTAACCAGGACAGACTCCGGGCTACGATCCTAGTCCTTCTAGATTATACGAGGGCTTTTGATTGTTTGTGTGTCGAACTTCTTATTAGTAAGATGACCTACTACGGTTTTGACAACTTGTCTTTGTCGTGGTTCCGGAGCTACTTAACAGAGCGCAAGCAAAGAGTGGTGTTGATGGGACCTGATGGGTCGTGTACTTCGTCGGCCTTCTACGATGTTAGCAGGGGGGTCCCACAGGGCTCAATACTGGGGCCGTTATTATTTATCATTTATACATCCGACATAATAAATCACATCAAACATTGCCAATATCATATTTATGCAGATGACGTCCAATTATACATACCTATTGACATTCCAACCTTTGACTACGCAATCCGAGCGCTAAACGATGACTTAAAACAAATATATTCATGGTCCACTGACAATTGCCTGATGCTTAATCCCAGTAAATCGAAATACATGGTCCTGGGAACTAAAAAGCATATTTCAGATATCGTTGCAAGGGGTCCGTGTATAGCTGTAGGGGGAGTTTTGATTGGGCGTGTTGAGGAGGCTCGTAATTTGGGGGTGACAATGGATGGGGAGCTGCGTTTCGAAAGTCACGTGGTCCAGCTGATGCGCAGCTGCTTCTACAGGTTGAGGGTCCTGTACCAGTACAGGCAGTTTCTGAGCGTCAGCTTGCGCATAAATCTGTGTGAGGTGCTGGTCTTGTCAAAGATCAGCTATGCGTTGACTGCTTATGGCCCGTGCTTGTACAGGAAGGCGCAGAGGCTGCTACAGAGGGTGCAGAACGCATGTGCTAGGTTTTGCTTTCCCGTTCCACCCAGGGCTCATGTTACCCCATTTTTGAACCGATTCGGCGTGAACCGGCAGAGGCTATATCTTAGCTGTCTTCTCTTTGACGTGGTCAGGTCAGGTGAGCCGAGTTATCTCTACGAGAAGCTCGACTGGCGTGCTCGCTCTAGGAAGACTAGGGAGTGCGTGCCACCGCTCGTGGTGCCTCGGCATCGGACGGCGGCTTTCAGAGGCGCGTTCAAGTACATGGCGACGAAGTGCTGGAATGACATCCCACCACCTATTAGGCAGTTGAAGTCTAAATCAAGCTTCAAAAGACTTTTGAAATTAGAACTACTTACCCAGCAATATTAATTACACTCCCATTTATTCATTCAATCATTTATTTACCGACCGATATATGTATGTGTTTTTATGTGTATGTATGAGTAGGTATGTGTATTTGTATGTTCTATATATTTCATATTTATTTTAGTTTATGTATCTTATAAAGCTGAAGCTCTTTTGAATATATGTTTTTGTTTATTTTATTTTATTTTATACATATGTATGTATTTGTTTAGGTGCAACAAATGTGCGTACCCTCTGCGGCTCAGGCGGAGGATCGGCGTTGTGGTGTTTCTGCCCACAACATATGCTGAGTCTGGGCCCTTTCACAGTGGCAATAGTATACACAATATCTTTTTGTTTTAAATGTTTTCATTATTAGTTTTGATCTGTTTAGTTTTTTGGTTTTTATTTAAATGTTTAAAAATTTGTGCAGTTATTATGTGTTTGTATTGTGTATTGTATTGTCCCTGTAAATAAATGGTTTTCAATTTCAATTTCAATAATATTTTTGAGAGACTCGCGATTTCGTTTCTCGTATGTCTCTTATAGTTTAAGACTTTCTTATACTGACCGTTTCGAATGCACCATCCTGTATGTTATAAATATATGTATGTATGCGATGTAACCTATGAAGAATGATAAGTACCTCTGAATGCTCATCGAATAGGCGGAGTATAAAGCTCCATAAAAACAAACAGCAAACCCTTAAGCTGCATATGAACCCTTGTTCCTTATTCCTACCCAATACATATGCCCTATAAATTGCCAAATGCACCGGGAATAATAAAAGGGGGTATTTGTATTCTATTACTATGCCTCCGGCAATACGTTTGCAAATTGGTCGTATAAAGAACAAGGTACTGACTTCAAACGAAGAAAGTTGGAGATATTTCGGGGCTCTGAAGGGATATAGTTAAACGTAGACAAGGTTTTATTTTCATTTATTTTTATTGTAATTTAACAATGGTTCATAATTTTTTTATTATTTGATGGAAATTGATAAGAAGTTATGCACATAAGAATGAAGTAGTATTAGTCGTATTAATTTAAAGCCTTATACGTTTTACAATATCTCAATCACAATGACACCTGCGATCCAAGTCTACAAGTGCCTTTTATCACAGTCGTAGTTCAATATCACTTCATTAATATGGTGATGCTGGTAGTGGATTTGCAAGTGTTAAATTTTATAACTAAAGACAGAAGTGTAATATTTTGCCTTAAAAATTGCAACAATTGTCACTTTTGCTATTCCACGAACAACTTCACACACTGAACTGACATTGAACAGATATTTTGCAATAAGCATTAATGAACATGGTTACGCACAAATTCTATTTATATATACACAGATTTTAAAGGCCTATAAAGGAATAACTAAACTACACTTACCTAAGCATAGGTAAGTAATAACACCACCGTTTTCTCGGTTCAGCATAATCCTGAAAAATTCTCTCGTCCATCATTTTCGTAAGCTACAAAAGTCGGGTGATCAGTCAAGTTTTTTGCCAAGAAAATGGGACGTTAAGCGTGGACCGTCTCGGGCACAGCGTGTCGAATGAAGGGTTAAGAGCCGTGGTACGTGTTGCGTATTTGATTCCGTAGTGAACATGCATATATATATATATATATATATCGCACCTTCGGGACCAAACTCGCACTTGTGCAACTTTTTACGAAAATGACTTAAGTATACAGAATTAACCGCGATAATCGACTTCATATACACAGCAAAAAGTTTTAAAATCTTTTGAAAAATGGAGCGGTGAGGCGGGGGAGTATGTTATGTCATTACGTGTAATTGTAAGAGAATTTTAGAGCGAAAAATCGCTCTCCTGTAAAATTAGGTTTGTTGCATAGGTGCGAGTTTGGTCCCGAAGGTGCGATATATAGATATATATACTACCTGTGTTTTTCTATAGGGGAAAGTATTAGGACCATGGATATACCTACATTATTCCGCGGACATAACTATTCTTTTTTGGAACCCTTAAGTGGTACAAGGACCATCGTTATTGCTGTTGAATCCTCTGTTTAAGTTATTTTACGCTGGCATACTCGTATTAATATCAGAGCTACATTCTGAAATCAATAATATATGCTTAATATGAATAGTAATTTCATGATATATGACATATGTCCATCCATGTTGATCTTTATTGGAAAATTTTGAATAAAAATAATTATTGGTTACGATAAATATACTCCGTTGTAATTTTCACGAACAGAAGTAGCATAAAACATAATCAATGTAAAATCAACCCGTCTCTAATAATTCTAAATAAGCACTGTATTCAAATCGAGTATAACTTTACGATATCCGCGTATTATCCAGTACTCATTCAACCCTATCATATTTTAACTAAAGCAATTCAATCAGATGGAAAAATTGCCTTCTATAAAGGAACTAACCGAGTTTTCCGCAGAACTGGCGACTTCGCAATACAAATTCAACCTTGTACTCTAGTCACAGGGTAGATTTTCCAGTGGCGTATTTTCTCAGGTCACCGTCTCATCTGAAACCTCAAAAGGAATTCAAAGGACATTTATATTGCTGACTGGCTTTTGAAAAGGCTCTATTTAAATATTCATTTTATTTTATGCTAAATGACAGATCTAAATCTGCAAAAAGGTAATGTCTTAACTGACCGCTTTGGTATGAGATGCTCTCATTAATATGAATATAAAAATAAACATTATGAGGTTGAAGTATTTGACGGTATAAATGTTTTATTACTTTTTTTTAAAACGTTTTAAGGGAGACCAAACGATACAACAGAAATTTTCACCTCTTATTAAACGATGAAGTTCATAATTACCAACAAAATATAAATATGCGTAATGATTAGCATGGATTATACAAGAAAATATGACTTATCGCATATATTTTATATAAAAAGAATTACCTAATGCGACCCGAGACCATAGCCATTGCAACACAGCCGAAAAGTCGGGTAGCAAAGGTAATTAGTACTATGTTTATAAAATATACGCGATAAGTCCCGTTTTCTAGTAAAATGAATAAAAATCGTGAATCTCTCAAAAAAGATTTGCATGTAACTACTCCAAAATGTCGATATTACTACTCTGTAATACTTGGCTGTACTATGCTGGCTTGGGGCTTTCTATAATGTATTATTCTAATGTTCTTTTTTCCAGAAACTCATAGGAGATGTTATTTATCTGTAGTTCCAAGAAATTTAGGAATATTGAGAACAACAGTTTTTCCAATGAAATGTTTTTCAAAACCCTTTTCCAATGAATGTCCCGTGCTAGTCTGGGACGCAAAATACTGCTAACTAGCTGTCGTTCTTCCCAGCAAGTTGTAAGAGGCGACTAAGGGACTAGAAAGTCAATGAAATCCTTTCGTGGTCTAACTTGACACCATTATCTCAACCCCAAAAATCATTCCATAAAGTGACCTAGTAGATGTTATCGTTTCCTGAGGTTTCTACCTACCCCGAAAGGGATTAAAAGACCTGAATATATATAAATTTTCAAAATACGTGAATGTATGTTTGTGAATCATTCCAAAAAGTGACCTGTTAGCTGTTATCATGTCTCCAAAGTTCTACCTACTCCGAAAGGGTTAAAAAGACGTAAATGTTTATGAATTATAAACGTAAGTATGTTTGTGAGACAAGTAGACCTTAAGTTGTTTTCCCATTGGTTTTTATTGACATTATTTATATCACAAGGCATGACTACGCACGAACGGTTCCCTCTTTGAAGTTCTGCACGACCCCAGCGTTCACTCTCAATGCTAGACTCAGGTCCCGATAGACTTGATACAGGAAATGTTATTTTACTTCCGCTATTAACGGAAATGTTTTTTTTTATAAACAGTACTAATATTACGGTGTGGGAAAACATCATAAGGAATCCTAGAACAGGTAATAGTGCTCGTAAATGGCGTCATTACTTACCACTTGTCACATTGAATACTGACTATCTGGTCAACACGTTCAAAGTGGCTATAGAATGACTACCTTTGCAATTACGGAGAATTAAACCTGAACCTCTGACTATCCCGTAGGGATTTATGGTCGTGAACGCGTTTGTCTTTTTATAACCAGAAAGAAGAAATAAAAAAATTAATGCATGTGTTACTGTTTTTGAAGTGGGGACTGTGTAATGTTTGCTATATGAAACGTACATGAGACTGCTTGACGTTTGTTATCAGAAACCTTTTTATTTGGAGTAACGCGGTTATTAGGAGGTTTATTATTTGATTCGAGTAGAAGACTTGTGAAAATACGTTTTAACAAAACTTTTCTTACATTTCGCTTGACAGATTACAAAGATATAATAATATAAGACGGAACTAACTAAATAAGAGATATCGTCACATAAAGTATTAAAAACTTTTAGAGAGAAGAGAGGTATTACCTCCTCCAATAAATCACTTTAATTAAAGTTCTAAAATAATAAGGTCTAATTTTAACCACTGTAATTAATAAACACGACTTTGAAGCATTGAAATCACACCAGTAACATTGTCGCAAAATAAATTTAAACTTTATAAGATATACCAAACAGAACAAAAAATTTCATAAAACCAATATATTTGAGACCACCATAGCCTCTCACTATACCACACCCATATTTCTCAAGACATTCAATTAATACACTTTCGCTTTCCCGCCCCGTCTATCCGGGCAGGCTGGTCTGTGTTGCCAAATAATCAATAGTAGTCGTCTGGTACCCCTCCCCGCTCAGGTGGTATCCCCTCTTCATCTCGTTAAGCTAGGGTTGCCAGGGAATTGGGGAAAGAAATTTGTCTCCTTTGTGATTTTAAAGGTACCTGTCAAATAGGGGCAATGTTTCTTTTAAATGATCGAACGCCATCTGTCGGGGGAATGGGGAACTAGAAGTGAGTGATGTGATTGTAATTGATAAATCTGAGGGTAAATATTAACTTCCTGGTACTAGAAAATAGTATAGGTTATGTTTAAGTTTATTTATGTAACTAGATCTAAATAAAACAAACATATACTTGTTATAATAATAATAATATTGTAGGACGTTATTACACCAATTGAACTAGCCCCTTGGTAAGTACATTTAAGACTTGTGTTAAGGGTACTAGTCAACGTATATTTAAGAAATATATATTTATTATATATAGATAAATACATATATAGCATATATAATCAACAACCAGACTGGAAAGCAGTAGAAAAGTGTAGTACTCAACTCTGCCTCCACCGGGAATCGACCCCGGGACCTCACGAATTAGCGTTTAGGTGTCTAACCGATCGCGCCACGGAGGTCGTCAATGTAATGTTATGTTAAAGTATGTTGTAACAATATTTCTATGATTAGAAAGGAATTACATTACTATGAGATTACGATTTATTTTACAAAACTGAACACCTATTACAGAATGTGAAGAGTCCTTATTCTTCGAATTGTATTCTTTCTATTTGTATTCGTACAAATATATATATTTAAAAATAACCCAAAAATAGAAACATCCTATTTATACTCGAACAAAAAGCAATTACTCAACAAATCACCCTTGAGGCGAACTAATCACTCTTTAATCATTCACAGCAATCGTTCATTCATTAACCCTTCATGGCAAAGCCGTTCAGAGTCGCAACATATGAGAGCAAAATGACGAATTAATTCCTTCGCAGAAACCTTTTCTAGAAAAACATTAGGGGCAATACTCGCCCAAACCAGTGGGAAATTAATATTGTGCCCGTCACTAACAACTGACGGTAGGGTAAAAACGACAATTGTATACTAACCGTTCGGGGTTAAATATACCATACCTACTCGACCTTGAGTTTGGGACCAGATTTCGCTATTGTAATTTTAATTGGACCCTGAAACTGTCAAGTTTATGCTAATTAGGTTTAATGTTTTCCGCTAAGGCTTATGTTCCTTTTGAGCAGTTAGTGAGGGATTAACGGGGTGTTGTATTTAATTTATAAGCTTCGCTGGGTATGCTAGATTATGAAGGAAATTATTTATATGTGGTACTTAATGGTTACCTGAATAAGGTTATGGGATTATATTTACTTACTTATGTTACTGTGTTACTATAAAAAAATCTACAATTAAAGGGAGGCTTTTATGATAGAGTTAACACAATAACATGAACAAACTTATTCGTCTGGAAAATACTTTCTCATTTATCGAAAGAGATGACTATAAGAGTTTATATCATAGAACTTGTTTACAGTTATATTGAAGGCTTTAATTAGTAAGGTTTCTTCATTGTAACCTTTTTATTCTACAAAACAAAAATAAACATCCAAATTCCATTCAAATAAAAATATTTCATCAAGGTCAAAATTACACATATGAATCGGTCTATTTATGGGTGTCCACCAACGTAGATTTTTCTATTGTGTAAGTGTGAATGAATGCGTTAATACCCATTATTTCCCTTTTAAACATCGCTTTGTTCGATAAACATGTTTGACATTTCCCCCTTTGAAACCGTCAATTGTACCTAGAACCGTGCCATTGTAAATTGTGTCACATACAAAGTACTTATCTGATAAAAAATGCTTTTTATATATACATAATACAATACAATATACAGAATACAATATATAAGTACTGACTCTCTATGAATTATTGGAGATACATAACGTAAGATTCTGACTGTCCTGTAAGGGATAATACTTATGAATCGTATCTATATTAGTAAAGAGTTATTTTCTACTTAGTTACATAGATGCAGTCTTTTACAACATACTTACATACACAACATACATACATACACATTCATTCAATCCCTTTCGGGTGGACAGAACTTTGGAGACATGAAAATATCTATCTCCATGGTCACTTAAAATGAATATTGTTGGGGTTGTGATTTCAAATTAATATTTTGAAATATGTTAGGTAATATATATATAAATATAAATATAAATTGATATATGTTAGGTAATATCTGTGTTTCTTTATTGTTGTAATCTCTTTAGATCTAAGGGGATATGTATGAATGTTATTCTCTAGTCAATTGATTAGTAATCTGCCATATATATTCCTTTTTAACTCACGCCAAATCCAAAAGGTTATGCTTTAAAAGCCCAGGCGATATACACTACATTTATCATATAGCTATATAAGCGATAGAACACACGAGCAAGTATGGAAATCCCCCGTTAATTTCCCCAGCAAAACTCTTTTAATATGAGGCGCATACTTCGCGAGTGGCGTTCATGCGTCACCGTGCCGGAGTTTATTACGGGGCATGCCTGAAATACCAATTTTGTATGAAACGTTGCAAAGTGAGACGAAACGTCGAGAAAATTACATTTCAAGACAGTTCTTTGATGTTGCACTAACGTATGGGTGGAGCAAGATTAACTTTAGTCTGCCAACATGTTTAGGTGGGGCTTTGAGGGATTGCCTATGGGATAGTAAACGTAGAAGATTGACTATAAGAAAATTTAACTAGCTGTTTTACATCCTGACGTGTCGTGAAAGTCGAATATGGTTCTTAACGTCGTCGGTTATCAATAAGTAATATTAATAAAGTCCTATAAACAATCAGACTTTCAAGATCACATCTATGGAACAAATAACCTACATGCTTCTGTCAATACAGTCAAAAAAAAGACAAACGCATTCACGATCATTAACCCTTGCGGGGTAGTCAGGCGTTCAGATTTCGATCTCCGCGATTGCGAAGGTAGTAATTCTATGGACACTTCGAACCCACGTGTTGACCAGATAGTCAGTACTCAATATGATAGGTACTATTACCTGTTCGACGAACAGATAGGCTTCATCACGATGTTTTCTTTCACAGTGTAATTCGTTGTATTTCGTAATTAATACAGAAAAGGCTATAAAAATGTAATTATATACATATGTTATGTAGAACAAAGAATAGCGTATGAAGTATATAAAATTCATTTCATTACTACGTATCGTAGTGTCTATGGTATGAGCAACTAAGATTCCTTCAATACTTAATTAAATGATTACATAAGTTGATAATTGAGTTTTCATGTCTTTGAAGCCTTAAGAGGTTTCTCGGGTACCAAATCTACGATTAGATGTCTCCAACTGTATAACTCTACTTAAAAGCATCTTTAATGCGAGTAGATGATAGTAGATTGACGTATAATATATATTGTTATAGTGGATAGGCGTATATAATATATACATAGATAAGTGTGATGTAAAATTAAGTGACACGCCATCATTTATATTATATTAATAATTTCATGAAGAATATTTTTGATTAATTGAATATCTAAAAACTAACTAACTTGTTATACTACTTATTTACAAATAGCGATAGGCGACGCGAGAGCCTAACTCTCCAAATTTCTAATATGATTGACGAAATATGATTCGGATTTGGTCGGTAACTGATGAAAATGTTGCGGATAAACATTGAATAATAGCTAGCATTCTCCTTATTCATGATTAATAGCAAACGGGACTTATCGCGTATGTTTTTAAATAATAAAGTTACCTTTATTAACCCGACGTTTCGGCTACGTTGCAGCAGCCATGGTCACGGGCAGACTGACGACGCATATTTCTTCGCCTCCAACGCAGCGCCCTGTCAGATTCTTCTCCGACTACCCTCACTGCTTCGTTATTATTAAACACACGCGACCTACACACTACACTCACAGTATCTTGTGGCTTCACACGATCATGCTGAACCGAATGTCGATCTATCACGGTATTCCACGCCGAAGACAGTTTGTAACCTCCTTCACGATTGAATGTACTGTGCTTTTTTATTTCAATCGCCTCGCGTACAATTCTACTGTAGTATCGGCGTTCATTAGAGAGCACAGTGGGTTTATGAAGCTCAATCCAATGATTTGAACCCTCGTTTAGTAGATGTTCGGCTATTGCTGACCTATTGGTATCCAATTTCTTGACCGCTGCAATGTGTTCCTTCACTCTGTCCGCTATAGACCGTTTGGTCTGTCCGACGTAAGATTTCCCACAGCTGCAATCAATCTTATACACACCCGGTGTTTGGTACGGGATTACATCTTTAGGTGTTCTCAGAAAGTCTGTTACCTTCGAAGATGGAACGAAAATAGGCTTGATCGAGTAGTTCTTCAAGACTGTTCCAACTTTGTCTGTAACACCCTTCACATAAGGCAGGAACACCGGCACGCGATCCACACACGGGGGTTTCTCTCTTTTGGATATACGGTTTACCAACTTAGTACCTACGTAATGACCATTTCTCCTAAGTACATCCCGAACATACTGCAGCTCCTCGTCCATATGCTCAGGGTCGCACAAATCCCTAGCCCTGCTTGTGAGAGACGTCGCCACAGAAACCATGTGTTTTGGATGATGATGTGAGGATCCATGGAGGTACCGATCTGTGTGTGTAGGTTTTCTGTAGATAGTATGTGAAAGTGTGCCATCAGGTCTCACCATAACCTTAACGTCAAGGAATGCAAGTGATCTATCAATTTCCATCTCACAAGTGAACCTTATATTCGGATGAATAGCATTCAGGTATATCAACCACTTATCTACTTCTTGTGCGCCTCCTTATGTGAGGCGTCGCATGAAAAGAAATTCACGAAGTTGTCGGATAGTGGGAAACGTAAGGTGGATTCTCAATGTTGTGTCAATAGCAATCGCCCAGACAAGCAGCTAGTAATCAACCGTACTGACCTTTCCCTTGACGAGAGCACACAGAGCATTCTAGAAAAGGGCTTTAATTTTGCAATGACTCCAAGAGCGATTCCAAAGGAGGCAATAATTTGTAGCATAGAGGAGGCCATTTCAATAAACAGAATACCCTCGAAGGAGGCGGACATTTTACGACAAGATGTGGCCGTTATCTTGCGAAAATCAAAATTGCCTAAGTCAAACGTTACTGCAGGTGAGCGAAAAGCATTGATGAACCTTAGAAAAAACAAAGACGTTTTAGTTCTCAAAGCTGACAAAGGGAATGCCACTGTAATAATGAATGTAGAAGAATATAACGCTAAAATAGGTCAGTTGTTGTCGGACACGAGTGTATATAAGTCGGTGTCGTATAACCCCACAGCGAGAGTAAATAAGCGAATACGTGAACTTTTGAAGTGCCATCAGAATGTCTTTACGGAGGATGAGTTTAAAACACTTTCACGACCCAGGATAACTCAACCACCTAAGTTATACGGATTGCCGAAGGTGCATAAAACGAATATGCCACTACGTCCTATTGTGAGTCAAATAGATTCACCTACGTATTACTTGGCAAAGCACGTTGCATCTGTACTGCAATCACTAGTGGGTAAAACTCCATCTTTTGTGAAGGATTCTCGCCATTTCGTCGCCATTATTGATGATCTGAAGTTGGAACCGGATGAAATTATGGTGAGTTTTGATGTCGAGTCATTATTTACCAACGTTCCAGTGAGGGATTGTCTTGATGTTGTTAGAACGTTGCTTGTGAGTCATGATCTTCCTATCCATTATGCTGACTTGCTTGAAAATTGTGTGGCTGGGAATTACTTCATATACCAAGGACAGTTCTTTTTCCAAATTGATGGCGTGGCTATGGGTAGTCCTGTAGCCCCAGTGATGGCCAATATTTGGATGGAGCATTTTGAGCAGAAGGCTTTGAATAGTGGAGCTCAGAATATTAAGCTGTGGTTAAGATATGTCGATGATATCTTTTGTATATTGAAAGGAGGCGCACAAGAAGTAGATAAGTGGTTGATATACCTGAATGCTATTCATCCGAATATAAGGTTCACTTGTGAGATGGAAATTGATAGATCACTTGCATTCCTTGACGTTAAGGTTATGGTGAGACCTGATGACACACTTTCACATACTATCTACAGAAAACCTACACACACAGATCGGTACCTCCATGGATCCTCACATCATCATCCAAAACACATGGTTTCTGTGGCGACGTCTCTCACAAGCAGGGCTAGGGATTTGTGCGACCCTGAGCATATGGACGAGGAGCTGCAGTATGTTCGGGATGTACTTAGGAGAAATGGTCATTACGTAGGTACTAAGTTGGTAAACCGTATATCCAAAAGAAAGAAACCCCCGTGTGTGGATCGCGTGCCGGTGTTCCTGCCTTATGTGAAGGGTGTTACAGACAAAGTTGGAACAGTCTTGAAGAACTACTCGATCAAGCCTATTTTCGTTCCATCTTCGAAGGTAACAGACTTTCTGAGAACACCTAAAGATGTAATCCCGTACCAAACACCGGGTGTGTATAAGATTGATTGCAGCTGTGGGAAATCTTACGTCGGACAGACCAAACGGTCTATAGCGGACAGAGTGAAGGAACACATTGCAGCGGTCAAGAAATTGGATACCAATAGGTCAGCAATAGCCGAACATCTACTAAACGAGGGTTCAAATCATTGGATTGAGCTTCATAAACCCACTGTGCTCTCTAATGAACGCCGATACTACAGTAGAATTGTACGCGAGGCGATTGAAATAAAAAAGCACAGTACATTCAATCGTGAAGGAGGTTACAAACTGTCTTCGGCGTGGAATACCGTGATAGATCGACATTCGGTTCAGCATGATCGTGTGAAGCCACAAGATACTGTGAGTGTAGTGTGTAGGTCGCGTGTGTTTAATAATAACGAAGCAGTGAGGGTAGTCGGAGAAGAATCTGACAGGGCGCTGCGTTGGAGGCGAAGAAATATGCGTCGTCAGTCTGCCCGTGACCATGGCTGCTGCAACGTAGCCGAAACGTCGGGTTAATAAAGGTAACTTTATTATTTAAAAACATACGCGATAAGTCCCGTTTGCTATTAATCATGAGTATAAATCGCGAATCTCTTAAAACTATATTCTCCTTATTCCCTCGAACATACATAATTGTATACATACGTACTCATAATTACTAACATTACTATCGGGTTCATGAAGGCCTTAATATAGACATTATTAGTGACAGTTTGCTAGCCCATCTCACATATATTAACAGAGTTTTCCTTTCTTACGACATGCACCAGCAGGGTGAAAAGAAAGCTAGATAATATTATTATAACATCTCAGATAATGTGACAATGAAGAAATGCATTTAGTTACACTACGAGTATACTACCTTTTATCATCTCAAAAGTAGAAATGCATTTGGTTATACTTTATTTTAAATGCCAGACAATTCCCTCAGAAGTATAGTAATAAAAAAGAAAAAAATCCTAAGCAATTGAACCCGTAACTCCAGTCCAGGCAGACAGCTACTTAATCCACTTTCCAGACATTTCAAAATGGTGCCCATCCATTTCTAAGCTAAGCTACGCTATTGTATCTCGCAATTAAAGATTGAGATTAATTTGTTAAGGCTGCTTTGTCAGGATTAGGTGTGAAGGGCGGTAGTTGGGTTGGGAATGAAATGTAAAGTTTGGTTTGTGGTGACAATTGGTATACTATGTATTTGTTAGCACAGGGGCCAAGTGTGCTAATGTGTTTAAGTACAAACGCAGTCTAATATCAGATCAGTAATAGCGTGATGTTGGTAGTGGATTGACAATAGTGTCAAATTACACCGTTGATATTAGTAAAACTGTCAAATTTTGTTTTGAAAAATATCTATGGTAGAGTACCCGCCACATAAGGTGGCAGTAGCCAAACTTGGAACTAAATTTGACGTTTCCGCCATTGCGTGTTATTTTGTATGAAAGGTAAATTTAGTATTACCAGCGTTGTGTTTTTTGCCCACTCTTTGTAATTTTTATGTTTGTTAAGGGTGATTATAATAAATTGATTTCTGGAGTTTCTTGTTAGTTCTTCTCCAAGGGTCTCCGCTGAACTTCTTCTTCTCAATCGTTACGCTCTTATCAGAGCGGTCGTGGTCTTCATGACGTGGCATCTTGAGCAGCCGAAATGGTTGGTGAACTAACCTCGGTAAAAATATGTAAAGACAATGCTCAGTGCCATGTTTGAAATAGTTTTTTTACATACATACATACACATCACGCCTGATTCCCTGTAGAGGGGTAGGCAGAGATCACGGATCCCCATTTGTCCCGATCCTGACAGACCACTTTCGCTTCATTGACATTCATACATTCTCTAATACACTCTCGGCGGTTATAGGTACTCCTAACGTCACCTTTTTTCAATATAGCGTCTATCTGACTGTTACATATATGTCTTATTAGGCCGGCCCCTACGTAACCGCCCTTCCACTTCACTCATATATATTCCTTTTGTCAATATATAGTTTTTTTAATTTGTACTTAGATGATAAAATAACTTTCAAAGAGAGCTTATGATAGGGCCTATTTTGAATAAAAATATTTTGACTTTTGACTTTGGTATATTAATTTGTTTTATTTGAGTTTATAGCTCTGCAACCAAAGATCGTTACAAATGAAACCTCAATATAATGTATCGAGCCGTATGGCACAGTGAGTGCTAGTTTTGGCGTGTTTACTGGCAACACTGGATTACGCGACTGTGGCGACGCCTCCAACTGCCACCTTATGTGGCGGGTACTCTAGCTGATGTTTTCATAAAATATGTTTTTTATGACACTTTTACTTGGTAGTCAGAGGTTTGCAGTCCATCACCGCAACTTTAGAGTGTTAGAATAAGTGATTCTATGGTCACCTCGACGCCAACTGATCTGGTTACCGAACTCTGCCTCTACCGGGAATCGGACCCGGGACCTCACGATTAGCGCTCTGGTGGTTAACCAATCGCGCAAAGGAGGTCGTCAAAACATATACAATAAATTCAAACATATAAGTCGATAGAAGGTATATTATAAACAAGGATTTATACTACGACTGATGCCACCGATATACTGACATAATTTACTGATTAATAGGCTTTCATATATATTTATACGAAAGCCTATGAATCAGTAAATTTAAGATATCCATCTGTTGCAGAGGATATAATCTCTGCTGTGAACCCCTTGTCACACCATTAACGTTCAATCCAGTGTTCACGTAAAATTGTTATTAATAAACTCTTCGTAACGTTAACCGAGTGTAGAGCTTAGACATTTAGATAATCCTTGTTTATAATAAACTTTCTATCGACTTATATGTTTGACTTTATTGTATATGTTATGACGACCTCCTTGGAACCACCAAAACGTTAATCGTTAGGCCCCGGGTTCGATTCCCGGTAGAGGCAGAGTTAACAACAACGCTATTCTTCTGCTTTCCAGTCTGGTTGTTGATTATATACACTATATATGTATTTATATATATACAATAAGTCTATATTTCTTGAATACAACAAAATTATAACTAACATGAGAATATGTACATATGTGACTTACAATTGTAATATTTATACAAAAGACAAACGCGTTCACGACCATTAACAGAAGTTCAGGTGTTCATCTCCGCAATTGCAAAGGTAGTAATTATATTGCCAACTCGAACCCACGTGTTGAACAGATAGTCAGTAAATACTCAATGTGACAAGTGATAAGCCATGTCCCGATATACAATAATTTTAATAATTATATATCGCGTAATATTCCTGTTCTTTGTATATTAGCTCTACGTGCTAACTCCTGACATAACTTGTTCCAAGGAATGTCATATTTCCATTCCCTACCCGCGGGGGAAGTGAAATGTAATTAATCAGAAACTTTTCCCAAAGATGTCGCTGGTTGCTAAGTGTCGGCGTCTTTTGACAACTCTAAGGTAAGTAATATACTGCCACGTTGCAAAGCGTAATAATATACCTATACAGAGAAGGTCGTTTAATAAATACAAATAAGTACGTGCTCATAAATATATACATATACATTCAAGTTCCATAATCCCTTTCGTGGTGGACAGAATCTCGGAGATATAGTATAATAATAATATTTAGAAAACTATTACACCAATTGAACTAGCCCACCAGTCAACGTATATTTCAGAAATATTTACATATTATTTATAGATAAATAGCAAATATAATCAACGACCAGACTGGAAAGCAGTAGAAAAGCGTAGTTCTTAACTCTGCCTCAACCGGGAATCAAACCTGGGACCTAATGATTAGCGTTCAGATGCTTAACCAACCGCGCCACGGAGATCATCTTCTCATATCTCATAGGTCACTTTTTAGTATGAATACATATGGAATATTAGTGACAGTAGTTGTTAGCCCATGGTCTAATAGATTCCGTTTACCCCTAGTCCTTTAGTTGCTTTCTATGACTATAAATATTTATTAAATATCAATAAGAAAACTTAATTTATTAAATAAGGAAAATAATACAAACTCGTAAATACATTTTTAGATATAGTCACATACATTAATAGTTACTGGGGTTGTTAATGTTAATAGTTACTTTTCTTAGAGACAATAAGTATTCCTTCAGTCAGCTTTCCCATAACTATCATAGGGTACTGTTAGAATATTGATGATAAGTTGCTAGCCCATAGACCTATGGATTTCTTCCTCTATAACATACCTGGAAGAAAGATGGCAAGTTAGCATTATTTTTAAAATCTACAATAACTCGGTTCATGTGCATTTATTTAGTCTTTAGAGAAATAAGTAAAGATTCATGTCAAAGGAAACTCTTGTTCAATTTAGCAGAATCCACTAACACGATAATTTGTAATTTATTTTTCAACTTTTGATTAATTTTGATACGAAATCTAAATCTAAGACTTGAACACAAGTCAACTATTATACCATTTATAATAAAATTTTAATTGATAGTCCTTACAGCGTATTTTTGGCTATTCCAATGACCTCATTTCGATAAAACAACATTACTGGTTACTGGCTATTTGATTGATGGCAGAAACATATTACGTATCCGAACTGCCCGTCACGCCATCTGTTATTGACAGAATGGTATTAACACTTGATAGAAATCCACTTGGCTACGTAGGCAATACGTACATAATCTCTAAAAAGGTGGTATAACCTTTTTTACGTACATACACGTAGTTATTTCCTAATCCGTAAGGAAGTGAGTAAACAAGTTTAGTATTGAAGAACCTAGGGATATTTAGTCATTTTAATTGTGTCTCAATATTTAAGAAACTTATAGATACTATATGTAGATTACTTTATAATAAAACTTCTAAACTATATAATATAATTCCCAATTTCCTGTTCGTCCTTACGTTAGATTAATAACACCTCCTTAAAATCTATCCAAGAATCAAATTACATTTAATAGTCACGTATATATGAAGTACTTACTTTGTAATTATGGAAATAGACACTTGAACCCTTGACCACTAACGTGAAATAATCGTGAAGCATATGTGTATCTGTCTGTATCTGTATTGTAGGTAACTTTCACTAAATGTCCCCATAGTTACTTGTACCCGTAATACAGATAAGACTGAAATTTTTCGGGCCTTTCAGTACACGGTAGAGTTATTTATGAGCAAAGGCCGTCCCGGTACGATTTATCACAATATAAACAGGCAATTCATCTGCTAGGAGTTAATAAATATTGAAGTAAGGAAACAATAAGCCATATATCTTTCTCAAGTCGATGAAACTTAACTGAAATTCCTTAAGGGAAAGTTCCAAAATCTAGGGCATAGAAATTTATAGGTACTAGGTGTTTCGTATAGATGGCCAATAAGAACTGAATGAAACTAACCTAGCTTATTATAGTACATTCCATTATGAAAATAGTGACGTCATCATGTCGCCACGTCTTGACCAAAGACACGTGATAAAGATTGTCTGTGATTGGTCAATATGATTTTTTTTTCATTTACTAATGTTTTATTGGCTAGTGTAACATTTGAATATTATGACGTCAGTATTTACCTAACGCGAATAACGTATAGTCATCTTATAGGAGGCAAGACCGGCAGCTAATGAAATTGAGTAAAGTACCTTTGTTGCTATACATAACTAATAAGTTAAGTTCTAGTTTGAATTGAAGTAGAGTACCCGCCACATAAGGTGGCAGTTGGAGGCGTCGCCACAGTCGCGTAATCCAGTGTTGCCAGTAAACACGCCAAAACTAGCACTCACTGTGCCATACGGCTCGATACATTATATTGAGGTTTCATTTGTAACGATCTTTGGTTGCAGAGCTATAAACTCAAATAAAACAAATTAATATACCAAAGTCAAAAGTCAAAATATTTTTATTCAAAATAGGCCCTATCATAAGCTCTCTTTGAAAGTTATTTTATGATCTAAGTACAAATTAAAAAAACTATATATTGACAAAAGGAATATATATGAGTGAAGTGGAAGGGCGGTTACGTAGGGGCCGGCCTAATAAGACATATATGTAACAGTCAGATAGACGCTATATTGAAAAAAGGTGACGTTAGGAGTACCTATAACCGCCGAGAGTGTATTAGAGAATGTATGAATGTCAATGAAGCGAAAGTGGTCGGTCAGGATCGGGACAAATGGGGATCCGTGATCTCTGCCTACCCCTCTACAGGGAATCAGGCGTGATGTGTATGTATGTATGTAAAAAAACTATTTCAAACTTGGCACTGAGCATTGTGTTTACATATTTTTACCGAGGTTAGTTCACCAACCATTTCGGCTGCTCAAGATGCCACGTCATGAAGACCACGACCGCTCTGATAAGAGCGTAACGATTGAGAAGAAGAAGTTCAGCGGAGACCCTTGGAGAAGAACTAACAAGAAACTCCAGAAATCAATTTATTATAATCACCCTTAACAAACATAAAAATTACAAAGAGTGGGCAAAAAACACAACGCTGGTAATACTAAATTTACCTTTCATACAAAATAACACGCAATGGCGGAAACGTCAAATTTAGTTCCAAGTTTGGCTACTGCCACCTTATGTGGCGGGTACTCTATGAAGAAACGGCTTATTATGACTGACTGAACTGAATGACTGACAGTTGACTGATCTTATCAAATTATCATTTCCACGATGAGATGGTTTAATATTATCATGAAATATTCATATTGCCTTACAAGGAATAACAGTGAATGTAACAAACTTAAATTAGAAGTGGAATTTCACCAGGCTTCCCTTGTTTAAAAAAAGAAAAACTCAGGCCGTAAATTTTAATTACCCATCAAAATAATAATGAGTATGAAAAATTTTCGTCCGAAACGAGAACATCTCGAATGTTTTTGATGAAATTCAAAAACAAATAAGGAACTTAGTACTCGCCAAGTTTCGCCATCAAAAGAATTTGTTAAGGAACGCTTTTTGAACTTGCAAACATTCTTGTGCTGTAATCGACTCCTTGAAAACCTTCCTGTTTCATTTCAAGTTACTGCTAGAATTTCTTTATTTTTTTAACAAAACAAAACTAAAACATTTCCTTATTTATAAATTAAAACTATAAACTTAAAGTACTAATAAACCTTTAATTCTATAAAAAGTATCTTTAGAGTCAAATAATTATCGTATTTAATACTGCTAGAATTATCGATGAATGTAATTATGTTCAGGTCTCTACTTCCTTAAAAGAACCGGCAGAGACTATCAATAGAGGCAAAGAAAAATGTGAGCTTAGAGAAATGATTATACGTGATTTATGATTCCGATGAATAATGTAAGCATATTTAAATTACAGTTTTTCTATCAATTTTGGGGCTAATACCGTTACTGTATTTTATTAGTATAACTTAAGGGTTGGAGCATATCTTTGGTTTTTGTAAGGATATCGTGAATGCAAGTAGTAAGTTTCATTATATTCTAATAAAGTCCATCGTCATTTCATACTTACTTAAATTGAGTTTCGCAACTGAAATTTCGATGTTGTTAGACAAGATCAAAAGAAAGGTAATTCGTTAGGACGAGAATGTTTCTTGAAATATCATTTCGCAGAACTTAATCTCGGAGGCGAAAATGTTTAACGGAGCGGACGTGTTTTGTGAGGGTTTTTAAATAGGTCCTTTAAGGTATTTGGGAAATCTATCTCTTTTGAGGCGGACAGAGGCACAAAGACATAATTACTCCTCTTCGATGTGAAAACAACGATGAAGAGGATGATTCACTTACTAGGCATTTAGTTTCAGTTGCTATCACATTGGATGCTGTCTATTTAGTGAAACACTTTCAGTGGTCCATACCTAACATGCATTCGAAGATGGGCACTCTAGCTTCTGACTATCCCACCACTATAAAAAAGGGAGTACGCATTCACAAGTTGTGAAGCGTGTGTATGATTCCTGTTATACCAAGCCTCAGTCATGTTAGCTGTATTATTCGGCATATAATTGCATTTATTTAGAATATGTTTAACAAGCCAGTAACCGAAATAACAAAGGAATGAATCATCTAATAGATTGAATTTACACCTTGTTTCTGATTCACTTAACACGACATGTAGATAGGAAAGACAGCTATTTAAATTAGCATTCTATTTGCAACTATTACTGAGAAAGTAAACACAAAAGAGATTAATTGCTGAGCGGCACAAGAGCCTCTGACGTACCCTAACGTGGTTATTGTAATAATAGTGAAGGCGTATTAACATGTTCTTTGGATAGATGACAAATTGGATTCTCCTAACAGGGAAGCTTATATAGTTTTCATAATAATAGTTAAGCAATATTATATACCTAGATGGACAAATAGGCTCTTCTGAAATTGTGTGTATGAAGTTTTCTGCGTTGAAGTTATACCAACATACCAAGAAGTATAAAAGACTAAAATTATATGTTTTTTTTAACTTATTTGCATAGAATATAAAATACTTTCATTGTTTCTTTTATCTTTTTCAAAGAGGACAGAATATTGAAAACATATTGTTTTCTCGGTCAAGCATTACTATCGGATTTGTGATGAAACGTTTCTGGAATATTGGTAAAGGGTTAATATTCCATCGCTTAATAAATTTAATTTACATCTTAACTCTTAATCACCTTTATTCGTAAGCAAACATTCTAAAATATTACTTATAAACATTACAATATACCTTACACATAAACATAGCCTCCACATACAGCTTAGAGCAGAATCCGTCCCGTGCAAGTCTGAGCCGAACATAATATCTCGGAGGCTGTTATAAGTTTTCTTTGTGAAAAAGGTCTTCCTTAATCCGGAGTTGCAGAGACGAGAAATTGTCTGAGCCCCTCGAGACGCGAGTGTTATATTAGCTACCCTAAAGGGATAAGCTCTCAAATGTAATTCATAATCTAGGTAGAAAGATTCTTGGTAGGAATTAAAACTCAACTCTTTGGAAAGGCGTTCTTGGGAAGAGGTGGTGTGAAAGGAGGATTTAGTTTACTTTATAGTTCATATTTTACAGAGATTTTACTTTGAATAGTAATAAAATAAATAAGTACCTTTGTCAATGAATTCTTCTATTACATTAAAAATATATAACTTTCTTTATTTCGTTCATTATTACTATTGTGATAGCAATGGTAAATACAAGTTTAACTATATTTTTCGTTAGTTCTTGGTAGCTTCTTTTGTTTTAAGCCTAAAGCACCCCTTGATATATTGTTGTATTTGAATATTGGCTCCTAGCTAGATTAATTTAAACTATGATATAAGTACATATATTCACGGTAACTACTTGAAAATTAATACGGTAATGAACGATAAATTACATCCAGTAACAATGTAGATTTTATATCGGAAAGAGCCAGCAAATCGGATTCAATAAATTATCCCTTTCGCAATCGTATAAAGCTAATTATACCGGACGTTGATTCATAACGAGATCCATAAAACTCTTTGAGGATAACGCCATTGGCCGTGTTGTATGAAACAATCAAAATCAATCTTCATCCCGAATGGAACGTCAATATAGTAATTTAATCAATTAAAACTTCGCCCATTGAGAGCGATTGGCGAATTTGATTTGAAAAGTTCCGCCGATATGATTGCGGGGTTTCATTAATTATATTACCTAGATTATTAAATGATAAATTAGATTACAGTAAGTAAAAATGTCAAAAAAACTGCTATGTAACGGAAGTACATTATTGCGACCGTAGAATTTACACGTAATGTTATTTTTAGATTAGTATAAGTTTATTTTATATATAATTATAAAAATAATAATTGTAGATGCACAAAATCACATGCTACACGTTCTGAAGTTGACTTCGAATCTTACATTTGATATCTAAACTAGTTGCTTTGTATGATTGTAATAGTAATACTATTCTGAATATTACGAACGTGCATTTACATTTCCGCAAATTAGAAGTATACCCGTTTTATTCTAATAATAGGAACCCCACGATTTCATGTTAAGAGAACACAAATAGAAGTTCCGTTAAAACACACGTAATATAAATTTAAAAGAAGCAAGTTGCTAGCAGGCACAAATGACGTCGGAATCTTTTGAAAATAATACAAATGAGACCAACATAAATATAACTATTACAGCTTTATATTTTGTTAAAACACGAGGCCACGTTAAAAAGGTTTTTAAAATACGGGCAAATCTTTTCAAGACTTTGAACGGAGCGTGTCAATTTCGTGACGAAGGACTATTCTGTTAAATGGTTAAAAAGTAATTATAATTTAAATAATATTATGATTATACTGGGACGTGAAAGAATGTAAGTTTGGTTTTTCGTCGAAATGTCTGAATTGGAAAAAGGTAAATAAAGAGGTAAAAGATAACGTGAAAAACGTAGTGTTAAATTAGTAATTCTTCAACAATTTAAAAATATTATATTTTCCATTCCTTTACGCTATTTTTGCTCACAAACACTAAACACAAAGTACTCACACACATAAACATCAAGTTAATATAAGATTAAAAAGTCAGTCAGTTCAAATCCACACATTTTTGATGAATAGAACATATTTTAAGAATAATCTCTAGAGCATTGTCCATGAAGAGTAATTATTTCACTAACTTCCAATATTATATTGTTTCCTATAAATATCCAACCTCAATTCTCAGAATAGCCTCCCTAAAAGCCTTACGTAAAAGCTCCAGCCTCGTGGGAAAATTATGTCTCCTCATTAAGAGTCAAAAGAAAACACACCCTGTGTCCTGCATTCCTATCTGTCGACTCAACACAACTCAACTTATTATACTTACATAGGTATGAAAAATATAGACATGCTTTGCATTTATTAATATACAGTGCCTATATACGGCGTTACGGTTCACCACCTATCACGTTTGGCCGCAATACAATTGGCCGAAAAGACTTGAGGTTAATCCATAAGACGATGGATTAGGAACTAGTATCTATTAAATAACATTTTTATGCCATCACAACCTTGACAATAAAAGTTCAAGTGGCGTAGGAGACATTATGCCAATAATTAGAAGGATGTCAGTATATAACTTTATATTTGTTAAATATACGTTGACTAGTACCCTTAACACAAGTCTTAAATGTACTTACCAAGGGGCTAGTTCAATAGGTGTAATAATGTCCAAATATTATTATTATTATTAACTTTAAGAGACCATTTCTACATCCATCTTCAATCTGCTGTTGATTCCCATCCGCCCTTATTCCGCATGAGCCCGCCCCACACAGGCGGAAAATCAGTAAAAGCTGGCATAAACTTATTTTTGTTCGAACGTGTTTTATTTTTTATAGTAAATGTTTTGTTTAGAGTTACTAAGTACTACTATTGTGTAAAAATGTAATATACAATATAGAGGGTGTTAAAAAAATATGTTCCCAGCAAGTGTTTAAAAAAAATTTTTCCACACAATACAATATGTGCTGACATTGTAGAATACAGAAAAATCTGCATAAACTGGGGTTCCTTTAGTACTTAACAGTGAATGTATAGGAATAAAACTACGTAGATTTATGATCAGACTGTTATAGCGAAATAAAATAATAATAAAAATATGAACAGTTTAATTTAATTAAATACTACGCTACATTTTATCTAATAAACTTAACTCTTGTTGGGAAAAAGACAAACCGGTCTTTGGTATTGAACATTCGAAGCCCACTTAAATAGGGATCTGAGGATACCAATAACCTATTAAATGTATCTTCCATTGCCATGGTTCTGGAAAATTTTCTCGAACTTCCTACTTTCTTGTGCATCTTCGCTCAAGAGTCCTATTGCTATACTACTATTCTGCACTATTTCATAGCCATGGATTAATATCTTATGTAGTGTAGTAGGCATGTTGAATCAAGGATATTCATCCACGAAGCGAGCAGCTGTCTCATGGCACGAAATTTTTCGATGTTTATTTTATGTCCAGAAGCTAATACAATCAAAATACCCTGAGGGTAACATTGCTTCTTTGCTTCCGTAATAATTTCGTAAGGAGGGTAAAGATTACAACCCATGTCCAGTGCAGACTTACGCAATGCGTTGTACTGAAATTTTGTAAGATTGTTTTCAATCACCAAGGATAAAGCTTTATCTGGTGTGTAGGTGGCGTGTCGAGGTTCCTTTGTTTTTGTTTCAGTTCCCAAGGAAACGGTTTTTACTAGCTTGGCTTTAGCCACTTCTCGAGACTCACGGTACTTCATTTGGGTAGCAAACGCTAACTGCTCAAGAGTCAATGTTTTTCGTACATGTTCAGTTTTTTGTCTTTTAGTACGTTCGGCACCCTCTTCGAAATCTTTGACTGGTCGACCAGTCGAGCCACTACTCTTTCGCTTAGGATTTGGTACAGAAAAGGTCACGTAAAAAGCAAACCAATCAGGGTTGCTTTGATTACAACGTTCGAAGTTTCTACCAGATTTTTCAAGCTTTTGTTTATATGTGTATATGATCTTACTCAAAAGACTCCTAGTGTCCTTTGATAGTTCTGGTAAGTTTAATACATTCTTGACCTTGTTACACAAATCTTCCATTCTAATGGTACTATTCTTGTACTTTGACTGTCGAGTCAATCTGCTTAAGCATATTTCTTCATTTGAACACCCTGTAAATAATAAAAAAGTTACGTTATACGTGATTATCCTAGAGAAACATTAAAGTGTATGTGTTTTAAAAGCCGGTACACATGATTACAATTGCAGTTTCGGAAAATAAAAATGAAATACTTGAAACAATAAGTATTTTGTCTTAATAGATAATTTGATCAAACTAGCGACTTCTATTTATAAAATTACTAACTTTGTTTGAGCGTCGCATTCGGTCGCATCTGATTTAACTTTTACATAATAAACTGATAACCAATGAGTGCAATGAAAGTTATTTCAATGAATGAAATGACAAGAAATGTTACTTTTTATGTAGTTGAAGTGTTTTTATAAATAAAATCAAGACAATTTCAATAAAATAGGTACAAAACAGTGACTGCACTTTAAATTGTATAGATACAAGATTAAATAATCAAAATGTATTACCTTCTGCAGCAGAATCCATAATGAAACACCAACAACCACACCAAGATAATGGAAATAAATATAACGCAAAATCACCTTCTATCTGAGAAAAACACATTCGCCGTTTAACAAGTCAAACTTTGAACTGATCATGCGCCTGTTTGATAACTCAAAAAGGGCCGGGGCAAGCGCAGGTAGACGGCCTATTCCTTTGTTATGTCGACAACAACAATTAAAAACCGGTTTCATTAAATCAATAATTTACATTAATGCCAGCTTTTACTAATTTCCCGCCTGTGTGCGCCCTTTGAAGGGTTGTGAGTACATCGCAGGAGACAAGGCGCCGCGGCATTAATTAACTACGGTTTGCATAAAGTCCTCCGAAGTCACCATATGTGGGAATCAACATACTTATGCGGTACTAGTATCTTATATGTGTATTTATTAGGTTAGAAGTAACACCGCTACACCGCTGAGTGTGTATTAGGAGGTGTATTGATGAATGAATCGAAAGTTTGTTAGGATTAAGTTGAGACAATGGGACTGGTGATTTCTACCTAATCATTTTTAGGGAAAACGGGTATGATATGTAATATCGAAGGCTCTGTGGAGCCTTAAGAGCTCTATAGACTACCGTCGAGCTGGACGCCTTTTGAGATTACCACAAGCTGTGCGTTATTTGGAATGTAATTTAATTGAATGAAATGTAATTTTATGTGTTGTGTATTATTTAATCTAATTATTGTCTGTGAATTCTTTTGTGTGTTGATTATTGAATGTAATTGATGTGTATGTCTCAATAAAGATATTATTATTATTATTATATGTATGTATGTACTCATATATTTCTATGCTCTAACGCTATCGTGTTGGTTGGAGATATAAGTGACCACCGAGTTGTTTTATAACAAATATCGGTAACTAAAGCAATCATCCCATGCTAATCTAGGACGTGAAAAGCATGCTAACTAGCTGTCGTTCATCCCGACATGTCTTAGCCGACTAAAAGACTAGGGGTAAATGGAATCGATTGGGATATAGGCTAGCAACCTGTCAGTAATGTTCCACTATGACATCGCCACCCCGATATTCATGCTAAAAAGTAACCTAGAAGATATATCACGAAGGTTCTGTCCACATCTAAAGGGCTTAAAGGACGTGAATATATATGTACGTAGACTGTTCTACACTTGTTATTAATGAAGATAACCGTACAATATTATTTACTAACAAAATAATTGGCTGGTTTTGTTCGCAGTTATTCGTCCGGGCACTTTGCGTTTCAGTTACCAGTTCTAAAGCTGCAAGATTAAGAGTTAGTTTCAGTTGTTCGGAATAGTTTGTTTTATAGTTTAACGATGTCGCGCCGGTATGCTTTGATCACATCCAGGTTTGGTGTGTGGTGCAAACGTAAGATGATTTAAAGATTTATAATGCGAACCATTGACTACCCCGTAAGGGTTTTAAACGTAAGGCCGTCAGAGCGTCTTTATAAATTACTTATTGGGTTATATATTATTATTTTGAACAGATGGTCCACCAACCAACCACCAGGTTGCACTACATTAAGCAGAGCATTGCGGTGATGTTTGACCAAAAGAAACAACATACCCAACAACATATTTTCCCAGCAATAAATCAACATAGCAAGTGTTTCAAAAAGTAAGTAGTAGTAAGTAAAAGCAATGATAAGGCAATTAATTGTTATTCATTTCATGAAAAAAAGCAATTTTATTTGGGTCACATCCGTATATAGGAAAATATTGAAAGAAATTTAAAAAGTATTGTAATGTTAGATAATAATAATAATGTTAATACGAGTATATCAAATTAGTATTTCTGTCCCTAAGCATCAATATATTTTTTAATTATTTTTGTGGATGACAATATTAAAAATGTAATAAATACATATCAAAAAAATCTTGTGTAATATAATATTCCAGATACCTCACAAATCTCTTGCTGAATATATTATATATAAGTTATCACTCTTACACAAACACGCTACACCTTATACCTTGGACCACCCAAACCACTCCTTACCTGGGGCCAAACTTTCTTTGCTCCTCAGCCAATAGTTGGTAGTTCAAAGGAAATATCCCATTCATCAGCGAACGCTGTTTGGGACTCACAATTGAGTTATAACTACCAAACGTACTTGTTTGTTTTGCTAATTGATAACCGACTTGTATGGAGTTGGATTAGACTTATGCAGGGTCTTGAAGGTTTAATTAGTTGGCTGCTGTGTTATGATCTTCGTATTAGTGGAATATTAGTATAACTGCCGTGTAATTATGTCTGTATTAGAGGAAAGCTATCTACAAAATATCGATTGTTTAATTCTTAAAAAAAACACAGCTATATTTCGTTAAAACAATATCATTCTCAGATCATAACCTATCACTCTGAATAGGAAGGTATATTAACGATTTTTTCCGTCATGGAAGTACACCCATCCAAGGTTACCAAACGTTGCTCAATTTCGATGATCTTAACATCTATATACCGCAGGATATATACAGTCTTTAAACAGGTGGCAAAACCTTAAGAGAATAGAAATCAAAATGTATGTGATTAACTCATACATTCACTAAGTTTCGTGATGTTTCTGAACGAATAGCGTTTGCTTTTTATTTAAAGGACTTGTTCGTGAAGTGATATACGAGTATGTATGATCGAATAATAATCTTAATATCGAAGCATATGCGAACATTAATACAAATAGTAGAAACTAAAAATATTCATTGGTTTACGTACCACATCTCAGAGTTCAAATGCACATTATCTCAGTATCGAAGTCTCGCATTCTCCAACGTATTGGATGTAAAGCCGAATGCAATGTGTTCCATGCCACCATTTTTCCGACTTGTCACTTTGACAAACACGTTCGCGCCAAATGTTGCCCGCGCTGCGATGAAATTCCGAATTGTATTTCGCAGTTGTTGTTTATAACGTGAGTTGTACTGGTAATCTATTTTCCGGTTTGCTTTACGGTTTCTTGACTGGGATTTGATGTAGCTGTCTTTCCGCTTAGCTTTTAGTATGGTTAAGGAGTTGTTATGGTAGCAATTGATTGTAAAAAAAACATCAACTGCTACCTTTTTTAAAAAACTTTCTTCTTAGCACATTTTTTAATTAAAATTCTATTCGCACTAACTTTAATTATTGACATTGAACGTAATGTTTTTAGTTATCTCTAAGCAGAAATAGAACGATAGAGCTCTGATTGAATTGAGATTTAATTGAAATATCTATCGTACACCTAGTCATAAATGAATCGTTTGCAGCTATATGTACGTACGTATATTCAAGCAATAACCACGAGTTTCAAGGTAACATATTACCCAATTAGCCTCTATTTAATTTACCTACATGTCCGCAATCAAAGTCAATTCAATTTGGGCCAAATCAACGAGAAACTTAACAAACCGACTTGATATTAGCCAACGTAATCGTATTTGTGCTTAACTTAACTGATTTACTCCAGTCCTAAGTAAACGTGGGGAAAAGCAACGAACTAAGTAGTTACATATATGTATACTCACATCCCTTTTGGGGTAGATAGAACCTAAGATGTTCACTGTTAGCTTAACTATTTGGTTGTGATAGTATTGGTCGTTTCCTCCTTATATGTTAGTCACTGAATCATTTCAGAATGAAAAGGAGCTAGTTTAGTTTAGCTATTATCTATTTATATTCCAGGAATACAGAACATACAAATACTATGTTGATGGAAAACATCGCAAGGAAACCTACTTGTTCGCCGTAAGTAATAGTCAGTGATTGTTAATGGTGACACTGCTTACCAGCTAATACTTTGAGTACTGACTATATGGTCAACACATGGATTCGAGGTGGCCAAAGAATCACTACCTTCGCGATTGCTGAGATGGAAACGTGAACCTCGAACTTACCCGCAAGAGTTAGTCGTGAACGCGTATGTTTTGTTTTGGAATAAATCAGTATCTCTGAAGATCTATCCCCATCGAAATGCATAAAAGAACCTACTGCTATATGTATATAAACGTTCGTATATATTAGCTCCTCCTTTCCAAGTTATCTTCTTTCGCATCTCCTTTCTTTCATATTTCACCCTTGTTAATTTGACAGTTCACTCTTCCCGCCCCATTAAGGGAAAAATAATTAATTTATAGCAACAATAAAATGCGTATTAATTAAATCCCCTTCTGATCTCTCTAAAAGGGATCTTTTAACACGAGAGGCAGATCTTTTTGCTTTTTAGAATCATATAAAATACGGTAAGTCAAGAGCGGAAACATATCTAGAATTGTATTAATAAATATGTAAAATTACTAGATACATCCTAAACACTACATGAAAATGATTAATAACTAACGGGACTTATCGCGTGAATTTTTATATAATAAAGAGTCAGTCTGCCGGTGACCAAGGCTGCTTTTGCAACGTAGCCGAAACGTCGGGTAAATAAAGGTAACTTTATTAAGTAAATGTGGTAAATGAACTAAACAAGTCCATTTGCACTTCGAGAATTTCACAGAAAACGTACATATAACAAGTGTGAATTAAACTATCGATATAATCTTTGGAATTGGCAATAACTTTGCTTTGTCCTATTATATAACTGTTCTATCGTACCAGAGCGAGTAATTAACACGATTATTCCTGATGAATTCTATCTATTTCAAAGTAAATTCTAGATAGTATAGGTACTCGTACTTGAGCGTATCGTTATAGTTAACACAGTGCTGATGTAGGCTATCATTATAATGTTATGTTATGTTCTAATGTTTACTAAGTGTTTTTTGTTTCTTTACTATATCCTCAGTATATAAAATTTCAATTAATAATATTGGTATTAGAACCTAGATTTTGGCAAAGGCCTAAATATGAGTCCCCGAGATTCCGAAAGTTTTATAAGGATGAATTTAAGTACTATATGACGCTTTATATTGAAATATATACATTTCCCATTTCCCAAACATTGTCTCAGTTCAATATCTCCCTCCGTAATCGCGCTTTTAGACGATATATTACATGTAACTCGATTATAATTCTCTGTAATGTACTGTGTTCTATCTTAGTGATGGAAGTTAGGATAGGGATGGGGTAGTTTTAGTAACGTTTCGATAAAGTATAAGGACAAAAGACATACAAAGTCACGACCATTAACCCATGTAGGGTAGTCAAAGGTTCAAATATCCATCACCGCAATTGCGGCGGTAGTAAATCTATGGCTATCTCGAACCCACGTGTTCACCAGATAGTTAGTACTCAACGTGACAGGTGGCAAGCCATGTCGCCATTTAACTATTACCTAGTCGGGGAACAGGTGGGTTTCCTCACGATGTTTTCCCTCATCGTAGTATTAAGTATAAGGAGCGTCTTATAATATCTTTGTTTATAGTGTGTCGAATGAGGTAAAGATTAAATATGTATTGGAGAGAACAACCAGCGGCGACATCAAAACATCATTGTTGAGGACGACTAAGAAATTTACATAAGTCCAATAATATTATATTTGTGATTGATATCTTTCTAAACTTAACTTTAAAAACTAAATATATATTCCGAATATTACCAACTTTACTATAAATATAAAAAATGAGAACTAAGTTAAAGGTGAATATTATTTTCTAATACCTGTGCTAATACTACCTTAAACCTCGCGCAAACTTTCAGGTAACTATACTAAAACAACAGAACATTCACAAAAGTAATTGAAGCTACAATTCCAGACAGCACATTTTATCGACAAAGAAAAGTATTCTCTCGCAACCCTAATCCCAGTTTATTCACCCAATCACAGGGGTTGAGTTTTCGAAATGGGTATAATTTTTCGTAGGTAGGCGAAATCTCCTTTTAAATTAAGAAGGTGCCCCTTAACACTGAGTATTAAGGTGGAGATTGCCAATTTATTTTCCTGAATTAATTTTAAACTGTTTGGCGAGAAGAATTTTGGGATCGCTCCCCGTCAAACTGGGAGCATTAAGATTGATTGGGACATGAATTTAAATTTAAAAGTTAAAGCTGCCTTTTAAAAAGCTCTTTGAATTCTGTCTAAGATTTAATAATATAATACTGGAGAGTTAATTTGGAGGAACGCTCTATTTAAAGTAATACCTACCTTCTACCATCTTAGTTTATGGTGGTTTAGATGTGACCATACAAAAAGTACACTGTACGAAACACAAATGCCAAAAATAAAAGCACTTTAGAGATGGATATAGAATAATACTCTACTTTCACTGTCACGCACAAATTTCTCTCATGTAATTGCAAAAACGTGCATAGAAAAGCAAGTAAATTTGAAATGCACAATTTTAGGTGGAGATTTAACTTAGACCGCATTTTTCAAAACTTCTTGGCTGTATCCTAACTTGCTACTGATCCATTCATTACATTAGGATCTAAAATATTATTTTCCGGTAATTACTACATTTTATGTAAAAAGCGTCCATGTAAAGTGACACCTATGGCGAATCGAAGGAACTAATTCCAACTTTCTCCAGAGCGTTTGGTTTGCGACGCTTCTCCTTCGTGGTTCGTATTTTTACTCACAGAGTGCATTATAAGATAACTTTTAAAGGACTTAAAGGGACTGTTATTTATTTTTGTACTAAAAGTCAAATAAATTAAAGATTATGTAAGTTCGAAAGAATTACTAACATAGATATAAAGTTTAACTTCAATTTGCATTGCATTTGCATGCAAATACTTTTATTGCGGGTTACCATAGCTACTACATACATACTGTATAGTATTATATTATCTGTGACCATAGTAATACTATGCTGTATAGTATTATATTATCTGTGGTAATACATTTGCATACCTAATAATAATTATACTCATCATGTCTTTAGTCAAGTGTCGTGTTGTGATAATATTTATATGGAGTATTGGTGACCGGTTGTTAGTTTATTGTTTAACATACGGACTCAAATAGTGCTTAAGAAATTCTATTTGCATACATAAAATGCGCTCGTACAATCTCATAAATACCAGTAGGGAAAACAAAATTTTACAACCAATACCTCTGCCTACTCCAAAAGGGATTAGTCATGACGTTCGTGTTGTTATTTATAATATTAATCAGCCTCTTCAACCTTTATAAAACTTTCTATTCCGCTCGGTAGCTAGTTGATAAGAATGCTTCATTCAAATGATTCTTTTGTTAGTTTTCAATCTATTATAATTGTTGATTCTCGATAAGGCAACTCTTATTATTCGAGCTTTTCATCTTTGTTGTGCCCAGCTAATACCTATCACTTAGACGGCCTAACACTATTATATAAATTGTGCTGCTGTATAAATTTGTATGGGTGAATAGTCATTGATGTGAGTTTCGTATGGGATTAGGTAAGTCATTAAGTGTTAAGCTGTTACATACAATATGAAGTATTAGAGAGAGTCAATACAAAAATAACTATTATCTCTAAAAGGGTATGTACATATAAGTACATCTCTACAATTACTGAGTATAATTTCTGGCTACATTGGGCTATAATGGGTATTATAGACAAATAGGTAGAACTAATGGTATTTTTTTATCACAGTGTGCAAATATTGATTATTATTCCTGTATTCCTAATAATACAGGTTACCTCAGTTTTTTGTACGGTTAAAGTAATGTATTTCGTAATACAGAAAATAACGAGCAAGTGCGTGAGTGAAGCAAGAAATATTTGTCAGGATCGTTCAAACGTTCAAACTGGCGATCGAGTCTTCGCTTAGACTGTAAAGGAAATATAGGGGTGACTTCTAAGTATGGACATAAAATATAATACTTTTCCCAGCAATAATAATAATATAATAATAATATTTGGACATTATTACACCAATTAAACTAGCCCCATGCTAAGTTCATTTAAGACTTGTGTTAAGGGTACCAGTCAACCTAAATTTAAGAAATATATACTTAGTATACATAATCAATAACCAGACTGGAAAGCAGAAGAAAAGCGTAGTTCTTAATTTTGCCCCACCGGGAATCAAACCCGAGACCTCACGATTAGCGTTAAAGCGGCTAACTGACTGCGCCACGAAGGTAAATAGTAAATAAAACATACAACTAGTTCTAACACATCTAGGCTTGTAAACAAACTATGTATATTCGTATACTATTAGTCCAGCCAAATTCTAGTACAATCACGAAACAGATTATGAACCGCAAAACTTATAACCATTGTCTCTCGAACTCGTTAGAAATAATGACAAGCATTTCGTCGATGCATGTTTTAATTACTTAGTCGTTTGTGGAAAATAATACAACTATGTGCCAATTTAATTGATTTTAAGTGTGGGATGTCTGAGTGGGTTCTAACTATATTTGTTTGGGTTAAATTGACAATTAGCTAACGACATTACAGAGATTGTGATACGAAAAAAGAAATGTTTAACGACTATAATATTACTTTTTTAATTCAAACTATACACATATAAATGTAGTGTAACGATATAGTACTTTTATTTTAAGCTACATATTAACATGATTAATAACAAACGGGACTTATCGCGTAAGTTTTTATATGATAAAGTTACCTTTATTATTACCCCCGATGTTTCGGCTACTTTGCAGCAGCCTTGGTTACGGGCATACAACGTTTTGTCGTTGTAGTTGCAACGAAGCCGAGACGTCAGGTTAATAATAAAGGCAAATTTATTATTTAAATTTTTTTATTATTTATTTATTTATGATACAAAAACTTACACGATAAGTCCCGTTTAGTTATTGATCATAAGTATAAATAGCGAATCTCTCAAAACTACATATGAACATTTGAAACTTTGTGATAGTCTGTATATACAATAATCAGGAATGTTGTTGTTGATCTTGGAACTAGGAGTGCTTTGATGATAAATCTTTTTGGGTTATGGGATAGCAAATAATCAAAACTTACATCGCAAAAATGGTTTCCAATGAATTTATATGATATAACAAGTAACTAATTTACTTACCCTATATTTGTGTATTTAAAGAGTATCTTATTTCTAACTACGGTATTTTTCTCTTTGGTACATGCATGAATGTACATACAAGTACTTACATACTCACCTGTTTATCGTTGAATCTCTGGCTATCCCCTTGATTAAACTCGTGTTATGTATGGTATCACTTTGGTCTTTCTCACGAGCATAATCTCGAAGGGTCATCGCATCACACGCATTGTTTAAGATGTGTGATTTATTGTACGCTGTGTGGTCAGTTAGTGTGTCAATAATGTTTTGATTGGTCTTGTAAAACACAATGTACCTATAATTTAACGTGAGGCCCTACGTTAATAATACAGGTTACCTCAGTGTTTTCTACGGTAAAAGTTATATGTTTTTAAAGTCTAAGCCGACTACTAAAGCCTAAGAGCCTAAGATTGAACTAGAATTTGGCTAGACTGTACATAATATATATCGTTTTTTACAAGCCTAATTGAGTTAGAAGTAGTTGTGACTATGGTATATTTACTAATTCTGGGAATATAATATAATATATAAATATAATTCTTATAATTTAACGTAGGGGCTACGTGGTTGATAATGGACTTGGATATCAAAAGTACCTACTGCGTTTGATGTACAGCCAGAGAAAATAATATTAACCTTTTTAAATATAAATTCTATGTATCTTCTTAGGATTCTCGTAGTCTATTCTTTAGAGTACTGCCTAGACTTGAAATGAATTGAAATGTTTAGCCAGAATTTATGTCAATTAATCAAGTACGCATATACGCAATTTAATTTGAAGCAAACAGTACCAAAAAAGTTATGTGCAATTTAAGACATAACGAGCAAGAACACAGCTAGACAGCTACTAAATTTGGTGTAGCACAGTTGCCAAACCATAGAATAAGTACCTCAGATGGAATTTTCTGATTTTCTATGCACGTTTCCGTAATACAAATACATTTGCGAAATGAACAAAATACTACGGTGATGGAAAACAGCGTGAGAAACCAACCAGTTCCCCGAACAGGTAATAGTTAGTGATTGTAAATGGCGATATGGCCTGTCACATCGAGTACTGACTATCTGGTCAACGCGTGGGTTCGAGGTAGCCATAAAATTACTACTTCTGCGATTGCGGTAATAGATACCTGAACCTCTGACTACCCCGCAGGGGTTAAGGATCGTGAACGCGTTTGTTTGTCGATCATTATAAAATTGAATTGTTTCTAACAGAGTATGTCACTTAAAGCTAATATATAATATTATTTATAATACTATACCAGATATCGCTTACTTCAAACCCTCTTACGACACTAAAAATAGAAAGACAGTTAATTGTATATTATTTAAGTATCAAAATTCCACTGCGGTATTTAATACATCATCAAAATTATCGTCTCTATTTTTTATTTAGCAATGTGAAAGTAAAATAAACAGGCTCTTGTATCGAGATCGCTTATCGCCCTATTATTATGACGGGCACAATAAGTTATTAATCTGTAAATCATTCTTGTCTGATAAAATATACGTACTCTGTTACGACCTCTGTGGTGTAAATTGTTAAGTATATACACGTAGATGATAATTGTGAGGTTCCATATTTCCTAAGTAAAAATTCTTGTTTTTGCTAGTAACGTTGTAGATTATAAAATGAATTATAAAATGAACTTTTCCTAAAATTCGAAGGCAAGTTTCATATGAGTCACTCTAAGACAGCACCCAACGTGATAGGTATACCGTCACTATATCGTCATATACAGACACTGACTGTTACCTATCTCGGGGGATAGGCAGGTTTCCTCACGGTGTTTTTCCTCACCGTTACCGAATGTAAAGTACATGTTTGAATTTCACTCATTGGCACATGCCTTAACCGGGATCCGAACCCAGGCCGTCTAATAAGAGGCCAGGTAGTCTTTCCCAGTAGGCTACAGTTGCTGTATGATTTTGTCTATTTACTCACTTACCTAATAACATAATAATGTACGTTGACCTGTTGAAGTTTCACATCAAATTTTATCGATCCCAAATACTGAAAATCTGATTAAATATTTTAGATTATTATTAAGCTACTACCACGCAAGACTTAACAAAATGAGAGAAAAGATTGATCTTATGTGGCTAGTACATTTGGTGTAATAGTCCTTAAAATAATTATTTCTGTACTCGTAAAAAAAGGTGGGTTAATGGGTGTAAATGAATTAAGAGAGATTTGTCTGGATCATTCCAGGTAGCGATCGATAGTCTCTGCCTATCGCCTTATGGACGTAAAGCCATGAATGTAAGTATGTACATAAACAAAATTAAGGACCTTTCTCAGTTGTCGGCATGTGAAAATGATTGACACTTAATACCAAGTTTATTTACATATTCAACGTGATAATAGTACCATAAATTTAAGTTTACTGTTGACATTATTGGTACTGACCTCACTCAACATTGGACATTTACGGTGATTGATTATTACCATAAAGTAAGTAAGGGTTATAGTGCAACCATTGTAATAGGCCGGATCTGACAGTCAACGAACCATATAATCCCTCTCGCAACTCTCGCCAAAAGACGACGCTTTAAATTAGTCAGGTTATATTGGACAAATGAAGTACTCCATTCGAATCAATGTAATATTTCAATTACAAAATAGTATCGAAATGATTCTTTTAATAATAAATAATTTTATATTAAATTACATATAACTATAGGTGTTAAAATATATATATTTCTAAGATGTAAATATCCAAAGGCCACGTTTTATTTTATTTCACACATTATGCAGGCTTGAAAAAGCACAATGTATGTACGATAATAAATTGAATGCATAACTCTAAAAGGCTTGTGCTGACCTCTATCATTTAGAGAATTAAACTTATCAGCCGTGGGAATAAAAAGTTCAGAAAGTTTTATTGTTTAATACAGTCCGAGATTAAAAAGAGATTCTCATAATAATATAGTTTTGACTGTAATTCTCGAAACATTGCATTGTTCTCCTTTTATCGTATTTATTTTATCCTCTTTTTACACTTTTCATTATTATCTTGCAACTTATATGTATTTAAATTTTATATATTCCTGTTTCTTGACATGTTTCATCTTTTTTTTTAATTCTTATTACTTTACTTACTTTTTCGAGACTTAGATACAAACATTTCGCAATGCCAGAGAGATAAATATTAATACAATGAGATGATCTACTGGACTCTTTAACAATAATTTCGCCGAGTAACCCATTAAAATTGACAACTGACGGATCGAATTGCAATATTAAAATCGAATCATTTTCTTTCCACCAATATTTTCAAGATTAGAAGTTTTGCAACTCATTACTCCACTAACACTGATCATTGATCGAGTGTTGTTTACGATGATCCGTGAAAGTAAACAATCGTATTAACATTTCCTATCACGTCCCTGTAAAGAAAGTTCGCACTGCCTCGATTAAGCGACTTTGAATAAATTATGCGGCCGCTTTCGTGTGTTTGTGCACTAAATTGTTGTTAAAATCCTTACATAGAAAGAAAAAACAACATACACACTTTGACACAACAACAATATTAAAGAGTACGTACTTGATGCAATGAAAAGGTGCTGTCTCAGTATTTATATCCCGTTTCTTTGTATATTAGTGACATATAGAAATATAATGTAGTAGTTATGTACCCTTATCCCTTAAATACTGACTTTCTTCTTTACGTGGCGTGATCAGCAACTAAGGGATTTGTTTTCAGTGTATTGGGCGATGGGCTAGCAACTGTTTATTATTATTCAATATCAATAGCATTTTAGTCGCACTGAAGATGACCGAAGAGATGTAATATCTCCAAATTCTGTCAACTCAAAAGGGATTGAAAGACGTGATATAAAATAAAAATTTGTTCAGATTTTAGTTTCTTCCGATCAGACAGAACATTCTTAAAACATTCCAAATTCACTTAATCTGAACTGGCTAAAGAAGTATTAACATTACGGTCTATTTCCCAAAGAAAAGCGATTACTGGTAAAATATTCACACGTTTATCTTACAAGAGGTGTCCGACTCACAAAAACAAATATTTTATTGCATAAATGCATGAAATCGGAAGAAAATCATAATAATTACATTTAAATTGTATACCGTCAATCATTTTGGTGTAGACAGTAAGTGCTAGCTGAAAATGACTTGGTTTAGCTGTGAAATTAAGTAAAATGAACCTTGAAGCGTTGTAATTGAGATCAAGTTTGTATATCAAGTGCTTCTAAATGGTTTATTAAGTTGGGGCTTATTCTGTCTGGAGTGATGTGAGAGTTTTGTATGAAGAAAGAATTAGTTCTTGGGTTCGCTATGAAACATTTATCGAAATCTGTGAGTATAGAAAAGTGTAATGAAGTTGTTTGATATATTGACAGTATAATTACTGTTTGCACGTTAATTTACTTTTTTACACTATATTTCCTTAGATGACTGGTTTAGCTTCTCGTACTTTCAATATCAAATCATTTAAGTATTTATTACCTATAAAAATAAGTGTTATTGGTACAGTAATATAAATAACAAGAGAAATGTTATGAATAAGCAAACTATTCAGTTCAGTCATTCGTAAAAATTTTAAATGAATAAAAGGATCTTGATATAAAATAATAATGGGAAACAATTTGTCAAGTTATATTTAACAGAATACGTACCCCGACTACAGAACTAGACTCACGAACATCGCTGCAGTTGGCGCGCTCCATAATGTCAAATAATCCGGTGTAGTACACACGCGAAACAGGTTGTATACAAGTGCAAACTTTTTACAAGTTCCAAATAGTTTTTGAGACCAAAAAGGATTTGTGTTACCGAACTATTTGGTCATCAAAAGGAGAGTTGTCAAATTGACGTTTAGTGTCATTTTCGTTTTGCCGCGCAAGGATTTTTTTATGTGAGTAAATTAAAAATTTCTTTAATTGTTTTTCATTAGGAAATTAAGAGAAATGACATTAAATTATATTCACTAGGTTACTAGATATATACAAAATGAGTATTTACATATATTTAATATTATTCTATGAATTTATTATATACACATACCTAGGTTTAAGTATTTGGTATTCTCATATGAATCAAACTTTGATTGTAAATTGTTAACAAGATTCATTTAACAGATATAAATAGTTAAGTAAACACTAAATTTTTATGGTTTTCATTGAATAAATAGTTCATTAGAACGGAAAGTTAGAAATTATCTCAAATGTAAATAGTATTAGTCAGATACTAACATTTTATTAACCTTAGTTGCGTTGTGGAAGTCAGAACCTAGATTAATAATTATCTGTCAAGTTGTAAACCTACTAATGGTATTTTTATTCTAGAAAAAGTCTACATAAGATGAATGGCCGATTTCTAAAAGGTTATATGTCTCATGTATTTAATAGGGACATGTGTCCTTTTAGAAATCATTGCTTCAGATATAAGTTATTTTACCTATCATATAAAACTACTGTTTGATTATTATAGAACTTTTGTACAAGCTAAACGCGAACTAATATAAGGTTTTAAAAGAGTGAGCCGTATCCTATGTTAGTGTAGGATGCAAAAAGAATGCTAACTAGCTGCCATTTTTTCCGAAGTGTTGGTAAATGGAATCTAATGGGCTATGGGCTAGCGATCTGTCACCAAAGTAACATATGAATGCATAACCCAGTATTCAAGCAAAAAGAGACCTAGGAGATATAAGCGTGTCTCCAGTGTCCTGTTCACCCGGAAAGGTATAAAGGGACGTGTGTGAGTTTTAATAACAATATTAACGATGTGCTGTACTATTCTTTCACTTCACTTCGATGCTTTAAAATGAAGATATAGGAACAACGTAGTTTTCTTTAAGGAAGAATGAAATATGGCGTCTATCTGACTGTCATATATTTCATGTCAATGACAATGTCTATAAAAGGTGAACTTAGAAGTACATATAACCACCAGTGTGTATGAGGAGGTGCATGAGTGTCAATGAAGCGAAAGTGGTTTGTCAGGATCGGGGGAAATGTGGATCCGTGGTCACTGCCTACACTTCTACAGGGAAACGGACGTGATGTGTATGTATGTAAAGAAGGAAACTAAAAAATACAAAAATAATTAAATAAAAATAAGAAAGTCTTGCGAAAAGGCCGAGAGCAAAAAGGTTGACACTGAATCCTGGATTACTCACGTCTTCATAAATAATTTATTGTAAGACTGACGTACGATGAACCTGAATACGCCATGGTGGGAACATGCACACAATGTCTTGATCTCGTTTTAGTCACTTTAGTAAATCAGTGTCACAGAACAGAACATGCGATGCTGGTGTAGCACAGCCTTTATTAAATGGTATACTTAAGGATTGTGTCTACAGAAATTGTCAAAATATTTAGTGAAAAAACATAGTACGAAAATGTATAAAAAAGACATAAAGTAAAATAATAGTTAAAGTTGTGAAAATCCTTTGTGAAAGGAACTAGCTCGTAATATAAAAATACCTAAAACTGACTCAATTAAGTTTCCTTCATTCTCCATAAGTGCATTATTAGTTAATGGTTACAGTAATATTATAACACTTTTAGTTGACAAGGGAAATTTACTTCACTAAAATTTGCGAATTTAGATATCTTCGTAATCATTATTCGGAATATGCTATTTGTAATAGGGTACTGAAATCACTAAATATAATCAGTGGCGTTCTGGTTTTGACTTTAAAATATGCCCAAAATTTCCAATAAAGTGGGCCGTAATTTAATCTTTATTTGTTCTTCAACTAAACATAAAAATTAAAGTACATGTAAAATACAATTATCTACTAAACTAAGGCCTATACTATAATGGTATCGATACAACATCCGTGCTAGCCCTGTTCTAACAAAGCAGTGAGCACCCATTGAAGCTGATAAAGATCGAAAGTGTAAATGGCAAGTTTTTTCCGACGTGATTATAGTTCAACCGACGTTGGGTTCAGATCACTACAATTTGTCATATTCAGAGCCATACTTAAACTAATGCTATAATATGTAATAATACTAATATGAAGCTATGATGTATTCGTATTTGAAATATAAAGTATTATATTACAAACATACATATATGTACATCGACGAACTTTTATCTCTTTCAAAGTGGAATGGGAGATATAATATATCTCCTCGGTCATTTTATAGCATAAAAGCAATTTTAAAAAGTATTATATTGCCTAATATAAAAATGCTTCACTCACGCCCATTAACCTCATTATACATGTTCTTCTATTCTTCACGCTGCGTACACCTGCCTTGGTCGGATCGTTGGTAATCAATAGTCTCTGCCCATCCCCCTAGGGACGTAGAGGCGTGAATATATCTATATAAATGCTATTAGTATTCGTCCCAAGTTTAACACTTATATTCGTACAGTAATAATAATTTACGACACGACACCATCACATTAATTGAACTAGCCCCTTGGTTAGTTCATTCAAGACTTATGTTAAGTGTACTAGCCAACCTGTATTTAAGAAATAAATACTTATTATACATAAATAGTATATATAAAATCAACAACCAGACTTGAAAGCCGAAGAGTTCTTATTCCTAACTCTGCCTCTATTGGGAATAGAACCCGAGACCTTACGATTAGCGTTCAGGTGGTTAACCAATCGCACCACGGAGGTCGCCAAACACAACAAGTCATACAGTACAATGAGACATTTAAAACTTTCACCTCATAGTCCTTTCACACCCTTTTAAATTAAAGTTGTGGTGTGTTTGATTATGAGAAGATGTTTAGTATTCTGCAAAGGCTGCGCTGGCTTCCAAGCATAAATTTCAACCTATTGCAATAAAATAAGATAAAAGTGTAATATAATTTTATGTAGCATTGTTTAGTTTTCTCCAAAGCCACAACAAGTAAACATAAAAGCAATATCATTTTATATTTCCGAATGCTCATAAACGTCAATATGAAATATATATTATTATTTGGTTTTGAAAACCACATTGCCTTTACAAGTGTACTTTCTAAAAGCACTTGCAACTCGAACATAGCCCAAAATAACATACGACCACCATGGCTTACTAAAACACTAAGTAAATACTTGTAATTGAGAGGTACGTGAATTCTTTTGAACACTACATGTATGTAAACACTTCACGTGAGCGATGCCTGATTGAGAAAAGTCTTTATTTTATATACTATACTAAAATATTATCAATAAAAGGGTCCTTATGACGATCTTGATATATAAAGTTAATACTTTGAATAAATTATTATCACTTAAGTTATTGTACAAAAGGCAAACAAACGCATTCACGACCATTGCGACACATGCGGGGTAGTTAGAGGTTCAGGTTTCTACCTCCGCAATTGCGAAGCTAGCAATTCTATGGACACCTCAAACACATGTGTTGATCAGATAATCAGTATTCAATGTGACAGGTGGTAAGCCGTGTCGCCATTGCAAGCAATGAATATTACCTGTTCAGGGAACAGGTAGATTTCCTCACGATGTTTTCCATCACCGTAGTATTATTTAAAAATATCTACCAATATAAACACCTTTGAAAAATAGGTAATATAAAATATGTACTAAAGAATATCGTATCTTTATACTGCTAAGATGCATATTTTCTCTCAGCTCCAATACACATAGTATTAGGAGAATGTGCGAAATGAAATGGCCTAGCAGTAATTTCTTGTGTAAGAATGTTTTACACTCCATTGATCTCAGATTAGTAGTAATTTGCAGAATTTCCTTTTCGTACGGATGATAATTAACACATAACAGAATAATAGCTAATAGTTAAGACGCATTAAGAATAATTGTATATAAAAAAAAAAACTTTTCACTACAAATAAGGCAGAAATCACGGAATAACCTCAATATATAAAGAAATATTATAAATTACACTAATCCTTTTATTAGTATAATTAATAAGCTATTGCACTTTTCATTATTAAAAAAATTGTATGGATATGTAATAAATCTTATTAAACCCATTGAAATATGCCGGCCGGAATCACGTGTAAATAATATTTATTCGTAATTATCTTTTAATATACTTCCACGATTTTAAAAAAGGCTAAGTGACAATTGTTGCTTATAGAAATATGTATGTATGTCTTATAAATATAATATATGTCTGTTTGAAATTTGAAAAAAGGTTCTACAATTCTGTCTTAGGATAGAAGTTTTAAATTAGCCTTTCCATGAAAGGCTATAAAGTAATAGCAAAACGTATCAGGTGGTTACACACGATTTTCTTATATTTTAAAAATTTAAAAAAATAGGACTGCCTCCATCCAAAATCAATTTACAACCGATTAAGAAAATAAAAAGAGTTTAAAGAGTTATCAACACAAAGTAGGTCACAATTTTAATCTTACGATATGTGGTTCAGAATTTCAACTGCTTACATTTTATTGCCACCAATATCCGCACATAACTACTAAGTAATCTAAGCTACAGAAGTGCTTACTAAGTTAAATACAGGTCTTAAGAGTATAGTATATTATCAGTTGGTACAAACTACTTCCTTTCGAACTCCTTTCTCCTCACTAGGTACTGGCTGGAAGGTTTTAGAAATGCCAAGAACGGTTGTTCAACTTGCCTTCGGGTTTGATTTTATTACATATACAATCACGTCTAATCATCCCTTTTTGGGATGGACAGATCCTAAAAAAATAACTCTTGAGTCACTTAATGTATTGATATTGATTGGAGGTTGGGTTTGGATTATAATATTGGTGGCAAGTTCCCATTCAATCACCCAATTTTCCATAGCGCTCTTTCAACGCATCGGAAAGATCAGCAGCAAGTTATCTTTCTTATTGCGTCCCAGACTAGCACGGGTTATGGAATTTAAATGTTGCCCGATAATATGATCCATTGATTTATTAATGTCTATTTGACATTTCCGTTTGTGCATATGTGATTTGCTGTCAATCAATCAAAATTATCAATTTAAATTTTAAGTAACATAGGTCGTAGTATTTTGATAGGTGAATATCTTGATGAATAACCTACCTAAGATATATATAAGTAACAAATACACCACTATAAAACGATGTAATAACCATCCTACGTTTATAACTAAACATATTTAAAGCAATCATCTTTTGAATATTTATTTGATAATAATATTAAAAGTGTTTGAATTCTCAGGAACAAAAGTACGAAGGAAAAGAATAGAGGTCAATAAAACACTCCTAAAGAATATTTAAATTTGAATGTTAAATTATAACTACAATACTTTTATGCAAAAAATCTCCCATAGTTACCTGAACTATAAAATTCGAATCATTAGTAGTTACTTCACAGCCACTTTTAAAGTACCATAAAAACAAAATGCCCATCATTGCTACCATCCAACATCCTATTTCACCTTAAAAGTACTAAAATCAAGGCATCGGCAGTGCTTTAGCTTAATATCTTCGTGCAATTGGTTTGTCCTACTTTAGTTCACTTTCTAAGGGAATGAAGGCTTGCGTTGTTTATTATATCAGATATTTCGAGATAAGAGAGGATTATATTGCCATAGGTATCTTCCCTTTGTGTAGTAGAAAGTGTAGGGCAGTTATTGGATAATAATACTGCAGATGAGATTTTGAACACACGTAGATGTAATAGAGTTTTTGATTAAGATTGAACAAAGATTTGTAATCCATTTTAGCGCAAATATTCTGTTGTTGAAGACAAGCTAGTATATTTAATTATACTCCCTTGTTAAATATAACAATACAAACCGTTTACTATTAAAACATACAAACTAGGGGTGTAGCTTGAATGTTTCAGAAAAATTTAAAATTATGTTCATAACAATTATATTATTTCTGAAGTTCATAATAATTACAGATTGAATAACCTTGATTGAATTAATAATGATATAAATGATAGGAATTCAATACAGGTAGTCAATACATCACCCAGAAAATAAGTTAGAAAGTATCGAACTCTTATTTAAATGTCTACTTAAAGTAGAAGGATATATACATATTATGTTGGACACGATTAACAAAATATATTTAAACACATGCTATCCCTATTTCAACTCTATACAATCGAAAGTGTGTGTATCAGTGAAGCGAAAGTGGTTTGCCAGGATCGGGAACAAAGGGTCTGTGATCTCTGCCTACGCCTTTAATGGAAAACAGGTATTAGCGAATGTGAAATTAAAATGAAAAGAAGGGCATGTATGAGAAGGTTAATGGGTGTGAATGAAGAATGAGAGATTTGTCAGGATTGTTCAAAATGGTCATCGATAGTCTCTGCTATTCTACTATCCCGTTAGGGAAGTAGAGGCGTTAATATATATACATACATATACATTCAGGCCCCTTCATTCTTTCAGGGTGGATTCTGTCCAACTCCTCCAAGGTTCTCCTCGGAGATATGATAAGATGTCACTTTTGAAGCATGAATATTCGATGGGATTGCGATGTTATTTGGAACTTTGGTACCAGGTTGCTAGCCCATTGCCTTATTTATTCTATTTAGCCCAAGGCCCTTAGTCGCCTCCTACGACATTCTGGGAAGAACGGCAGCTAGTTACCATCCATTACCATTACCAAGTTTTTTTACGTCCCTTACAAGCACGGGACATCGCAGTAATAGATACTATTCATCTTTTCAAATTTCTCAGTTGACAATAGCTTTTAAATCACATTATTAAATATAATATATTTTATGATAAATATATGCATGATATTGGGTAAATATATGTATGATATTTAAATAAGATATGCAGATTCATACAGATGGCGTGTGCAATTGTTTACATATGCGTTGAAATGTGAATGCGTTAATTAATGATGATTGATTGCATATAAACATCAAATGAAATGTAGGAAATTGATAGTTCCCGGTCATAAAATATGTATATAACAACATTTTAAGTGTAACAGTTTGAGATTTATTGATGCGATTTTCCGCTGATTCACACTCGATTCAAATATCCTTTATGTTACGTATACATTTGCATTCACGACGGTAAAACACTTTCAAGCCTGACTGATATAGAGTATCCATCATGAACTTAACTTTTGTAATGATCTTTTTTCATTCAAAATCCGCTTTTTACTTGATGATTAATATCTAACGAGACAGCGGCATTATTATTTATTGTAAGTGCATTTATTGAAATCGTACTGTCTCAAAATGTATAATTATATCTTATGGGATCTTATTAATGTACTGAAAACTTTTTTAAATTCCCTTAAATTTGACATCTTCAATCAATCAAATAAGTATCCCTCTTGGTGTCGAGTCGTACAAGGATGAAAACTAACCATGGTTACCAGTTCATCACTGTAATAGATTTTTAAGAGGAACTTTATGAACCTTGCTAGTAGTAGTCCGTTTATAGTCAGGGACGTTAAAAGAATGCTAACTAGCTGCCGCTCTTCCCGGCATGTCGTAAAATGACTAAAGTATTAGAGGTAAATATATATTAAACGATGGGATTGCAACCTATCACCAATGTTATCGCAACACCAATATTCATTTAAAAAGTATCCTATTAGATATTATATCTCCACGGTTTGGTTCACACTGAAAGGTATTAAAGGACGTGATTGTATATGTATATGTTAAAGAGCCTTTGGTAAATACATTATTTATTTGCATATGTTCACAAACATATCCAAATAAACGATATAGTAGAATGATAAAGAGTTATTACAACAATGTGTTTCCATCGAACAATAAATTCATACTGTCACGGTGTTTTATTGGAATTCCAAAGGAAATTAATTTTGGCATTTGACAGCATTTGTCTAGTACTTTTTACACATTCTTTTCCTAAGACTACTCTGTAGAGATTGAAAGTAATTACGCTATACAGAAAGCCATTTAGGAAGTAATTGGTCTCAGCGTGAGTGGCGATACGTTTTGCTAGGCAAATTATGTAATTGGTTTTTCATTGTCTGGGACGGTATGTGATGCGGTCATTGAACTATTAGGTCTGTGCAGAAGGTATATGATGGGGATATTATAATATATATGTACCTACTACTGTTGACCGCCACTTTGAACGAAAACAAACGCGTTCACGACGATTAACCCTTGCGGGGTAGTCAGAGGTTGAGGTGTTCTCTCCGCTTTAGCAAAGGTAGTAATTCTATGGCCACCTCGAACCCACGTGGATTCGAGGTGGCCACATTGAACAATCCTGGAAATTTACTCTCAAATGCTATTAACTTTTCGTGCATGCTTTCCTGTACATTCAAAAAAAGTTCAAAAGTAATAAAAGTTTTCATAATTGGCGTTCGCCTCTATTCAAGTTATTTATCACATTATATGCACAGGACTAATATTTGTCAGGATATAATGTTACTAGGAGTAGGCTCAGTATGCTTTCTTGAACGGTAGAAATTAAGTATATTTAAATCTAAAATGCTGTTGACCGTAAATGTACCTATTGTATCATTCCAGCCATTACAAGCATCAACCATCACCTAACGACATCTATTGTGCAAAGGCTAATTCACCTCTTACAATCCAATTAAACTATAATGCGAGCACGTCAACATACCTAATTGAGTTGAAATACGAGCTTTGTGCCCTTCGTTTCACTTTCATAGGTAGTAATTCGCAGGCTGCGGAAGTAAAAGTGGAAAAATGGATAGGTCGTGACGTTTTTTCGTGACTCCGTAACGCGAGTAGACAATAAAAGGAAAATAGTGATCAAGTAGAGATCACAGTTGTTGACTTTGATAATTGTTTTGAGCAACTAGAGAGTGGCGTGCGTCGCCCTACATCTGCTATGCGTTCGTACGGAAACGGAGACTTTGTTGTAGTTTTGTTGGTTGTTATTAATTGTTGTTTCGTAATTTACTCGTTTTTATTGGTTGTTGTTGTTGAGGGTTGTGTTGATTAATTAGCTAGTAATTCATGTTTGTATTTATTTGTCTATCTGAGATGAAGAAGGAATAAACACCTGTAAAGCCTTATAAAATGCCTTTTAATATCTGAGATTGATATATTGTATATCTACACAACAGCTGTACGATTATACAGCAATAATTGATTATTATTTTTGAAATATGTAAGTGAATTTAAACGATCTAATGACAATCTAAATATATGTATTTTAGATTGTACTTAGTTGCACATATTCTTCACTTGCCAACGACTTATATTAATTACCACCCTTGTACCTACTTGCCATGATTAGCTTTACATTACATACGAATAGTGTAGATAGGACATTTACCGTGTACGAAGCCTATTTCCCTAGAACCTACAATGTACATTTATAGGGGCTTTAGTCCACTAATGCGTTTAAGCACAAGCGCAGTTCAATATCAGATCAGTAATAGAGTGAAGTTGGTAGGGGGTGACCAAAAGTTTCAAATTTTATATTTAGAATCGCCTAAAGTGTCAGTTTTCGCTTAAAAAATGGCGAAATTGGATACTTTTGCTAATCCACTACCAAGTTCACACTATCTGATATGGAACAGTTATTTTGCAAAAAGCATTAGTGGACTAAGGCCCTTGTAGGAATATCGCTTACCCTTAATATAATAAACAATGACATACATCGATATCAATTCACGTTTTTATACGCCTCAAAAGAGAGGCGGACAGAACACCGAAGACATCCGGTTTGTCACTTTTTAGCCAGAGTATTAGGGTTGTGATGTAATATAGAATAATGGTAACAGGTTGCTAGCCCATCGCAAGTTAGATTCTATTTACCCCTGGTTTCTTAGTGGTTGCTACAATATGCCCTGTGAAAAGGCAGAAGATTTCCATCCCCTAACACAATACTAATTTTCATCCAAAACTTAAAACTTACCATTACAAAATTTATAATATATAATAATAACATAATCTATAATATAATTTCAGACTGACCAACAAAGAAAGCAATCAAAACCCACCCAGACGAACTTCGGCTTCTGCAGACAATACTAACAACTATAATAACCAGGAAATCGTACACCGTATAATGCAACGAAATTATCGTTAGGAGCCAAGCAAAAAAGCTATAAAGGTCAGACAGACCCGTGATTTGCAAAACCATAAATATGATGATAGAGACGTGTTCGTGACGAAAATCGTGGTCAAATGGGACGTCGTTTAAAGTGAAACTGTGACGAGGTGCACATAGTTGGAGACGGCGATACGTCACGACGGAAGTTACAAATGAAGTTCAGCGGTAAGTTTAACTTAGCTTAAGTAAGTTTAGTAAAGTGACTTAAACATAACATACGCTTCACGACTTGTGTATACACACTCCCTTTTTATTATGGCGGGGTAGTCAGAGGCTTGAACGCCCTTCTCCGAAATTTCGAAGGCATGTTAGATATGGGTCATTCGAAGCCCGCGTATCACTAGATAGACATCACCCAACGTGATAGGTAGTTTACCGTATCGCCGTATATAGGCACTGACTATTACCTATCCTGAGGGATAGGCAGGTTTCCTCACGATGTTTTCCCTCACCGTTAGCGACTGTAAATTATGTACCTAAATGAAAAACACATAGTCATAAAGTGGCATGTGTATGTAATATGCGTTCATGATAGAAAAATCCTTTCGGTATAGTATAGCTTGAGTGTAAATTAACAACTGAGCGTTCTGATAGTCTTTGAACACTCGAAACTAATTTTTTACGTTAATCTTTATTTAACGTGACTGATGGTAAACAATGACACGATACTAATTATTGCCAATATCGACGAATAGGTTCCGCGTGATGCTTTTCTTCATCTTTAGTTCAATGTTTATTTATGTAAATATCAGTGTAAATATGTGCTTATTACATCGATAAATTAGTCTGTATTTCACGTATTTGTCTGCTACATACATAAATACTCGTACGTGAAGATATCTGGTTAATTATGATCTCTTGCGGTCTAGGAAGATAATGATTTTTTATGCTATGACTAACAAAGATAAGAGGATTCATTAGGTATTAGGACGTTAGGTAGGCTAACGTACGTATTATTACTCACATATTTTAACTATAAACCTTTATAAAGTCTTTATTATTATATAAATTACCTTGTAAATATAACTAATAATTAAAATTACTTCCATACATTCTTATCATATGATTTGGAAGCCAAATAGCGAGAAGAATATCATCTGTTAACATTCCATTTAACTTCGAGATAAGCTCGGCATAATATCTATGTCGGACAAATGAATTCATAATTACATAGTTGACTCATTGAATTTATCTCCATATTAATCTAATTACATTCTAGATTGATGTGATATGAAATAACTTGTTGTACAAAGAGAAATCTCCTATTGAATTTTCAATATGATATAACAAAGAATAAAAATATAATTAAAAATAAAGTATCATTATCTTCAAAGGTATGGTCAGAACCATGGGATATTCAATAGCTCTTTCATTACCCCGTGGCAAGTAGAGACAAGAAAAGTAGGCAACTAAAGTTATAGGATGAATTAATCTGATTTTTAAACTGCCACCTTAACAAAAACAATATATTATCATGCAACAATATTACAGCTATAACATTATTATTTACATTTAAAACCATACAGTTGAGTTTAACCTGTCAAGACTCATGTTATCCATAACAGAATCAAAGACATGATATATGTACATTTGTTAATGTTACTAACAACTTAATTAACATCTTTACTAACACATACTATCACGTATTAAACAGCATCAGATTATATCACCACAGTAAAACCAGAGTTCCATCAATCAATCATAAGCGAGATTAAGATCATAGCGATTAGTCCGTTTGATATAGCAGATAAACGATTTTAAAATGCTTTAATTGCTGACCAATTCGCATGTTACTTTCGCTGCCAGCTCACTCATAATTTGTTCTGACGTGAGTAGGTTTATTACGTTATTATTACTGGGTAAGGATGTGTCTGAATCGCAATAGGTAATTACATATCCATACAGCATCTTTAACGGCGACCTCCGTGGCGCGATCGGTTAGCCTGAACGCTAATCGTGAGGTCCCGGGTTCGATTCTCGGTGGCGGCAGAGTAAATAACGACGCTTTCCTTCTGCTTTCCAGTCTGGTCGTTGATTATTTATGCTATTTATGTATTTATCTATATATAATAAGTTTATATTTCACAAATTTACGTTGACTAGTTTCAATTGTGTAATTATGTCTAAATATTATTATTATTACCTTTAATCCCTTTTGATGTTTGAACCTGGGAGATATGATGAGATTTCAATGGTCACTTTTAACCATGAATGTTGCCCCTAGTCTCTTAGTCGCTTATTACACCATGCTAGGAAAAAAGGTAGCTAATTAGCATTCTTTTATCGTACCAATAGAACGGGACGCCAGGTATAATCATTGGAATAAGTATAGCTGAAAATCAAATAGGAATTCTAATTGTCAAAACTATTTTGAGTCAGTTAATGTCATATTAAAAGTATAAATACGCACCTTCGATAAGCTATGTAAACTAGATATTGTAGGGAAAATAATGTCGATGAATTAAAAACGTATTTATATAATATTAATTATGAAAGAGATAATATCAGTCGTTTATGGTGCGTCAACAAAGTCAGCAGCTCAGTGAAAGTTGAAAATAAAAATAATTATTTTCGGCTGAATATTTAGTCTGTTGTGATGCCAAATTGGCTAAATATGTTTGCTTTAGGATTATATTTGGATCCTCAACTGGATCAGACCGAAGAACAAGGAAGAGAAGAATTTGAGCTTCGATTTCGTTTTTCTTCGGTTGTAGCGGCTGGCGACGTTGGTGTAACCATGGCTATGGAATAACAAGAAGTGCAAACGCCTTGGCATCAGTGTTTGTGCTTCAGCCGACATAACCTTAGTGGTGAATGGCATAGTAAAGAATTAAAAAAAGAGATAATATTTCCCTTAGGAGGCAAGTCAACTTCGCAAAGAATTAATTGTGAGTGCAAGTTAGTATGTACTTCTTTGCACTTTTAGATTCCTATTTATGAAGTGCAAAATAGCTAGTGAAAAACTTTGATTTGAATGGTCAAATATTTTCTAAAATAAATTTTCTATATAACCATCTCGGTCCATATACGTCGACATACTCTATATACTCGTACCCATTTATATCATTTGCCCACATACACAATATCTTCATCTATATCTTAATTTCACATATATGAAAAGAGTGATCGTGTGTTTAATAGCAGCTGGAAATCGCGTGGATAATCAGTAATCGTATCAAATGCATGATGTTAGTCTCGGATTAACGATCGGATTTGAAGTTGGAAAGTGTCTTGTTAAAGACGGTGTGGAGAGCTTTTCTAACAGTTGATTAAGGTTGTATATACTTGACGTTAATTACTTTTTCGTTGAAGGGAAAAAAATCGAGATTTTTGCGTCCAATTTTTATGACTAAGGATGTATTTCAGAACATTTGGTATTTGAATCTTATGGCCCTAATTCCTGAACCATACCAGGTTATAATAATTGTTTGAATATTTTTGTACAATTAGGTATACATTAAAATAATATTTTTTTTAGAAATGATGCTATACTTTTCCTTGGAAACGAACATACAATTAAGAAGACCATTTCAAACATTTGGTTAAAGTATTAAAGTAATATATTTAAATTCAAATGATTATGTTTATAAGATAAAAGGTAAAATATTATTACTATTAAATAATGGATAGTGCTTAAAGGAACATCCGATAGTATGAAAATGATCTCCTAAAATACTGAATTGTACCCCAAGATAATACAGTCCCAACCAAAAACTAACATTTGCTGAGCGTTTAGCTATATTTTGGTGTGCGTTTTAGTATTTGTAATGTAGATACATTGAATTATTTTCCTTATTAAAGTTTAAGAATTCTAAAAGTTTTGTTGCAGTGCCATCTATACAATGTTGTAAGAACTTCTGTTTGGAGAAAGTTATATTATGCTTCGTTTGTGTTATAGTTATAGTAGTAAAAGTTAGATGGCGTTATAAGCAAATGTGCATTTGTATGCGATGAATAATTTAATGTATAGTGAGAATAACTGTATGCAAGAATTTATTTTACTCATTTATCCAAGTAATCCAATGATATTAAAAATTCACTGAAATAAACTAACTCTTGTAACGCCTTTAAAATTATTCATGAACAGGGAAACTTGGTTTGGGTAGTAAAGAACTAACTTAACTGACTACCTATCCCATTAAATATGGTATTTATATGTGGGATTTCTATTCATAGAAAAATACATTAAAAATATCTAATTTCTAATCCTTTGATCTGCACTCTCCTGCAATAGAAAATGTTGGCCATTTTCCAACTTAATGTTAAGATTAAGAATATTGTAGTGTTGTAACAAAATTTTTGTTTAACATAAAAGTAAAAAGAATTATACCTAGCTGCCGTTCTTGCCGGCATGTCGAGCGATCAAGGGACTAGGGATCAACGTATCTATTGGACGATAAGCTAGCAATCTGTCACCAATGATCTATGTATATAAATACAACACCAATATGCACGATATTTAGGCACTAAGGAGATAGGTATTTTCTTGTCTCCAAGGTTCTCTCAACCCCGAAAAACATTAAAGAACGTGAATGTATAAGTATAGTACCCTTGTTAGCCTGGTAGGTAAGATATATATATATATTTATAATATTTACGTCTTTACCTCTCCAAAGAGCCTCTTCCATAGTTATTATTCTCTTATGTATGATCTTAGCAGCCGTCTTGCAATGGATGTCTGAATTTGTTCACCACCACCTTAGCTCTATAAATTGATATTGTCTGCTAAAAAGCTATCAATGACTTGATAAATTAAATCTTTAAGTCATTGAGCTAGCGATATATAATTCGACATTTTTTATTGATCGTCATCTATTTAAATTACTTATACATTCACGTTCTTTAATTTTTTGGAGGTGGAGAGAATCTCAGATACAGTAATCTTCTTGTTTACTTATAGCATAATTGTCGAGATTAAGACGGTATAGATATCGAATTTTGGTGACACTGTGCTAACTCAGCAATAGATTTCATTGACCCTAGTCCCTTACTCGTCTTTAACAACATACCAAGAAGAACTGCAAAAGTTACCATTATTTTTAGCCCACACTAGATAGAGACAAGTAAATTAAATTACTATATAATTCGTCTTAGTAGATAAAAACTCTTATCTCTCTGGATTCCGTATGTTCGATGAGCCAGAGTTCTTTCAAGCGTTACTAGATATACGGTACAGCCACTCTTATGTTCCATGCATCATTTTTTGTACACTTCATTGCAGTTCTTTCTGTTTATTTTATGGTTATAGTTAAACTGTATGATTTCTAATAAAGACTGGAAGATACGTATATAATATTGATGTTTATTTAAACAGTACTTTAATATATTGGAAGGGATGAAAAATAGCACTCCTACAAACAGCTGAATGATAGGAATATATTTTATAGATTTAGTTATGCGTTAAACTCTATATCACAAAAATAACGTACAGTTCATTAAATTATATATGTCAAGTTTGATATGCAAAGACATAAATTATTTTGTTTAATACATGCATAAGGACACAATAAAGTCGTAAGAATAAAAAATTCTCAACTCCTAGGGATACATACTAGATACACTCCAATTTTTAATTATATGACAAAAGAGATTGAAAGTTTGTGGTGTGATCCAGAGACGATATTAAACTTTTTGAACGTTAAAAAGATCTAATTGTTATTATGTTAATAGAAAAAAGTAAAATAATGTTGTTTCATGTAATCATGCGCACTTATTAATACTATAATCTTATTCTTATTAATAATTTTAAGCCACAAAGAATCTGCTCGGCCACAAGTTTAAGTCCTTTAACCGTTTTTGGTCTAAACAGGACCTTAAAACCCTAATAATCTCTTTTGCCAGTTTGAGATGGACATCTGAATCTCTGACTACCTCGCAAGGGTTAGTGGGCGTTAACGCGGTTGTCTTTGTCTTTTACTAATTTAGGCTTAATATGAGAATCGAGGTTACGATAATATTAATATTTAACATTCTAAACACGTAGCGAATTACCTGAAGAATCTATATATACCCCTTATTTCTTAATTGCCTTCTTTGTCATTCCGGGATAAAAGGCAGATAATTAACTTCCTTACGTCCCAGTCTCGTATGAATCTCGAACGATCGATTTATGCCTCCTACTATACTAGTGTATCGATACGATTCCTATACGGCCGTTTGCCTGGAAGTAGGCTGTTGTACCGTTGTGTCCCCATATTCACGTTGGGTGCGGTTAGTGTGGCATCGAACGCTGCGTTTGAATAACGTGCGATCGGACGAAAGAGGCGAATCGTGTGGTGTTTAGGTAAGCTCCAGCGATTTTTATTAATTGTTTATTATATGGGAAAAGATTTAATGTACTGAACTAAATGATTAAGTTAGCATCTGAGAGTTAGTAACTAAGGATTGTAGGTACTATTTTATACGAGTTGAGTTTTCCTTTAATTAGGTAAGCTCTAGTTATAATTTGTTAGTTATTTTTTTTATTATATGGGGAAAGATTTTCTGTATTTTACTAAATGCTTAGCTAATTATCTGAGAGCTAGGAATTGAAGCTACTATTTGATATGAGTTTAATTTTCCTTGAATTTAAAAAGTTGACTTGAGTATACTTTAGCGATAATTTGTAAAAAATATTGAGGATGCAATTATTTCAGTGTTTTGCAAATATCAAGCACATTTACGTATTTGTGTAATACGAGTGCATTATTTTCAAATATGTGACTATAGAATAGATATGTACTTTTAGACAGGATTGGCAGAAGTATAGAACATCTACCTATCGGTCACATTTGTAACATAAGTGTAAACCACTTATTTTAAGTTGTATGTGAGATATTACTTTAAGAGAGAATATGTAATTAATTTCATTTAACTTCTTTATTCAATCTTTTATACAATGTCCTAAAATTTTTTGTCTTATGTTGCGGTCAATATGATTTGAATATGACTGGCTTTTTAGTTATACTTATTTATATATCCAATATTTATATTCCAATATTTTAACTTATTAATAAGTTCAGCAAATCAATAAACTAGAGAAAATATTAGTTACACTCGATTCTTGACATCATTTATAAACTATGATACTTTAGTTTAGTACTAGTTTAGTTACTAACTAGTACTAAACACTTTACTAGTAACACATTACTTTTTAAATCTAGGTTAACTGCTAATTCTACATTGATGCGAAATGCCGGTCTGGATCGTAAATAGAATGCAATCAACATATATAAGTAGCTATAAACATAAAATTTCTAAACTTATCTAGTAGTTTATTTGGCTGTTGTTAGATGATGTAGATTGTTAAGGATGTTAACATATTACTAATTATGAGATTAGGGTACCATACCTAGAAGATTAGTGTATTTATTGAAATCGAATAATGGTATGATTATAAATTATATTTGCTATATTTAATAATTATTTTTATAAATATTCTCACGTCTTTTACACTTTTTTGTAGGACATATTATGCTTAACTTTTGGTGACCAGTAAGTAAATAAATCTTATGAACTTATTATAAGGTTGTTAGTCCATCATCAAATATCATCTTAAACACAATCAGGTTACAATATTCAACCGGAATCACTCATAAATATGACGGCCGTGTTTACGTGGTCAATCCAAGGAAAAGACATCAACGCGTGTCTGCGCTCGTTCCGATCCATGCGATTGACATGCTTACGGCTAGAGGCGGCGAGAAGTTTTGTTTTTATTTACTTTCTTCGATGCATTTATTGTGTAGAAGGTTCTGGTTATAGAAAAGGAAACTTTCTAGTTCTAACAATTTGATAAATAACGGATATTTATCACTAAATAGGAACATAGTTATAAGGGAAGAATATCATAGAGTGCTTAACCTACAAACATTTATAATTTACGATGAGGTTTAACTAGAGCTTAGTTATAACGCTAAGGTTTTATAAGCTTATTAATATGACAATATTTCTGGTTTCAATGACTCATATTACGTGCTGAATCCTTTAGATCTTTCTAGTCTTTCCAAGTACCGCTTTCTTATGAGTCACCTAACGTCAGTGTAGTTAGAAATTATCTTGTTTACGTACAGATAGAAATTCGTATCCTATTTCATATCATTCATATCTTCATTTTTGTATAGATATATTTAATATTTTACAAACGTCGCTGCTAGTATTCCATTAACAACTGCATCCAATTTCATTGATTTTAAAACCTTGAGCTGATTTTAGAGATTTATCATATTATCTCTTTTTATTACATACTTAAACATATCACCCGTTTCCCTAAAGAGGGGTAGGCAGAGATCACGAATCCCCATCTCTACCAATCCTGACAAACCACATTTGCTTCATTGATGTCTCCGCAGATACACTTAGCGGCTATAGGTACTTATTATTACAATCGTAGTACTTCTTTTCACGCAAATAGTCGAAACATAAGTGTGTCGAATCTTACACTCATTTTCGCGGGTCTTAATCACCAAAACAACTAAAAGCCTTAAAAGTCGAAAGTCTCAAAGTCCCGTTAGGATGTGCTCAAATCTCTATCATCGGAGCATTTGACACACATTTCTTTGGATAAATGGAGGCTTTTGTTTTATCAAACAGTTGGACTAAATGGCTCTACTGAATTGTCTTTTTGCATTTTCTGTAAGGCCAAAGTGTGTCAGATTTGATTTACTGTTTCACATTTTTTGTTTCGTTAAAGTTGGAAACATAATAAGGAATAAGATGAAAAAGAAGAACGATATAAATAAAAGTAGCCTTATTAGTTTTTAAAATACTGAATTGTGTAAAAGTGATATTATTTTCTTAACCGACTGTCCACTTTTCATATATTTACATTTACATAGTGAAAACTTCTACGGAAAACATTTAAATCCACTTCTTGAACAATTTTATGCTTGTCAGTCTGTCTATATGATGAAATAACAAACTTAATGACGCACTAGAATAGTCAATAGGCCAAAGTTATAGCCGGTACGCACATTTCCTTAAACTTTGAGTGATTCGCAAATTTTGCTTAGTCACAGAAATATTACGGATGCAAACCGTATGTGGGTATGCAATTCATGACTCGGTCACGAATTTATACATCAGCGTGTATTCGGTTACAAAATTTCATGAATTGCATAATTGTGGACTACATTTTTGACACCAATAGGTTTATTTTTATACAATATGAGTTGTTAACGAATATAACATAAATTTACAAATTTTTCCCGTCCCGTGCAAGTCTGTGAATGCTAACTAGCTGCCGTTCTTCGTAAGAGACGACTAAGGGACTAGGGCTAAATGAATTAAATAACGTAATGAGCTAGCAATCTGTCACCAATGTTCCATATGACACCACACTCCAATATTTATGCTAAATAACGACCTAGGAGATACTAAATCTCCGAGGTTTTGTCCACCTCGAAAGGGATCGCAGGACTTGAATGTATATGTATGTATGTTACAAAATTTTACGTAAAATAGAGTCAGAGGTTTTAGAAAACACTCTTGTGATTGTGATTTACACTAATTTGCTCTATTTATGTCGAGGTTTAGTTTATTAGAGTAGAATTTCTTACAGTAAACTATATAACATACATTTTATTTTCAATAATATTATTCCTTGTGGAGTAGTCACAGGTTTGTGTTTCCTTCTCTCCAATTGCAAAATTAGTAAAGTTCCATTTAAATGCAATGACAGTCGTGATGCAATGAAAAGGAAGTTTTAATAAAGTTTTACTACAGTTTAAATAAGAAAGGTTTCGTAATGACTCTCTCTTTCTATCTTCAAGACAGAATGTTATTAAAATAGATACTTTAGAATAAATTCAATTAATAAGCACTGATTTACCGTCTCAAAACAGGTAATGACACTAGTGTTCTCTCGTTATTATCTATTATGAGCTTAAAACAATATTATACTATATACGCACTTGTCTCAAATAACTTTACGCAGAAACTCTTTTTGTCTTATCAAGATCGTAATAAAGCTAATATGAAAAATCCCTAGAGGAATCAATATGCAAAATAGGAATAAATTGTACTCTGTAAGGTTAATAAGACTATTTAGAAAACAAAAGTTCGCAACATACAAAGGCTATATCGAAGGTTTTGCTAACACTTAACTCTACTTTGCATTCAACACAATGATAAATAAGCAATATACACGTATTATTACAATGAAACCGTAGTCTGTAACATGTTATGTTTTCGTTTGACACAAATTATAATACACTGACACAAATACGTGTAAATGGATGCCAATTTTGGTGAGCATTGATAGATACATATTAAAGCATATAACAATGAAAAGTATTTAATTTGTTCTTATAACATACGCTTCACTACTTGTGCATACACAGTCTCTTTTTTATTGTGTCGGGGTAAACTGAGCCTTGAGTACCCATCTCCGCAATTTCGAAGACATGTTAGGTATCGCTAGATAGGCTAGGTATAGGTAATTCGAAGCCCATGTTTCACTAGATAGACAGCACCCAACGTGATAAGTAGGGAACCGTTTCGCCGTATACAGACAATGACAATTAGCTATCCCGAAGGATAGGCAGGTTGCCTCACGATGTGTTCCCTCACCGTTAGCGACTGTAAATTATGTAATGGTAACATAATGTTATATCAACATAACGAACATAATTTTATATTATCTTTGTTACCTTTTAATTAAAAGACATTGTATCGTAGGTTATGTATTCTCACGCAACCTTATGCCGTTAGCCATAACACTTTAATCACAGTTATTTAATATTGTTTTAACTGTGTAATGAGGGAAACAAGGTTACGATAATAAGCTATTCAATATTTCTCACATTCCTAACACTGCTTCTTTTTATCTCATTCGAAAAACTTAAAGCGACAATAAGAGGTACAGTAATTGAACTTAATAGGTTTGTTTTATACGTTTCAATAAATTAGTATGTATAATTACAAAAAATAGTAAAATAAATCAAAACAAGTGTTATACTTACCAATGAGTTTCACGTCTTTCATTGAAGCTATTTTTGTAAATACGTGTAAACGTTCACGTGTGTAATGAAATGCATTCATAATAAACCAAATGTTATAGCCAAATAATAGTGAATTTTTTAAGTTTATTTGATACTTTTTTAGTTATATTGGCCCCAGAACCAAATCAAGAAAATATACTATCAGTGTTAAAAATATACAAATGATTCACCAATATTAAAAAGTACATACATAAAAAGTAAATATACATTCACATAATTCCTATTGAGGTGGATAGAACCCTGGACATATTAAAACATCGCTGTGGTCGCTTTTTACCATTAATATTTTTAATATAAGTATTCCTTGCATAAACGTAATGTGAAACTTAGAATACGCACAAACGAACTAGGAAAGTTCCAGCCGGTAGTAAAATCAATGTTCCGTTTCGTGGCCACAGCACGTTGCCTAAGGTGACAAATTCATGGCAATTTTTCACTGTTACGATACGTCTGGTCCTTAGCTAACTACAGCTTAGCTCAGGGAAAACATATGTTGTGTACATTCAACCTAGTTTACGTCCATTTAAGCTATTATTGTAAAACACATAATAATATGCGATACAACCATCTATGTACCTTTGCCTGTGCTATTCTGAGTCATTAATAGAATGCTAACTAGCTGGTAATAGTTAGTGCTTGTAAATGGCGACATGGCTTACCATTGGTCACATTGAGTACTAACTGTCTGGTCAACACGTGGATTCGAGGTGACCATAGAATTACTACCTTCGTAATTGCGGAGATGGACACCTGAACCTTTGACTACCCCGCAAGGGTTAATGTTCGTTAACGCATTTGTCTTTTGTCTTAACTAGCTGCCGAACTTCTTATATTGTTGGATTATCGTTGAACGTAAGTTAACGTTAACTATAAGTGTTCTGGCCACTCCGGGAAGGATTAGAGTACGTGAATGTTAACGTATACGTATACTTCGCTGATACTAATAGTTAAGATGTCCGAGGATATATCGACACTGGAAAGATTATCTATTATATGCAATTTCACAAATTCACAGGAGAGCGATTGATTGCACGCACTTTTTTTCGACTTTTTAAAACTTTTCATGTCTCCAAAGTTCGTCACTAAAATCGATGTACTTAATAGTAAGTATGTTTCATATAAGATAAAAGAGCGCTCAATTGTTTACCGTTAAGAAGCATTTTTCAGACCGTTAGCGATGTTAATATTGACATATAAAGCAGAAGTTTCACGCTTCACATCACTATTATTGCTAGTAGCACAATCTTGTTACTTTATTCTCTCGTTACTACATACGTTAGTATGTTATAAATATCTCAAGAGTTTGGTTGGAGTAGTTTAGTATAGTTAAAATTTCTAAGTTGTTCTAGGTAGATATAACCTCGTAAACTAAGTAGAGTCATCTTTAGCTAGATGTTACTTGATCATCATTTAATAAGTTCTATTCATTTTAAGTTCTTAAGTTCTGTCTAACCATAAATGGGATAAAAAAATAGTTTAACCTTACGCTAAAACGGAAAATATACAATATAATAGGGTATCCTTAAAATTAAATTAACATTTACGTAGGTATAAAAATGGGAAAAAATAAGGCATCACAATGATTTAAATGATTATAAATTTAAACATATATGCTAATCCCGACTACATATCAAATACTCAAGTACATACAAACCTCTATAAGAAATCACAACCGCAAAATGTTTGTCATGTCGAAATCATGACTAATCCCTTTCTTTTACCGTGTTAAGATTCTGTTAGGAATTTCATTAGCATTAGGATATGGTGACGACGAAATTCCTTGCGGTAGGTTTTGTACTGTTTTTAAATTTGCATACATACATGCCATTTATGTTCGTAAGGCCCGATCAGTCACTTTTAGCAAGTAAAATCATTAAGGGATTGCTTTATGGTAATTTAAATAACACGTCACAAGGAAAACTTAAAGTAATATACTCGTAGGATAGCAAAATATTGGTTATATTTAAATAAAATCAACAATCATTCTAATGTATTGAATAAAGTCATGTATAAATTTACGCCTCTACATCCTTAAGGGGATAGGTAGTCAAAATCGATCGCCACCTGGAACGATCCTGACAAACCCCTTTGGAATACATATTTAAAGTACGGTTAGAGAAAGTAAGTATTGTCAAATTAAATTAAAAATTTTTTTTATCAATAATAAATTCAACCGCATCAAACACGAGCAGATTGGCAGCTGCTTCCAAAACCAGAGCACGAGAGGGGAATTTCCTATAACTTATTTAACCGCTATAATCTCGTGTAATAAGGCCTTATGTCCGTTAAAACAGGTTGTGCGGTCAGTGACCATGTGGCCCTGACCGTAAGACTGTTATTTATTTATATGTGACGTTGACCTACATATTTTGTTCCTTAGAAATCTGTTGTCTATTGTTGGGAATGAGTAATAGGATTTTAGTGATGGGATAGTGATAGTGGATAGTATTTGGTTACAATATGTGTTCGTGTTTTGTTTATATTATGTTATTGGGTGGATAGAATAATTCAGTTGTTTCGTACTTACTGTGTTTAATATATAATGCAATTAGTAAAGTTATCTGATTTTTTTCATTTAAGGAAAGAGATTGAACAGAATAAGACTGTACAACATCTTGGTGAATAAATGTTCAGCTTTAATTTATGACCTTTTTCTTCAACCATCGCGTGTATATAAAAAACATAGCTTACTAAAATAAATATACCAAAAATTACATGATCCATATTTATTATCTGTATTGTCTTCGGTTAATGTAATTCTCAAAACTATGCATGTATAAAATGTGACCAATATGTTCCATATTCCTTAATAAGTTAAGGAATTTTCCTGTAAACTAAGATCGTTTTCGCACGTTACAGGAAAGTAAACACAGTTCTTTCCTGTTTCTTGCAAAACAAATTCTCAAACGAGTCATCGTTTTCTTTATTTGGGAATTAAGACCAATGTGATTAACCTTACGGTTGTCTCCGTTACACAAATATTTGGCGGCCGGTTCTCAACTCGTTTGTAACAGTGGTTAACGAGTGTGCCCAAATGTTTAATTGACATAATCATAATTATGGGCAAATATCGTAAAGTGTGCTACGGTCTTTATGCAAATTTGCTGCCTAAGGCTCTTATTTTAACCTACATTGCTAATATTAACATAACTTTGCTAACATGATATTCCTATATACGCATCAGCACTGCAAACAGTTTGAGTAAATTTGTGTACTTGTTCACGATTCACTTGATGCTAGTATATGTATTCAACATGGCAGGTGATGATATAAACACAAGTCATAATCGACAGTAGACTATCTTTAATGAAATTTCATAACTGAAACCATAGTCATAATCCTAAATGTCGATGATCGAAACGTTATGTTACCTCATCCATCGTTAGTTTAATATTAATATTATAATAAGTTAGTTTCCTCATACTTATTTCATGTGCATGACCAATCTTTGTTGTAATTTTATGAACCGTTTGTTGGGTTCGAGGTGGCCATAGAATCACTACCTTTGCAATCGCGGAGATGGACACCTGAACCTCTAACTACCCCGCCAGGTTTAATGGTCCTGAACGCGTTTGTCTTGTCTTTATTATCCTCATTCTGATTTTATTTTTGTTTGTTTCAGGTATTCACGTCCTGCATCATGGCGTGGGGACACTTGTCGTGTGTAAAATGGACTTTAGTTTTAGTTCTAGTGCTATTATGTCAGTTTGTTCATTCGCGTCCGCAACAGGCGGAAAGTTCGTCAACTGTGTCTAGTGATATAAGTGTAACCACTGAAGAGAACAGGTATAAACGTAGATTAAGTAATCATTATTCAGTAGGTAATGTAGGAAGAAGGTTCCAATATTCACCCTATTGGAGCGTCGATCGCTCTGATACAGATAGGTTTAACAGCAATGAAAAAGGAAGTCAAAACCAAAAACCGTTTAAGCATATTTCTAAAATTGTTTATAGAAATACAGTAGGTAAGGTTAATAATACGAAAAAAACAAACAGTTTCATAAAAGATAAAGTTAAACTAGAAATAGAGAGTAAAGAAAAAAAGGATAAAAGAAAACCTCAAATTAAAAAGGTAATTACAAAATGGACTGATAATGCAAGAGGAGAAGATTACCTAGGTTTCAAGTATGACAGTCAAAGTAGTGAGCATTACAATGCTAACAGCGAAAGTAACGAAGTACAAAAAATACATTATTTAAAACCTCTAACCGCTAAGCCCATCGACACCAACATTTACAAACTGTATGATACAAATAAAAACAAACCAATCAATTCTTACAAAGAACCCTATGTACACTCTAACAAAGTTCACATAATTGACAATTACCAAGGCTATACACCCCCACTTTACTTCGCACCTATTAGTCCTACACCCATCATCACAAACATAGGTTACCCTAAACCATGGACTCAAACATCCAACGAAAATTACAACACAAACCATAAACCCACAACTCCAAAACCCAATAAGCCAACCAATAACCACAAAGACGAACATGTAGTCCACAATTATCATAATACATTCCATAACAGTTATCCATCCGATATTCACAACAGTAACAGCAATGAGGTTACAACTTTCACACCTCCGTCGGTGCACACAGAGAGAATCATAATACGGCCGGAAGAGTACAGCGGTACTATGAGTGACTGTCCCACAATATATTTGACTTTGAACAACACATTCCAAGGGCAAGCGAAGGAGGCGTGCCCTGATTTGAACATAGCTGTGAACACCAACGTTCTAAACAAAAATGTAGTAGTAGAATCCGATGAGGAAACCGAAGATATTTTCCCTGATGAAATGGGCTTATCAGTTAGTGATAGTTCAGATGATTTAGCCAGCGATGAGGCTGAAAATTCTGATGCAGAATACATTGAGTCTAGTGAGAATGCAGCGTCTAGTGTTGAGAGTGCGTCAGTTGAAGGCGCATCGCTGACTAATTATAATGCTAATGGGAACACTGCTAATTCTGGGACTAATACTAATGCGGCTTCTGTAGCTGCAAGTCCTTCCAATGCTTTGGCTGCTGTTTCTAAGCCAAGTAGACCTCAGAACGATAATGATGATCTATTCAGCTTGTCAACTTTTGTAGACTTTTTCCGACCAGCGTTAAGCGTTTTATCATGGCTTGCTTCTTTGAATCCGTTTAATTTTAGCGTTTTGTCCTTGTTACTTACACCTCTAGCTCTTTTGTTCGCGGGTAGTACTTCAGGCTTGACTGCTATAGTGGCTCCTTGGACTATACCATTTGCAAGGGAAGCTCCAAAAGTAATCCATGTATACAGACCCCAATGGCACTGGGATGATGCTTATAAGACCTGGAATTTAGACAGGGTTTCTAATAAAAAACAGTATACACAAAGCTATATAAAATCTAGTTCACCCAATAAAACTACTAGGAAACCAGAGGGAGTGTTGAGTACGTTAAAGAGGAATATAATTAATATAACCCAGAAATTTAAGGATATGTTGTTGTCCAGAAGTCGTAATATCCGCAGTGCAACCAAGAAATTAAAAAATGAGGCTTGGCAAATAAGGGTTAAGTAATTGTTGTATAGTATGATGCTGTTTGTACTAAAAGTTTTTCTATGGTTACATTTAAAATCAAGTCGTTGTTATTGTATCAAGAAAAAATATTTGATTGAACACTCAAATTAAGGCAAGAAACAAAACTTACCTGAGGCTCTAAGTTAAAAGTTTAAAATTGGTTATTTACAATGGTAAATACACGTAAAACAGTTAATTTTAATACGTCCATAATCATTTTATTTGTGTTCATACACATTTCATAGAAAACAACATATTAATATATAATAATTCGTTCAAAGTCTGGAGAAGAATTCCTATACATTTACTAAATATTAACCAAAGTTACTTATTATTTCAGTCTTAGTTACATCTTAGGACCAGATAAGCTGATCATACTCATTAAGTTGTAGATCAGTATTATCTTTTATATATAGCCAAGTGTAACCTTTAAGATCAAGAACTTTGGCATATTCTCATGCGGAATATGGATATTAAATGTTCGTAGTGGCAAATATAACATTAAGATAGCATGTTATTTCCTCACTGTTTTGTAATCTTGACTTAAGTCTTGATCTGTGAGTAAGCCAGACGAAAAAAGAATAAAAACAGTACAATGCAAAAACCGTCGTAGAAAAATCAGAAAACAAATAAATAACATATACCTAAAACAGCATATACATTAATAACTATTAAACATTGAAAATTCAAAACAACTTAGAATTAAACTTTGAAATCAGCTTTTATATTCGAAAAATACAACCTGAATTTACAAATAAATTGATAAACAAATACACACATATTATAAATTATTTTATTACCCGTCTTAAGAATCACTACACACATAAACAATTACTAAATTACTATAGAAAGGTCTCTATTTATAAAAGTACGGATTTAGTTATGTAGGATCAAAACAAACTCACTTTTTCCCGATAGTGTATCAAAAGTGACATGTGGTACCATGTCACTATGTACAAGTGGTGAATATTTACTCTCAACGTTCCCCACCGTACTACCAGAGGCTAACTGACTTAGGCATAGTTATAATGAAAATCTTTAACGTAATTTAAAAAGATACCCAGTAACTTATTTGTACATATACGTAGCTAATATTATTAATAATTTATTTTAGATTAAACTGTATTATATGGTTATTTTTTACTAATTTTATATTAAAGAATAAAATATATTTAATAAAATATTGTTTTATTTCCTTTGTCTAATGTGTGATTTTATGTATTTAATTTATTTTTATTCATTTATGCATTCATTTATTCCTTTCAAAGAGGAAATTATCTCATAGATACAGTATCTCCTCAGTCACCTTTAACTAAACCATCTTGATCGTGATGGCATTGATATAGAACATTGGAGATATCACGGTATATTCCATTGACTCTAGTCGTTTAGTTGTCTACAACGATATGCTGGGATAACACGCAGCTGTGATGTATTCTATTTATTTTCCAGACTAGCTCGGAACATTGAATACATATGTTTGTGTCATTAACATCAAAATCTTTTGCTACTAAAAATTAACTATAGGAGTATTCACCTATTTGACTGATCAATCAAGCATTCGTTCCGAGTATTTCACTAGTTTTCCTGACTACAAGTTTATGCTTAAAGATTTAATAAACTTTTTTCTTTAATTTCAGAATACAAAATGAAACCAAGATGGAAACCCCTCTGCCACCTGCGAAACCCGAAGAAACTAGCTCAAGAGATGTCAAAAAGAAAAGACCAGCCATAGGAGACTCCATCAAAATGGTTGCCAGCCAACTACTAGACGAATCGAACAAAACTGTCGAAGCACCTGTAGTTCCCGACACAAGGATACCGCCAAAGCTTAAAAACCAACTTAACAAGAACAAGATCAAAACCCGGCTGAATGACGAGAAGATAGAAATGCCACAAAAAGAACAGAAAGAAGAACATTCACACATTGGAGAAGCTGTACCTATAACAATGGAAGACTTGCAGAACGAAAATGAGGTACCAGACAAAACTAGTGAGTCCACTACTACAATAAATGATGGCATTTCTACTTGGGTTCTTCTGAGCAATTCGCCAGCTAAGGAATCTGAACCAGTCTCTACTGAACCAACGAAAATGCCGGAAGAAAAGCAAAAGAAAAAGCCTTCACAAAATAAAAACAAGAATAAAAGACCTCAAAATAACAACCAAAAGGTGAAGAGACCAATTATAGCCAGTATTAACAAGTCTGATCTTATAGCTGGGGGATCTGCTATAAACGATAACGTGTTGAACAAAATCAAAGACACAGTACTATCGAATGTTCAAAAGCATAAAACTGCTAGTAACCAAAAGGTAACCACTACACCGTCAACTACTCTCGCAACAACAACTGAAACCATTGTTACGAAAGAAGAAGTTAAGCCAACAGAAAAGCCAGTTATTAAACAAACTGCAAAACCATCGAAGAGTAAGAGCAAAAATAAACTCAAGACTACAACGACTGAGGCGCCTATTATTAGTGACTCAGCTTTACTCCCAGCTGAACCGAAGGAACAGGAAATTGAACTGGAAGTAAGCATGCCAGCAACCACTACCAAAAAACCCAAGCGTAGTTCTTCCAAAAAGAAGAAGAAAAACAAGACAAAGAAACGTAAAACTGCCACTAAAACGACGACTGAGGTATCGATACTAGAAACGAAAACTACGAATAAAACTAAAAGTGCTAAGCCCTCTAAAAAGCCAGACAGCCCCATAACAACTCAAATATACAATTACTTATCTCGTGAAGTAATGCCCTCTGTTGGTGTAGGAATGATTGGCTTAGCCGGTCTAGTAGGGCTGGCAAGTTACTTCTTGTATCCATTTTCTACTCCCGTACGAAGGACCTTTGAAGTTGATAAGAAAGATGACTTGTACAGGCACAATGCTGAAGAATATGCCGCTGATGGGCATGGACAAGCCGAGGAGGAAATGTTGGGAACTGTCTTAGCAGGAATGCCAGCTCACTCTAAACAGAAACTTAACCCTTACATGAACCAAATGGCACACACAAACAGATACCCAGCGAAGAAAGAACCAGAACTTAAGTACCGTCATGGAGTAGCAGGATATGATAATACAAATTACAATATAAGGTATCCTCAACAAAAGACTGGTCTAGCCCATGGTGTAGTGTACCCAGAAGTGAACCATGATTATTCTCCTAAGCAACAACAGCAATATGAGAACCGTCATGCACCAAAATATACACCAGAAACTCAATATGCATTTGAAAAGAGCGATTATACTCCAAACTATCCAGCTGTGGAGCCAATTTATACAGCGCCACAGTCAGGTCCCTCTGCAATAAGCGGTTTTGACAATGAACCAACTAATGCTGTTGTGTATGGAGTAAAACCATCGTCAGAGGTAGATTTCAAGCCAGTGTACCCGTTCGAAGGTCAAGTGTTTAGCGAAACCACGAGCAGTAGCCCAGCAAATAACCCATCTACATCAATGTATCTTGGATCTAACAATGAATCTGAAGACAGTGAACAACCTGAGGAGATTCCCAATATACCAGATGAAGAAAATGATGTGATTAATTCTGACAAATTTGTTGTAGGTAATGTACCTAAAGAAATGTCTGACACAGCTACACCAGCGGTCGTGCCAGAACATGGTCCAAGGAACTTGAGACGCAGAAGACGTGGAATAACTGATCATTTGGAAGAAATATTGAAACAAGCTGAAAAGGATGACATGTCCAATGAAATTGATGGCGTAAGTAAAAGTTATTCGTCAACGGAACCATCAAACGCTGAAGAGAAAACACCTGAGACAAAGGCTCCGGACATGCTCAACGATATTGTGATCCCATCTAGTACCACTTTGGCTAAGTTAACAGAAGAAAAAGAAGTACCATCTCAAAGCGTTCATGATGAATTTTCTATTGAAAGTGTCTCTACAGTTCCCTTCGAAGTTAGGTCTGAGACAACTACCAGTACCGAAGCTCCTATTAACACGGAGACTTCATCGAAAGTCTTCAGTGTATACGAAGTATTTCCTTCCACAGAAACTACTGAAAAAGCTATTAGCTTAGAAACAACTACTGAAAGTAAACAAGAAGTGACAACTGAATCCAACAAGAACCTGCCAGAAGAAAACGAAGTCAACCCAGTGTCGTCAACAATGTCAACTATTGATCCATCGACCACGGAAAAACCTAAACCAGCCTCCACAAGCAACCCTAACGTAATAACATACCCTCCGCTGACAGGTGACGGAGGCTTCTTTTCCTTCCTGAAAAGGCTTGTAGAGTTTAAATACAGACTGGGTTTGAGCATTCTCCAAACCACTTCTGAATCTTTGAATAGATATCTAAGGAATATCGGACAATCTGCGAGAAAAGTCGCAACAGCTTCAACAATGTAAACGTCAGGGTATTATTCTTAGATTAAGGATAAATTTAAGTTAATGCATGCCTTTACTTCTGCAACGAATCTTCTGTTCTTGCGATTTGGTGTTCGTTCATTGGAAGAAATGATTTTGAAACATTGAATCGATTCTTTGCAGCCGTAGACAATCGAAAAGAGTAATCGATAGGTGCTGATATTTTTAAAACGTATAGGTTGGTAAGTATCATAAAATGACTTCAAAAGATATAAAGGTTGTTATTGATAAGAAGTATTTAATATGAAACGAATCGAACAATATCGAATGAATTAAATGCTCATTGAAATTAAATAGATTTATAAGAGTTAGCTACTTAGTTTCGAATTGTCGTATGACTATAATTAATTTATATTTAGAAATTGTTGTGTAAGGTGATTGAAAGACTTATTTTGTATAGATTTAATTCAATATAGAAGTTATATATATGTAAATATTTAGTAAACATAAATAAAATATAAATCGACTGACTTCTCTTTTATTTCTTGCATTGAAATAACAACACATAATAGCATGATAGTGTATAAGTGAAATTGCAACTAGGATTTCAAGACTCAAGCATAGACATTTCATAATTTGCCGTTGCTAACGGTGAGGTAAAACATCGTGAAGAAACCTGCATATATCCCCTATACCCTCGGGATGAGTAATAAATAGTCAGTGCTTGTATACGGCGAAACGGCTCACTACCTATCACGATGGGACTGTCAGTCTAATATCTAATAAAACACGAGCTTAGAGTGGTTCAAACCTAACCTTCGAATTTTCGGCGATAAGAACTCAAGCCTCTGATTACCCCGCCAAAATAAAAAGAGAGAGTGTATAGTATACATAAGTCGCGAGCCTTTTGATTTATTTTTTGTCTGCTATAGATAGTCATCTATACAGCTACATAGTTACAATACTTACGTTTTCCTTTGTGAAAAACCTGCCTTTATCCTGAATATCGTAGAATGGTGTAGGAGTAATACTACTTATATTAGATATTAATGCTACCACAAACTTGATGATTGTAGAGAAATTATAATATCATCAGAAAGAACGCGAGAATATAAAGACGGATGTTTTACACAATACAAATTTTCGTGAAAAGGACTACAGTTTATTCTAAAGCAAAGGTAGACGTTTGCTCCTGAGAAAAACTCATAACGCAAAATGAGAAATACCCACATATTATTGGATGTGTTTATAATTCGTATGCCATCTATGATCAGAATGGTGAACTACAGGATAATCTGTAGTATTACTTTAAGTTAGTTCTTTTTGTTAATGATAGATGTCATTTTATTTAGTAGTAAAAATACTTGGTGTACAGACCACGACTCAGTTGTATATATTCACGTCCTTTAATCCGTTTGGGATGGACAGAACTTCGATGAAATACAATTTCGTTTATAACTTTTAGCATTCATATTGGGTTCTATGTTGTCAGATTCATAAATATGTTGTTACATGGTATTTATAGGGAACATTTGCAACAAGTAGCTCACCTAATAAATTCTAATTACCCCTGGTTACATATTCAACTTCTAGAAAAGAATGGCAGCTAGTTATCATTCTTTTTAAGTCCCAGCACGGAACCACTCCACTTATCTCTCAGCTATTTTTTACTATAACATTTTTTACAAAGTTTTGCCTGTTCAGTAAAAAAGTGTCTTACGACTTACCTGGTATGATTATAATACATAATAATTACAATATAGAGCAAGGAACATGTTTTAGTAACGCATATAAGAACTATACTCGTAAGTAGATATCACAATGATTTTCTCTTAAGAAAATGACTGAACAAAAACATACTTAGAGATTATGACATTATAATGCAATTGTACATAAGACCCATAAACTGGTGGTTCAATGACAGAACGAGACAATATATCATTCATACATACAACAGAAGTAGGCACAGATCACGGATCCCATTTCTCTCGATCCTGACGAATCAGACATTTAATACCTATCTATGCACCTCCATACACTTGTAATGTGAATACAAAATTAAACAATGCATTTACACCGCGTTTACAATAAACCTCCGAACGTTCGATATTTCGAGACCTATAATCCCTAGCGGTTCCCAGTTTATTTGTAACTGGCATCGATATAAACTAATTTGAGCGTGGTTTTCTCTATTATTAGACCATGAAACTGCGGTTTGAGGTTCCCTATTCAATATTAGGGCTTGCGGCTTATAGTCGAATGCGTATATTGCGAAGGTTTTCGGATTATATGTGGCGATGTTTTGTTCTTTGGTAATGCATATTATAAATGCATTACTATAAAACGTAGATTTATTATTTATTTACATACATAAATTTACATAACGTACATCAAAATAATATATACATGCATCATGACCGCAAAACTTTTCGGGGTAGCTAGAGGTTGAGTGTCAACAGTCAACTGAGTATTGTGATTGTCTTTGGCAGTTGGAAACTCTTTTTTCTTAGAATTAGTATCCAATTTCAAGCATGCTACTTGATTTACATTCTGACTATTATCTTCTACTTTAATAGGCAGGTAGTTTCAGTGCATTTTGCACGCGAATCATAAATTTATTGCAAGCATTTTATGATCATCAATATTAAGTAACATAAGCATTACTACTATTATATCTTTCGATTCAAGATTTTACACCTTATTGAGGTTAGAGTTCATTGTAGAGACTTCATAATAATTCAGAGTATTGTAAAATACATGAACAAAATTGGTATTTAAGAAATGAAAGAAAATATTTATTTTACTTACAAAGTTTGGTTAATATATGCATTTATTTATCATTGAGTAGATAAACAGAACTTAATATTCCAACCTTTCCAACTTCAAACTACATCGTTTATACTGTTTTAAATTAACAACAAATTTAAGTTTACTTAAAACTCGAAATTCCCGTTAACTTATTCGGGGATCTTAAACTTTATTTTTCCAAAAGTCCCTCCTTTCAAATTCCCAAGAACAACTCCATTTAAGCAAGTAACTCAATGAAACAATGTAAAGTTAAAATACTTTGAATCGATTTGGCGAAAAACAATGAAAATTCAGGACGGTCTCACAGCGCCCAGTCACCGGCTAACAATGGATTATAGGTGGCCCAGTTACGCCAAAGGGATTAATACTAAATTACAGGCCGCTATTGCAGTAATTAGGCCTTAGAAAGGGTATTTAGACAGGATTGAATCGGCTCATTCAATGATCTTTAAACGTTTTGATATAGCTACTGAAAAGAGATGCATTTTAGAGCTACCATTCAAAAATAACAAAAAATGTAATAGAGCATTTAAACAATGAGTGAATATCTACGTATTTATAAAGTATATATATGTATAAATTTAAAATAACAAAAGGAAAAATTCAGCACAATTACTGCCATCTATTGTTTAATTAAAGACAACACAAAAATATTTCATCAAACGAAAGAAATTAAAGTTACTCTTATTCAAGAATATTCGAGACTTCTAAAAGACTTAAGCTCTGTACGACCAATCGTTTCATCAGCGCTCTTTTGTATTTAAAATTTATGTATAATCATCACGCAATTCGGAGTCGGGAACAATGGAACTCATTATTCAACGAGGCTTAATTTCCCATATCTGCAGCTTCCTCGGGAGAGAACAAAAAATGCCACGGGATTAAAACAAAAGTTTATGCGGGTAGTCAAGAGTTTTTTCAAAATGGCGGTCGGTTATGAACATTTATGTAAAAATTATAGTTATATTATTACATTGTTTATAATGCTATAAGTGTTTTATTAAATAACATTGTATAATTTTTTCTGTAGTTATCCGAAATTGTACATTAAGTATTATAATTATAACAGAAATATATAAATGTATTGTTGTTATATGTACAAATGAAGGATACATACAAAGATACGTACACATCACACATGCACAGAGATATAAGCTAAGAAAAGTTATAAGTTTATATAATAAATTATTATAATTAATTATTATTATTAATTAGTTTATATAATTAATTATTATAAGTACAAGTACAGTACATTCATTGAAAGTCAAAACATTTGCTTAACACTGGTTGTCTCTATATATGACTATGACTTTAATATCCATAAAAGAGGTTATCATTTATTAGTTATCGAGCCTCTTTTAGCAAATATATTGGTGAATTTGACTTATTCCTTTAGTTTAACTTAAATGGATACATGTAAAAATCACTAAAAAATTTCGGGAAAGCGATGGCTCTGTTCCAGATATAACTTAAGAGGTGACTAAGAGGTATTGACTTGTCAACAGTATAGCATCCTTAATCCATTGCGAGTTCGATAAGAATACTAGAGTACCCGCCACATAAGGTGGCAGTTGGAGGCGTCGCCACAGTCGCGTAATCCAGTGTTGCCAGTAAACACGCCAAAACTAGCACTCACTGTGCCATACGGCTCGATACATTATATTGAGGTTTCATTTGTAACGATCTTTGGTTGCAGAGCTATAAACTCAAATAAAACAAATTAATATACCAAAGTCAAAAGTCAAAATATTTTTATTCAAAATAGGCCCTATCATAAGCTCTCTTTGAAAGTTATTTTATGATCTAAGTACAAATTAAAAAAACTATATATTGACAAAAGGAATATATATGAGTGAAGTGGAAGGGCGGTTACGTAGGGGCCGGCCTAATAAGACATATATGTAACAGTCAGATAGACGCTATATTGAAAAAAGGTGACGTTAGGAGTACCTATAACCGCCGAGAGTGTATTAGAGAATGTATGAATGTCAATGAAGCGAAAGTGGTCTGTCAGGATCGGGACAAATGGGGATCCGTGATCTCTGCCTACCCCTCTACAGGGAATCAGGCGTGATGTGTATGTATGTATGTAAAAAAACTATTTCAAACATGGCACTGAGCATTGTCTTTACATATTTTTACCGAGGTTAGTTCACCAACCATTTCGGCTGCTCAAGATGCCACGTCATGAAGACCACGACCGCTCTGATAAGAGCGTAACGATTGAGAAGAAGAAGTTCAGCGGAGACCCTTGGAGAAGAACTAACAAGAAACTCCAGAAATCAATTTATTATAATCACCCTTAACAAACATAAAAATTACAAAGAGTGGGCAAAAAACACAACGCTGGTAATACTAAATTTACCTTTCATACAAAATAACACGCAATGGCGGAAACGTCAAATTTAGTTCCAAGTTTGGCTACTGCCACCTTATGTGGCGGGTACTCTAACGATGTCCCAGGAGATATTATGTCACTAGGTTATGTCAACTCTGAAATGGATGAGAGACCGTGACTTTAAATGCAGTTTATTTTTGAGATTCTTTACAGACGTCATGACATTTTTTTACTTGAATAATAAGTTGCAGTTTTGTAATGGAAGCTAGGGCTAGTTATAACAGTTTTTTTATTACACATAAATGTTTGTAGAATTGATACCTACAGAAACAGTTTTATTACATTGGAAATAAACATATGTACACAGTTATCTTCAAAATTAAACGAAACACTGGATTTGAACTAAAAATTTCCGTTTTCTACCAAATTCGAATATGTTACCATGACGACGTGTCAACAAATATGAAAATTGAAGCGTCGGTTTTTCATATCTGTGCAAATTAATCTTATAAGGTGCATGGGGTAATAAAGATTATAAAAAACATATAAATAATAATACACACTACAGCTGCCATACAATAAATAATATCCAAAGCCAATTGTACTACATTTCTAAAGTCGGTTAAAAATCAATTCTCAGTTCCATTGTTACAGTCACCTGATAAGACGAATGGTGCAATGGCGGCCATTTATTAGGCGGACAATGGAGCGAGTCTGCCTTTTATTCATTTAGCCATTTCACAGTTAATTTAAGAGATATATAGACAAAAAGACCTGAGAGTGGACTATTCTGTAACTAGTCTATGGGATATGGACTATTAAAAGACATTATTTCAGCAATGTTCCATATGACCGCGCGTCTACTTCACTCACATATATTCCTTTTGTCAATCTATTATCATTCATTTGCATAACATGTCTAAACCATAACAAAATTACATTAAAATTTCCCTCATAATATCTAACCACACATGATCACACGGATAAAGATACTGGCTATTCCAGATTTCTGAAACCTTTAGTAAATCTACTATCATTCTGCCGTATAATATGTAAAATGTATGCATGTAATTGCGAATATTTATTTCGTAATACTACAAGGCTATTTTTAAACACTCGCGATTCATACTTATTTTATTTACTATGTGAGACCGGGTCGTATCACGATAAACTAATAAAGATATCTGATTACCTTTATATTTCACCCGACTTTTCGACCCAGTTGCATAGGCCGTGGTCGCGGGAAGACTGGCGTTTCAGCTAATGTCTACCTTCACAATTGGAATTTTCGTTAATTCATTGCACGACACACTACACTCACACTATCCGAAGACACAGTATGCAAGGTAGTAGACAAGGCTATATCGCACTTACACTTCGCCCAGCTGGGAATAAGCCCCCGAACAACGAACGTGTTTATTTACGTCTGCGTTAGTCGCTCTTTATTTAAATGAATAATGCATTATGCGAATGTTCGGTTCCCGAGTACGAGTAGGTACTTGGCTATTCATTAGATTCAATGAGATCATTATGAATATTGGTTGCATACATTGTGGGGAATAATGGACAGCTCAGTCTAATCATGCGTAGGTTCGCACTCGTGTTCTAAATGGATGAAGTGAACCTACATACATAAAAATTTTCAGCTGGCACCCCACAGAGGGTAGATTTATAATTTTACATAAAATAAACATACATACGATATTAAAAATGAAAGCTAAATATTAAAATATATGAGTGAATGAGTGTGAATATTACATGAAAAAAGTACATATGATTTTAATTATCACAACAGCCAGTCTACAAGTCTTTTGCTTTACTCCTTTAGTCTTTAAAAATAAAAAAAAATATTTAAGACACTGTTACGCTAATTGAACTAGTCCCTTGGTAATTTCATTTAAGAGTTGCGTCGGCGTATGCTTAAGAAATATACTTGTTATATAAAATTAAATATGTACATATAGTAGGTATATAGAATCAACGACCAGATTTGAAAACAGAAAAGAAAATCAACGTTTATTATGTTAACTACTCCCCAAACAGTCTGCATCCAACGTAATAATAATTATAAAAACCTTTATTAAAATGCCTACATAGACACAATAATTTGTAATTAAAAATATGACATGTAATAGATATTTACGAATACACAAAAATTACATCACAATAAAATAAATTAAATTTCATACTTCTATCGTTGTCTACCAAGAAATATCTAGATTACTCCATTAGGACATAATTTCATATTCCCTCTATATGGCAGATAAGCACTTATTAATTAAGTCTCTTACATTATTTATACACCTATACTAAACAGTTTTTTATTTACTCTCACGGTTTCGTAGCAACTTTACCCAAGCACGGTCATATATTAATATAATACCTCGCTATTTTTCCCCGTTTATTTGGTTAGCTACACAACACGACAGGGCCCCAAGGGATATTAGCCTCTGACCTGGAAATACCTGGATGTTAGTCCTTACTTATTTGAATGTACGTATCGGGACATTGGTATTACGTTATTTTCCATATTGGAAATATTTTGTCAACATTTTCCTAAGTGATATGCCTGGAAAGAAAAAGGAATATGATCTCTTCGCAATATCAGTGACGTCTTGTGTCGTATACTTTCCGAATATTAACAAGATTCCCTTACGGGGTAGACAGAATTTTAGGTGTATATTACGGGTACTGCTGAAGCCAAGCGCCGTAATTTAGTTACAGCAGTTGTTGAGGCTCATTATACATAAATAATTTATTTTTTAGCATTTCGCTTTTATTTCATTTATAGTAAGATCTAATCTACTATCTTTATTAAAGAAGTAATAAAGTGATAATTATTAAAGTCTCAATGTTAACAGCATCTCATAATCACAAATATATTCAAAACCTTTCGCAATATTGTACTTATGATTATACAACACTACATTATGACTACCCCAACCCTATTATAATTTTGAATATTACCCAGTCGCACGAAAATCACTCATGCGGTCACCAAATAATAATAACAAAACGTACAGCATTATATACGCACAGACAGCTTTTAAAATAAACAGGGTTACCATTAGTGACGTCGCCATGGTTACGGAACGGTCGATTAAATCTTTTGTCGGGATAAATGTGATGCTCCATAGTGATTTTAATGTCAAATGCAATTTGTTTTGAATTGCAATTGAATTGTATAATGTGGCGGATTTATTGAAAGCGTAACTTTGGTGCGAGGGTGGTTCTGGATGCGATTTAGTGAAGGGCTATGAGTGGTGTGGAGAAATTCGTGTATTTTATGACTACGATCAATAATTATGTATTTAAATAATGATTCAATACTACGTAACTAATGATAATAAATCAAGAAATCAATATTTGATGTAAAATGTGGATTTAATGATTTAACAGTTTATTATTTTAATTACAGATTTTACAAAATGTGGTCACCTTTCCTATATGACATCACAACTTATACAGTATGTATTTTATGACTTTATTAAATTAGAAATTATTGTCTATACTTCGACATAGGTATTTTGAGTAAATATTGTAAATGGCGATACCATTTGTCATCGGACACATGAAGTACTGTCTATAAAATTAACATGCGGGGGTTCGAGATGGCCATAGAATCACTAACACAGAATATAACATATATTTACCGAAACCACACAATACAACATCTCTCCACACCACTGTAGTTCCTCACTCGATCACGCTACATTAGACAGGTTAAGCAACCACTCTTTCCAGTTATATTCTCATTTCATTTCATTATGGCCTAACTAAAACCCCGCAGTGTAATGTCACTCAACGATTGTGTATTGTCAGAACATGGAACAAAAAAATACATCGTAAAAATTAAAGTATAATTATGATTTAAAAAGGAATTATTAAAAAGGAGACATAAGTTAAAAGGAGACATAAAAATGGCCTAAAATTTGTTTTCTCAAAATTCTTAAAAAAAGATTTTATGAAATTTAATTCCAAATGTTTCGGGCGAAGAATGTTTCAAACCTTGGATGCCAACATTTTTCGAAATTTAAATCAACAATATTAAATTTCTTAACTTGAAATTTTCATTCTATATAATTTCAATTCTTAACTCGTAGACGCAAATTAAAAAACTAATAAGAAAATAAAATTCTAACTATCTATTTTATGGTTAGTAAAATCTACTGAACGCTTGTACGATGAAGCCGCAAATTAACTATTCAACCATCGCGAAGAACACATAAACTTCCGACTATTCTACAGTTATCACAAAATACATATTATATCACGTCACTACATTAACCTAACTGAACATCCCGTCACAGTGATTAAGTAACCAACCCATCAGTTCATCCAATCATCATTACATCAAGACTTGCCCATTCCATCCGTCTCAATAAGGCCTAGTTATAACTGCTTAACCCAACAAATGATTACATTTGCAAATACCTCTAAATTAACAGTCCGAATGAGCAATTTCATTTAACCCTTACGTTCAATAATGTCAAATGGATTGGACCCTTATCTACGTTGACAGTTCCCTTGATACGCTTTTCTATCCTATCTGGATATATAGGTATTGGCGCCTTCAGATATTGTGGTTTGAAAGAAGAGCTAGGAATGTGTAAGATTAGTGTATAAATTGAAATATTGAAATCTAGTTCGCGATCGTCCTTAGGCTATTGGTATACATAAATAAATAAAAATTAAAGGAAACTATTAAACAAATTGAGCTAGCTCCTTACTACATACATGTAATGCTTAGTATAATTCGATAAATACGATAGTCCAGACTGGATTGTACAGCAGAAAAAACCGTAGTTGTTTACTTTGACTTCAGCAGGAATCGAACTCGCTCACAAATACCGTTCCGATGGTTAACCGTCGCGACCACACAGGTCTTCAAACATCCTAACTAGCCGTCTTTCTTCTCGGTATGTTTTAGTAGGTACAAATAAATGTGGGTTAATAAAACCTTTGTAGCGATGTGATAGCAACGTGTCACCAACATTCAATCGCAAACCCATCACGCTATCAAAAGTTATGCCACGTCATGGTTAAAGTGACCAAGGATAAGTTTTCCCTCAATATTTTCCTACTTTACTCCACGTACATTAGTATATGTATGTGTCAGTTATAGTAATATAAATTGTCACTTTACTAATATAAAATGAGTATATGTATGTACGTTACATTCATACATACATACACATCACGCCTGATTCCCTGCAGAGGGGTAGGAAGAGATCACGGATCCCCATTTGTCCCGATCCTGACTACACTTTCACTTCATTGACACTCATACATCTTATTATATTCATCCAATATAAATTGTAATAAACGTAACTGCAAGAGCTTCGTTTGAAAAGATAACAGAGTCGAACTCGATAGTACCCCGAGGTTTCGCTCAATCTTTAGTCAATTATTAATTTCTCGATCGGAATTTCAAATTGGCTTGGAATTGCAAAGAATACAATTAATATTCACGGGAGGCTTATAGGGGAGTTATTCGGAATAAAGTTGCCATGTATTAAGCAAATTACGAAACGATTGCCTAAGTCAACGGGCTTTGCTTTTAATTAGTATTCCATTTTGATTGATGAATTTTTGAATATTCTTTTGGGTGCTTGTAGGTTTGTAAAGTTTGAGTTTAAGGAGTCTAAGTAAAAGTAGTAGGTTAAGGTATTTACAAAGTTTATTAGTAGATTTAACAAATATTTACGTATTTGGTTGTATGACTTTACTGACGACTAACCTAATAAAAGTAAGTACGTAAATATTTGTTTAACTCTCTCAATTATCTACTACATATACATTTACCTCCATCAATCTCATTCTGGGTGAACAGAACCCGAACCTCCATTTTTGTTTCAGAATTGAGAAACTTAGCTTATTCATATATTATCATACTTTTATAGACTATTTTTCTCAACCATCCCCAAAACGTATTTAAATAAATTCAATACAACTCTATTCCATCTTTGTCACACCATATATTCCCATAAAATTAGTACATAATACCTCTTTTATAAAACCGCAACATTGTATCGCAGCTTATCGCATTTTCCTTAAAGGCGCCATTTTAGTTCACCGAGGGTTGCCATGTGAAAAAATAATTTTCCGTTTTGGCGCGCACTAACAATGCGTGAAAGAGAGGTTATGATCAAAGGGGCACGAAATGTGCCGACGAGCTTCGTCATTAAATTAAAGCTGGTATCAACGGTTTTTTATTGAATCCTGGTACACACATAGTAAGTTAATAATCCTCTAAGGGCTGAAAAGAAAAAGTTTACTTAGAAATCTTACAAACGTTATGTAAGAGTTCTTCACTGGCATTTTATTTTTGGGATAAATTGATATTTATTAATATATAAATATATAAAAAAACTTTTGGAACGTCGTATAAACTTATAAGGATATAGAAAACATGTAGAAAATAAGTAAGCACTAGTCTTTTAGTTACCTTCCACTTTTTAAAGGGCAGAATTCAACTGAATAAATTCTATTCACGTGCGTTCACGTGAAAGAATATCCTGAATTTTAATTTGGCGCTATTGAAGATAGTTTTAAGTGATTAATCAACATAATACATACAAGTTTCTCAATCATACATCTTGGAGACATAACATCTATTTGATTATTTTAGTAATATCAGTACTTTGTAAGACACATACTACGCATTCTTACACCTCAATCATCCTTTCTTCTAACATAACTAGTTTATCATCAAATATTCAACACTGCAACTAAACACCATTCTCATTCACACTTCGCTGACAGATCACAAGTTTATTACCAGACAGTTCTGTCCACATAGCCAAAAAAAGATTAGGGCGACCTCTACATTCAATAATGTCCCTTCAACCCTTCTCGCCGTTGACGTAGCCTCGAGAGGGTTTAAATCACCCCGGGCCATCCGACCATATGATGTACCATGTCACGTCATTATTAAAAGTATTTGTAGAGTGCAAGTGGCGGTGTATAGGAAAATGGTATTGGATGTATCGAAAACCAAAGAGTTAGTGTGCTATGTGATAAATATGGTGATGAATTAAAAATGTTTGGCAGGATCAGGAATTATGGTTATCAATGTACATACACATGTGTTTATATGATAATATTATAAAACTATCAGAATCGGGACGGATGGGGATCCGTGATGTTTGCCTGCCCCGGGAAATCGGGTGTGATATGTTTGTATTAAATGAAAAAATGCTTTACCTCTGTACAATACAATACCATATAACAAGCTGCTTACTTATAAGAATATCTATGTGACGATCTTTATTTTTTGTATTCAAAACCAGGGGAAACATGTCATATCAATGAACATTCTAAAAATACACTAATCATAATATAAATAACACGTAAGAAATATAATTTGCGATACAACAGCGTCCAAAATAATTATATCATTTTTGACCCCATGTAGTGTGAAATAAAAAACAATAATAACATTTTCCTTTAGATCCAACATGACAGAGCTCCCCAAAACTAACAGTAACAACATTCCCATCACCCCTGACCGATCATTAAATGGAAATCACCCCTCACTGGGAACAAATAAGACTTTAGGGAAATAAAGTTTGTTTACTATAGTCCAGTAATATAACCATAAATTTCGTAGAGTCGCCAGGAAAATGTTTAGGGTTATTAGAGACTTAAAGTCCAACTGAAATGTATTTAATCAAAATACGTATAGTGCAAGTAAAATGCTTTCGTTGACAGTCAAAAACTATAATTGAAAGTAGGTTTCTATATGTATACCTACTTATATACGTTTACTTATATCTATATTCACAACTTCTATATCCTTCATAACATACTTGCTTACGTTAAACATAACTGTTGCGGTTGTATGGAATGATAGAGACAAGTTTCGGACCCGTTTCTCCCACTGCATATAATATGTTTATTGAGATATATCTCACTCCAAATTTTATATAATATATTAAGATACATATATCTCTACAGCACACTTAATTTTGTTCATTTATAGCATTTTCAGAAGTTTCGATAATTCGTAGTAGTACACATAGTTATTAGTACTCTAAAAATTGTGCTTATCATAACTGTATAACAACCGATACTGCTAAATGAGTAATCTTCAAGCATTTCTTCAATTTATTTCTTCATATTGTACCTTTGTACTGAAAAGTATAGCAGCTAGTTATATTCTAATCTAGTACCTAACAAGCTAAGCTAGACTAGGTCATTAAGTATAGCATTTTAGTGTTATCTCATTGCTATGCGGGAGGCAATTGGATTGTAATTTGGTTAATACGGGGCCAACGTATTTGAGATAACTGGTATAAACTCTCTCTCGCTTGAATGTTAATGATCTTTGCATTTTAAAAACGTTTTTACTTACTCTGTGTTGAGTTCTTAGTGTTTCTGGGTATTACTATTGCTGTAAGGTTTGCTTATACTATTAGGATATTTACTGAATGTCTGGTAAGATCAATTAGTCGATAAGTGTCAAAGGTTGAGTAATATTTTTTTGTATAATTGCTGATAAAATTTCAAATCACCTCAAACCTTATTAGACCTAAATGATATACAGGGTGGCGCATTCAAAACGGTCAGTATGGGAAAGTCTGTAACTATAAGAGATACGAAGATTTCTTCTTAGGAACCATGTCACCGATTTTGATAAAAAGAAAAACTGCATTCATACTTTCTTTGAAAAAACAACTGTATCCAGTACGGGAATCGAACCCGGTTGCTTTGAAAAAATAAACTGGCTCTTTTCACTTTTTCTTTTTAAATATCGATTGTGTAGGTCTTAAGCTGTAAATATCTCTATGAAACGTTGTCGAAAATGAATAAAATGATTTGTTTTGACATACTTTAGTTTATCATAGTAGGTTTTCTAAGTGACCACCGTTGTTTTCAATACAATATTCAACACGTTTAGGTAACGATCTTACTATTGAATTTTGTATTTTCATGTGGTGAATTTGCGTTACAATTGACTTTATTACTACTTTTAGGTCTTCAATGGTGTCATAGTTTGTTTTGTAAAATTCATCCTTAACGTAATCCCAGAAGAAATTTTCTAATATGGTTTAACACGTCCCGTTAAGTGCACTTTTCAATAGATTGTTAGTTTTTGATTACCGTAGATAACATAACCTTCTTAAAGGATTAATGCAATGCTAATAATAATAATAATATTTGGACATCATTACACCAATTGAACTAGCCCCTTGGTAAGTACATTTAAGACTTGTGTTAAGGGTACTAGTCAACGTAAATTTAAGAAATATATACATATTATATATAGATAAATACATATATAGCATATATAATCAACGACCAGACTGGAAAGCAGAAGAAAAGCGTAGTTCTTAACTCTGCCTCCACCGGGAATCGAACCCAGGACCTCACGATTAGCGTTCAGGCGTCTAACCGATCGCGCCACGGAGGTCGTCAAAAAAATTACTGGCTAATGCCACATGATATGGTGTATGTAACAAGCAGGGAATTACAAAACAGTTGTTTTTTCAAAGAAAATATGAATGCAGTTTTTCTTTTTATCAAAATCTGTGACATGGTTCCTAAGAACAAATCTTCGTATCTCTTATAGTTTCAGACTTTCCCATACTGACCGTTTTAAATGCGCCAACCTGTATATACCCAATTCTTATAACATTTAGTTAATTTATAAATTATATTTCGGTATATTGTAAAAATAGTATTATATAAATAACTAAGAAATTTAAAAGAAGATAATTAATAGCTAAATAATATAAAAAAGATACAAAGAAGTTGCAAACAAAAAAGGTGTGCAAAAGATTCCTGTGAAAATTCAAAGAATGTGCCAGAACGCTTATCGGATGGGACCCTATATACGCAAACTACATAATCTGTACCTTTCGAACGATTGTGATAAAGGTAATGGTATTGTTTCCTTACCCTTTATATGTACAGACATACATACCCCCAACTAACTGCTTGACGTCTTGCTATAGCGGTAGGTAGCTAAGAGAATTTACTCCCTTATTCCAAATCTATGAGGCGTTAAACTGGCAACTTGTCACCAATACAATTGAGTACATCTATCATTTAAAATAGCAATCTATATCTAGTCTTTATTTGCCTATTCTTTTGAAACTTAGAGAATAGACACATATGTAGACTTATACCTCGTAGTTTTATTACACATCCTGTGGTTTGACAAAACGTATCTTTTAGGGGTCCCGCTGTATCAAGATAGCAGGGCGCCCTCTGTAAATCCGAGGCGACAATAACGGCGCACGTCCATCTACTTAACAAGCCCTTGACAGATCGGGGACGTTTGTCAGGGGACCTTATCGATGTTAGAATTCCAGTCGAAATACAGACTAGACGGCCGGATAGACCTGTTTTATATTAGAAGTTACGTACAGCAACATTTTGCAAAGTCATGATTCGTGAGTTTTGAAAATAAATGTTATAGGTTTGACCAATGGTTTAAAAATTATGTAACATTGTATGCTATTTAGAAATAAGTTGGTTTCGGAGTGATCATACTAGAAAATTGAACCAATCTTGCCTCGTAGCTAAGTTATATTATATTATAATAATCACTGTGGTTTCTCAGTTGTTAATGTACCTTTCCTCACTGAGTTTTATGCCTTATATCACTACCGAGTGTGATAGTAGTAAAATATATTACATTCACGATATTTGATAAATCTGCAGTGTATGCATGTGCGCAACAAGATTGACAAAAATTACATTATACTTAATCGTATAATATTTTATTATGCCCATTTCCCTTTGAGCACTTTCGTGCATTACCTTTTCGGGCAGTAATTGATGAAATTCTCAAATGACTCACTTTTTTACCCAAAATTCAACAATAAGGTATGAATATAAATAAAGTTTTGCTAAGAATAGTATAACTCAAAACATAAAACATTTAATTACAAAATAACTAATTATCAAACTGATCAACTCTAAACTTTACAATCCGTTAACCCAATGAAAACACATACTACCACAGCCTACCACTTAGCTTATAATCCGACTAGTCTAAAAAGTTACTTGGTCTGTTCGGCTTAGACCTTTTACGAAATAAACACAGTTGTCGTGTCTTGTCTTGGACCGCGATCAATCGAGCGTAGGGTGACGTATTTATTCGCGCGGTTTTGTGACTCTCGTGTTATTTTTTACCTTTGGCCCCTGACGCTAGAGTGTGCCAATTTGTCATCCAGAGGGCGAGTCTGCGAAGCTGAAACTCGGTTTCACTCTAATTAAAATACTAGTATAATAAATGTGATGTCTGGAAGCTTATTTTTAGCTGCTAGCATGTCGTGAAAGACAATGTCAAATTAGGTGAACCGAGTTATATAATATTATACATAGTAATATAGAGTATTATAATAACAGAGTAATATAATTGTTGAACGTGTATTGGATAAAGTGAGTACATTAACTATGTATAAGATTAGATTATTGCCTTTATTCTTCACTGAGTTAAATGTCTTATAGCGATACCGAGTGTAATAGGTAGTGATATAAGATATTACAACCGCGATGGTTAGTAAATCAGAGTTTTTAATACGTGCGCAACAAATTTGTCAAGAATTACCATATAATTATTACTCGTAAGATGCCTTTTTCCCAATTAACACTATCGTTCATTAACATTTTTCTGAATACACACTCAATGAAAGAAGAAATACTAATACACAGAATACAGAATACTAATTTTATCCTAATACAAAACTACAACTTAATTTCCAAAACGTTAAAACTGACTCTTATTAACACATTCACAGCACACGAGTTTAAGCCACAATAACAGTCAAATCCACCTATTCATGAAATAGTTCCCCAATAAAATAAATTTGACTTCCTTATCGTAATTCCCTGAAAACCTACGTGACTGTCGATGCAGGACCAATGCTAGTAGGATTTCAACCTTATAACCATAACGCTAAAGTACAGAATCGCCTGGACCATGCATGGGCAGGTTCGCTCAGCAGAATCGAAGTCGTACTGACAGACGGCGACACCGAGACAAAATGTTATATGAGAGCAAAGTTTGCGATCTTTCGTCCGAGCGTTTTACTCAAATAAAACGGGGTTGAATAACGAATGGAATTGTAGAAACGGACTTTAAGGGAAGGTGTGAAAAGGAGTGAAGGAATGATGTTGGTTCAATGTTGTGTTGGAAAGTTTTAGACCATGAACATTTTCGTTATAAGGCCTAGATATTATAGGTACTTTAATCTCTTCAGGTCATAAGAAAGTAATTCTAATAATGCAACTAATACATTTGGTCATAATACTTACGTTTTGCACGCATTTTAAGTTCAGTTAAGTAAGTAGTGGTCGTATGGCATCTGTCTTTACGATTTAAAGATTCTGAAGTGTAATCTTTAATTACACTAAACAGTCGTCTATGGTGCGTCAACAAAGTCAGCAGCTCAGTGAAAGTTGAAAAACAAATAATTATTTTCGGCTGAATATTTAGTCAGTTGTGACGCCAAATTGGCTAAATATGTTTGCTTTGGGATTTTATTTGGATCCTCAAATGGAACGAACCGAAGAACAAGGAAGAGAAGAATTGGAGGCTCGATTTCGTTTTTCTTCGGTTGTAGCGGCTGGCGGCGTTGGTGTAACCATGGCGATAGAATAACAAGAAGTTCAAACGCCGTGGCATCAGTGTTTGTACTTCAGCCGACATAACCTTAGTGGTGAATGGCTTAATAAAGAATTAATAAAAATTACACTAAAACTGTACGCCAACTGGAGAAATGATGGATTATGATATAAATTCGTTAATCAGCTTCAAAATTTATCTTATTTAAACAATTTCCTTATCTTAACCATAATACCCAATGTAAATTGACATTTAAATATACTACTTGACCATTTTTGGTTCCTTTCTTTAACTGATAATTCCGTTAAACTTTTCTCGTTTAGTCTACACCGGTTTCTTACACTGCATTTCAAAGGTAACGTTTTCACGTCAAATTTTATTCCAGTGTGAATACTTTTTTTCGAAATGGATCTTTTTCAATGGTTTTGTTACCGTTGATGTGATTTTTGCTTAGAATAAATGATTAAGAAGGTGTGATAGTTTGGATTATTCTTCACGAAGTTTGGGTTTTCTCTGCTCCATAATCCACTATTGAGACGATGGTAAGACTGTATATATATAATATCTTCTACGCTGTAGAGACGATCAAATCATCTGGACTTTGAATATTATATTACAATCCAACTTTAATCTCAAATTAACAATCATATAAGATATGAGGATACTAGTAGCTATTATTTGGTTTCGGCTTATTCAGAAATAGGTAATAAGTGATATAACTACTGAAAATGAGTCATCAGCTCATGAACATAAACTTACCAACTATCAAAATAAACTAATTAAAAATTGCATGAATATTTACACAAGAAATTGGAGACAAAACTTAACATTCATGATTAATAACTAAAGGGACTTGTCGCGTATATTTTTGTATAATAAAGTTATCTTTATTAATCCGACGTTTACCGTTAACCCGTTAGTTATTAATCATGAATGTTAAGTTTTGTTTCCAATTTCGCGCAAATAATCGCGAATCTCTTGAAACTATAATTAAAACTTAACATTGGCAACCATAAGCACATAACAAACACTTCAATTGAACATCTCAAAAACTACTGGAAAAGAATATATCTATGTACAAATGCCATCTATATCGCAACCAAAGCACAGCATGCGTATAACGTTTTACCGAAATGGAACAAAGAACTATCAAAAATATGAAATGATCTGAGAGAGGCAGCTCTTTTCGTGTTTACGTCGAGAGTGACTCACTGAACCGTGAATCGAATGACAAACAAACTGACGTGGCGTACCGGTTTCCTTGTATGTAGGGGCGTGATGTTGGAAGGTTTCGATGGAGGTTTGTTGAGGAAGTGAATTGTATATGTAACACATCACGCCTGATTCCCTGTAGAGGGATAGGCGAAGATCACGGATCCCCATTTGTTCCGATACTGGCAGACGACTTTCGCTTCATTGACACTTATCCACCTCTTCATATAAACTCGGCGAATTTAGGTACTTCTATCTGACTGACATGTCTTAATAAGCCGGCTACTACGTAACCACCTTTCTACTTCACTCACATTCATGCCCAAACGATCGAAACATGCCCATTTCAACCTTAATTTTAGTCAGTACATTTTCTTTTAAACCTGCATTATTAGTATTATATACACACCTTTTGCAACATTCCAATTGCTAAGGGTCCCTCTCACATTGTTTACTTCACATGATATATAGATTTGAAAAACCCGATCAAATTATCCTGCCTTATATATATATTATATCTCTAATAATACATGAGTTCCCATCTTATTTTTTCTTGACATCTTGGCCAGCGTTTAAAGCGGGTTATAAAAGGCGTGACAGCAAAACATCTAAGGACTGAACGAGAATTGCTTTGTTTACCCCAGAGCGAGATCGTAAAAAGTTATGGGAATAAATCATTATTATATTGCCCGCAGGTCGTTGCTGCCTCATTCAGGGTTATGCGAGATACACAAAAATATTAATAGCTTTTGCAATGGAGAGCATCGGTGATATGATATGTATGACCTTGCCTGACGTTAAAAATATACATAGGGCTTATTGTGATATACGACAGTGTATCTATATAAACATATAGATAGAACATTATGAAGCAATGGTTGGTTATGAAAACGATTATGCTTACTGAAATATTAACCTGAAATTGTTAAGTAAGGTATTACATTCTTAATGGTGACATGTATATAACTCATCATTTAATAGATTTCATGTAGTCAACAGACTGTGCGTCTCAGTCTTTTAATATACAGTAACCAAATGCAGAGTAGGTATAAAGGTATCGAGAAAATATCTAGAAGTAGGGTGTTTTCGTAAATATATTACAGTGTGAAGAACAGAAGGGCATGTATGAGCTGATTTGTCAGGATCTTTCCGGGTGGCGATAGTCTCTATCCTGTTGGAGACGTAGAGGCATGAATATATGTGTGTTTATTATTTTCAATGACTTTATACTTACTATCAATATATATCACATATCATTGCCTAATCATTTGGAACGTACTCAGTTCACGTATTTCTCGCGGCGGGGCCACGATTACAAAATATTAATTTTTCCAAGATATACATTTTACGGAAATTTTTTGCTATTTATACATTTATATATATACAATATCCTTCATCGACCAAAGGAATGAGACTTCTACATATTTTAGTTTTAGAATAAGAAATAGCCAAGCCGTATTCCGCGTTATAGTGCGGCCATGGTTATACCCATATAACTTTAGAATGAGTACTACTAATTTTATTTACTTAGAGTATATGAGACCGGTAGGGTTATTATGTATCTTGCGATCAATATATAAACGACCAAAATTGTGAGATTTTCGCTGTCAAACACGACTTTCGTATTATGTAGAGTACCCGCCACATAAGGTGGCAGTAGCCAAACTTGGAACTAAATTTGACGTTTCCGCCATTGCGTGTTATTTTGTATGAAAGGTAAATTTAGTATTACCAGCGTTGTGTTTTTTGCCCACTCTTTGTAATTTTTATGTTTGTTAAGGGTGATTATAATAAATTGATTTCTGGAGTTTCTTGTTAGTTCTTCTCCAAGGGTCTCCGCTGAACTTCTTCTTCTCAATCGTTACGCTCTTATCAGAGCGGTCGTGGTCTTCATGACGTGGCATCTTGAGCAGCCGAAATGGTTGGTGAACTAACCTCGGTAAAAATATGTAAAGACAATGCTCAGTGCCATGTTTAAAATAGTTTTTTTACATACATACATACACATCACGCCTGATTCCCTGTAGAGGGGTAGGCAGAGATCACGGATCCCCATTTGTCCCGATCCTGACAGACCACTTTCGCTTCATTGACATTCATACATTCTCTAATACACTCTCGGCGGTAATAGGTACTCCTAACGTCACCTTTTTTCAATATAGCGTCTATCTGACTGTTACATATATGTCTTATTAGGCCGGCCCCTACGTAACCGCCCTTCCACTTCACTCATATATATTCCTTTTGTCAATATATAGTTTTTTTAATTTGTACTTAGATCATAAAATAACTTTCAAATAGAGCTTATGATAGGGCCTATTTTGAATAAAAATATTTTGACTTTTGACTTTGGTATATTAATTTGTTTTATTTGAGTTTATAGCTCTGCAACCAAAGATCGTTACAAATGAAACCTCAATATAATGTATCGAGCCGTATGGCACAGTGAGTGCTAGTTTTGGCGTGTTTACTGGCAACACTGGATTACGCGACTGTGGCGACGCCTCCAACTGCCACCGTATGTGGCGGGTACTCTATCATGGGATCGCATTTGCAACAGCAATCGAAACAGTGTTGCCAACCACACAGCAATCAAAGAACGGGTCGTATCACGATCACGGCCAACGCTGGGTCGAAATGTCAGGTGATATAAAGGTATATTTATCTTTATTTATTTTATAGTGATGCGACCCGGTATCATATAGTAAGTAAAATGAGTACAAATAGCGAAGTGTTTAAAAATAACCAATACTACTACCAATTTTTCAAAAGCACAATGTAACAAAGCAAATTTGGCCGAGAAATTGAAATGCACACGATATTTCAGAGAAACGGGCTTTCAACAATAACAAAATAGTCGAATAACCTTGGTTTCACCTATTAAATTTTATGTTACCTATAAATAGCTATCTCAATTCCAATTTTCAGATAGAACACTATAGCTATTAATGAAAATTAAAACAAACTGCATATCGCTTCGATAGGTAAAGCCTCGCTCACCATTTCATCTTTTAGAGAGCGCTAACGTCAACAAAAATATATTGATGCGTTTTTCTGAAAACCAATGTTATTAAAGCTTATAGGGCTAGATGACTGCCAAACCTAAACAACTGGGAAATCGAATGAGGTTTTTATTTCATAGATTCCGTACGTTTAATATATCTATTGAATAGAATTCGTATGTTTGACGATTTCTGTGGAGCGAATAAACCAACTGATCGATAATTTTGAGGTTCCATAGTCGATTCTTGGGGGATGAGTTAAGACGTACGCTTTTCTTCTGTAATACTCTTTTTCTGCAATTTCTGTATATCTAATTATGCATCAATAAAAATAATATATTTTTAAAAAATACGTTGTCTAGTAACTTTAACTTGAAATTTGTTGTGATGCTGATGTCATTGGTGTTATAGTGTCCCAAAAATTATTATTCTTAAAATATGATTACAAATTAACATATTCAAATTAATGTCTTAAAAACATAATATCTTTTACTCACTTATAATAAAGATAATATCATTATAGAATATTGAGGCAGGTGGCTAGCTCATCACTTACAAGAATTATTTACCTCTAGTCCCTTAGTGACCCCTATGATATTTTTGGAAGAACGGCAGCTAGTTGGTATTCTATTTAAGTCCCGGATTCCCCGACAAGTTGATTCGTATCTAATTTAAATTAAACAAGCTAATTAGACTCAAATTAATTAATTGGTTAAATATAATTTGTTGTGGTTATTTACGCTTGGTCAATGATCAATAACCTCTTCTTTGATAGTGCATTTAGGAATTAATTCAATTGTGGAATTGGATATAACATCTATTTAAATCATGTTATTGAATTAATATATTTTTTAAGCATTTTCATTGTAAAGGTAGAACAATGGTATTATAATTGTACTTCTTAATATATTTGAGTTTTATTGAAGAACAGGAGTCAACATACATAATATTCTACTTGTGACCAGTGTGTAAAATTCTATCAATCAATTGCAATTTTATCAACTGCTTATATTATTATATTATATCAGAAGTGATCTCAACTTAGAAGACTATACATAAAATGGATCTAAATAAAATACTTAAGTGTCTCTAACCACCGAATATTTACAAGGTATGTAATTTTATCAATGTAGTGAATATATTTGATCAGTATTCAGGCAAAAATCATAGGCTGATTTTGCTAATCCAGTAACAATAATTTGTAATGTTAGAGTACTGGCCTGTTGTCGCGTATAATTGTTGTATATCATACATTAAAAAGACAAAGACAAACGCCTTCACGAACATTAACCCTTGCGGGGTAGTCAGAGGTTCAGGTTTCCATCTTCGCAATTGCGAAGGTAGTTATTCTATGGCCACCTCGAACCTACCGGTTGCCCAGATACTCATTACTCAATATGACAGGTGGTTACATCTAAGACATGTATGTGCATATTTATGACAGCTTAGTATAACCGTAAAAATCACCACCCAACCCCAAAACCAGAGGTTCCCGGCGCCGCGTGTAACAGCAATAGTGAGTGAATTGCAAACGCAACCGCCAGCGTTCATATCAGTTCCCATTGGGGCGCTCCGTCGGCGTTTTTTATCCGCGCCTCCGCTAATCCCTACAAAGTGCTATTGGGTATCGGATACGAGTGGCATGATTTATTCGGGATCCGCCAGGACGTGTGACAAATGGCCACTGATATTTGACTGCGGTTCATTCGGGCTTTGTTAGTGGGATTGGGCCTAATTTCGTATTGGGAGTATGGGAGAAAAGTTGAAAAATGGATGTGGAAATGCTTTGGTAGTAGTATATGAGTAACATTGGAATGTAAGAGAGTAACTCTTTCTGCATACCGCTGTTAATAAATATAACAAAAGATGATTCTGCCAAAAAAAAAGGAAAGAATTTAATTACTAATGCTGTAGTATTAAATATGTTCAGTATAGGAGCATTGGTACTATTACACTATAATACATATTTGACGTCACGACTGTCACGCGACAAGTTTGAGACGATGTTAAATAAGTTTCACTTTAAAACTTGTAAAATGACTTATACTCTACGATTGTGAGAATAAATACAAGCATACTAAATTTACAATGAAAGTGTTATTTTTTGAGATGAAAATTGGCGTTTTTGTATTATTTACCCATACTCTAATCTTCAATAACAAACCATACATCGCATTATGTTTACCAGAAATCATCACTATATACAAGAACCCTAATTCATACAAACAACTCCGAAAATTATTCCCGTAATCCTCCCGTCTTCATTCGGTAATAACAATGTCTTTTTGCCCGTAAAAGACTGGATCACACAAAATCTATTAGCCATTATTACAGCAATCATTTTCCTATTAGAACGAGCAGATATCCTAATAAATCTCCGATCACGTAGCACCGACTTCCCAACCGTAATTTCGGTAAACCTCCCGTAATAACTTGTCCTCGATTATATTTATATTCCGATGTCGTCTGTTACCAGAATTGCCCCCTCAGCGTTTCTTCACGCCGTTTTTGTCACCAATACGATTTTTGATTTCTTATTTTTGTTTTGTTGTTTCGCAGAACTCGAGAGTTGGTATAGAGTGTTGAATAGGTACATTAATATTTTGTATCAAAACAGTAGTCTAATATATCATTGTTGCATTTTTTTAATTGGATACTGATGTAATATTAATCATTTAAACATAAATATTCAATTGTAAAAAAATATATTTCCATTTAGGTTATTAACCTTTAAAAATCCTTACTTACGATCATAATTTCACAAAAACCTTACATTTAGTCCCTGGATAACTTTAAGAACATTTTTTCCTATAACCACCGAATTTGTATGAAGGAGTGTCAATGAAGATAAAGTAATTTATCAGGATCACGTCAGATTTTAATCTATATAAATTTTAAATAATGCAAACATGAAAAAACAAAAAATATTCCTAATTTCAATTACAATTAAGATCCTCTTGTCAAATCAGTGACACAAAAAATGTTCCAAAAAGGTTTTCATAAATAAGTATTTAATATTTTCCTTTTCCAACTAGACCTCTTTTCTGATAAACTCTATAGAGTTTCCAAGAAATGGAACTTTTTTGTGTTTTTCATAAATAAAATATTACAACCTGTTAGCTCACCCATGACCTTGGTCAACACAACATGGCCGAAACGTCAAGTTGCAAATGTAATACTTAGTTATAATACTAATGAACCGCTCCGGCTTCGCACGGGTATAAAATACATAGCCTACTCCACTATTTAATGGATGTTATTAAACATATAAACCTTCCTCTTGAATCACTCTATCTATTAAAAAAACCGCATCAAAATCCGTTGCGTAGTTTCAAAGATACAAGCATACAAAGGGGCATAGGGACAAAGAAAGCGACTTTGTTTTATACTATGTAGTGATAAAATAAAGTCCCATTTTCTTGCAAAATGAACAATTATCTCGAATATCTTAAACATATGAACTCTATGGCAGTCGTAGTGAGGAGCGGTGCTTGCGTAGCTCAATCCGTGCCCTGGGGCAATATTCGATATTGATTCGGCTCATAAGTGCAGCGATGTTAGCTTTGGGCACGTTGCAGAATAGGACCCATTGTTCCCAACTTGTTTGTGCTGGGAGATTATTAAAACGTTAATATTCTAACACTATGCGTTGCGGTGGACTATTCTGGTTAACATTGACTGAGATCGAATTATATTCATATAGGTATATATTTATTTTTTATGTTTTTGTTGCGTTTTTATGAATAAGGGTGAGTATATATGAGAATAAAATATGTGAAACGAAACGTTGTATACATCATCTTTCATATAATAATTTACAAAAATTATAAAAAATATGTCTTAGCCCGAAAAGTGTTACAAAAACATATGCCGTATGAATTATATCTTTATATCTACTCGTATCTATCATAAGTTATCATATAATAAAAAACACTAGGAGTAAAAAAAGGATACAAAAAATACGTAAACGACTGTCAGTTCCTTCAAATTGCCGAGATTTTTTGCCTACATTACGCCCATAGAATGTGATGGCTCTCATTTTGGTAACAAGATCAAAAACTAGTAGAGAAGGAAAAATACTTTGATGAGATACTGGAACATTACTGCGATCTTCAAACGATGAAAAGGTAGCTTCATGGTTGGTTAGATAGTATAAATTGGCTGTTTGCAATAGACTCTTTATTTCAGTGATTTTTTGTTGGTTTGCTTGGAAAATTCTGGGTATCATACCGCTATTAATACTTTTTAGTACCAAAATTGTGCAGAGATATAATATAAAAAATATATAAAACGTATGTACGTAATTATGTATGTATTACACCAGGAAACACAACACAAATATTTGATATACTATTTATGTTGTAATGTTATGCTAGTAGTTTAAATGAAAAGTTAAATATTTATAGTTTCTTGATCAAATTTTACCCGTCTATGGAACGTTGGACATTATGACATTCCTGAAATATTGTTTCAGAATAAAATATAGTTTAACAATGTAAATAAATAATAATAATCACGAGGTTAATTAATTTATACTGCCAACTGGTTTTTTAGCTTAAGTTCGAAACCAGCAAGACAACACAATATAATGAAACTGAAAATTTATAACCCAATTTAAATGAAAATGCAAAACAACCTTAAGGAGGCTCAACAGGAAATTCCGAAGTCATGGGCACAGTTTAACATTTTCATAAACACCTTTCAAATAATAATTTTCATAGGGTCATGCCGCATCCATTTTAACTTTAGGGTTGACTATTCTAATGCCCTTTAGCTGTGGAGTTAGGGAATAATTTAATTATTTAAATTAACTTTGAATTGAAATTAACTATGGAGTTATGAGAGTTATATGTGTTTGAGATTTGTATAGTATGTACGAGTAACTAATTATACTGACATTGGTGTACTTGTACTAGAAATACACTAGTTCCGTAATTAATCACAATTCTCTTCTCAAAGCCTATTTAAACTTAAGTAAAAAATTTAATGAGTAATAAATACTCCGGAACCTTACATATAACTTCAAGTTCTTTGAGTCTTTATATTTATACTATACTTTTTTCGTCGAAGGATACCATGGTGAAAAGTTATCTGTAAAAGTAAATGTAAAGTAGTATATGTAAACTATTTATATATACGATACTACTATATACGATGAAAGACACAAAACATGTCATTTTGGATAGTGTATAACTTGATAAACGTGGACTTATTGATCGTGAATAATATAAGAATTATGATACCTGTATATATGCAATTTTCTTCAGTTATTTTGAGCGTGAGTGTATGTACACATGGTTTTAATCAATCACATTACCCGTGCCACTCCATAAGGCTTTTGTGGTGATATTAAAAAGCTTTCTGATGTTCACTCACTAGAACATTACTTCATTGCGTAAACAAAGCCTCGGCTTGTTACCTGAATAATGAAATAAAGTCGCGTGTAAGTTTGTTTTGATATAATGGCAGAATGAATTTAATCATAGGCCTTTCGAAAGTCTTAACTGTTTGATCAACATTATTATTACTGGTCACCTAAATTAATATTAATATTTGGCCGGCTGACTAGAACATATGACAGTTATATAGACACCATATTGAAAAAGGGTGACGTTAGAAGTACTTATAACCGCCGCGTGTGTATGAGGAGGTGTATGAGTCAATGAAACGAAAATGCTTTCAAGATGGGAATACCAGATCTCTTCCTATGCCTTTACGGGTATTCAGGTATGATGTGTATGTATGGTCACCTAAAAATATACTTTTATCTAATACTTAGTTCTTTTATATTTTAGTTATTTTTTGTTATCATACTTGGATAAAAACAATGGTTTTTGGACTTATTTACAATGGAATTAGATTAATAGAATATTTAAGATTATTTTTTTCGAAACGTAGGTTTTAGTTCGTCAAGGTCATATTTAACCAAATATCTTGATATCCAATGCTATAGATGAATATATAGCTGTTTTCTTTCTGCCGGTGTGTTTTACACTTTTTCTTTTACCATTACTCACTATATATTATTATTCTATATTTTTTAATCCCGTTTGATCTTAACTCTTACTAGAAACAAACTAATGAATATTTCCAAGAATTCAGGAAATTACAAGAACATTTTTTATTACAAGTAATATTCCCTTAAGCAAACAATCATTTCCTTTTCAGCACGCGTAAATAACAAACAAAGGGGGTGCAGAGATACAAAGCTCTCACTTATTAAAAAGATTTTTATTAAAAATGCTATTTGTGGAGCCTTTTTGCTTATGTGAGCTATGGGCTTACTATTTATCTATTTTGAGTAATGAGCAGGTTTCTTCAAAATGTCTTTTATCGCCGAAGTATACTGACAAACTGTACTCATTCTAGTATGTTTCATACATTACACCTTGATGAAAGAATACATTATTACATTATAGTTGAATTGTAATTGAATCTGAATTTTAGAAAAGAATAAAAGTTAAGCTGCTCATAATATTCATCGTACACAGCAAAATATGTAACAGTCATTGTCTTCCATTCTTTCACATAAGAATCAATGTAACCAAAATTTTCTTTATAGTAACACCGTTCATTATAAATAAAACAACAACATTTTTATACACCCGTCGAAAAGAAGGTTCTAGGACAGTTGACAAGAAAGACGTTTAATTACTAACCCCCTGGTCCCAGACTTTTAAGCCGCTATAAGCAGTTTTATTTATCTGGAAGACATGCTCCGGAAAGGAGGTTGCGATCCCTTGAGGGGAATACGGATAAGGCTTTGCATTAATTAGCAGAGGCATCCTATAAAAAGAGTTTTAATATAAAATGGAGAGTTTTATAAGTTATAGAATACTTTTATAGCTTAGATGATGGTGAATATCTTGTCACCAAGACTGAGATGGGTATAAAGTGTTACGAAAAATATGAATTAAAAATCCAAAAAATCTCTAGATAAAAGCTAGTACTACAACCTAAACTGAGGCAAAAAAGGTATAGTATATTTTAATTTGTGAGAGGGATAGACAGAGAACACGAATTCCCAGTTGTCCCAATCCTAACAGACCACTTTCGATTCATTGACACTCAGACAACTCCTCATACATACTCGGCATACCTGCATGTATCAATTTAGTGTAAATATTAATTTTAACAACGACCTATGTCCGTACTTTATATAATCTATAATCTATGTATATTGATTATGTATCTCCAAAAATTACCCTAGGAATCCAAAACTGACGAGTATCTTAGTCACTTTTTAGGGCAGACCAAAAAATTACCAGCAGATCGGCATAATACACGTAGCTCTCTCTAGCCATATTAACTACTCACAATAAGTGAAACGCACCCAACCAAACTTTATTTTGATAAACATTTCAGCAATAACAATAATTCCACTAAGGAACAGAAGCTCATTCCAACTTTAGGGACCCCTATTAGGGTCTCAAAACCCTTTTGGGCTCCTACAGAATCATTATACAGCCATTTGTTTTGCTTTGCTGATTTTAATTAACTTTTGCCCTACATATGCGTGCATTAGCTTAATTAAATATGCTCTTAATCCGCGCTCTGCCCGTAGTGCTTATTGGTTTTTCAATTACGTTACGAAAAGATAGTTAAATAGCTGCCGTTCTTAACATTATGTGGAGGATGTTGACTAAGGAACACGCAAAGGCTAGCATCATGTCATTAATGTATTAATGTTTAGCAGGGTAAAATAATTAATTATAATACATTTTAACAATAAAATCTTCGCAATAAATTAACAAAAGTTTTTACAAACTTCAAACTAATTAAAATATATAATATAATAACTATAAATTAAATATACATATGTATAAATTAAATATTATTAACATGTCACTTATGTTCCATATTTATAACACAAGTTTACAAATATGGGCCATTGGTAGCTGGTTTCTAATGTTCAATAACGGTGCTAAAAATTGCCAAGAAGATATTATATCACCGTGGTTCAGTCCACTTAGAAAAGGGCTAAAAGACTGTTGTTTGTGACTAGTATTTGTTTTAAATAGTTATGGGTACTAGAACTGCCGATTCGTCTCAAGAAATGGCTTATGTTTAAAATTAAACCTTATAGTGCAATAAATAAGGCACACAGTCCCTTAAATACCGAACTATATCAGTGGCGAAACTATTTCATGCATGATATTGGAATTTTTGTTTGCTTTATTGAGTTCATCTTTGTTAAAAAAGACTATCGTGCTGGTATAAAACATGGTATAAATATATAAATCTTATTTAAATATTTGGAAAACAGAATCATTTCTGTACTATGATGTCATGTCATGAGATGATTAAGGGTATTTTCTACAGTAAGGAGATAGTAATAGAATGATAGTACACGGGAATTTTCCTAGAGCATGATTTCAAACATATACATTCACGTCCTTGAATCTCTTTCAGGGTGGACAGAACCTTGCAGTATAATATCTCCTAGGTCACTTTTTAGCATGAATATTGGGGCTGTTACGTCATAATGAACCATTTGTAACAGGTTGTTAACCCTAATCCCTTAGTCACCTCCTACGATATGTCGTGAAGAACGGCAGCTAGTTAGCGTTCTTTTTACGTCCTAGATTAGCACGGGACTTTGACTAGATTGGATTTGATGCAGTTTTATTACAGCGATCGATAGTCTCTGCCTATCCCGTTGGGGACGTAGAGCATAAATTTATTATAGAGAAATCAAGTACAGAAATTGAGAAGAAAGAAATATTGTAAGGCTTGTCCACTAGGGCTAAGGGTGTGTTTACACTGACAGTTTGTTTAGGATGGCAAACGAAAAGACCTAGGGAAGACCAAATAAACAAATATGGTGTTGTGTGAAGACAGGCGTTGACAATTTCTGATCTGAATGACAATGGAGCTTAAGTTTAGGAAAGTAAAAAAAAATATAACAATGTCCCGAGCTTTTAATAACGAAATATTTTGTTGTGTACTTTTTTTTGGTTTAAATAATGCTACGAATATATAATGCTAAAACGTAATCAATATTATTTTATTTTAACAACATTAAAAGAGGTTACAACCTTATAGCATGATATATGTGTCTACAAATAACGTTTGTAATCTAACTATAACAATGTCGGAATTAAAAATAAAACCACTACATATAACATTTTTATCAAATTCACAAAAGTGCATTAAAAATTTAAGCGACATTGTTAGCTACGTACAAAGTTTATATGCTATTATAGTGTGTGTATGTATATTCGTGTGTTTAATGTGTATATTAACAAAGCGAATTAATGCGTAATTTCTGACCAGTCCTATACTTTTATATCTATAAGTGAAACGTGTCAGATATGCAAGAAATATATGTACGAAAATAAGGAAAATCAACAGAACCTGGCCCATATTTTATGACGCGTGTACTAGCGAATATTCCTCTTCATAAATACAGGAAAAACAACTCCTGCCCTGTAAATAAATCAGATGTAATGCTCATTTGAAACGGGCTAATGGCCGAATGAGTATGACCTTAATACTAACAGCAATAGAGTCGTTTTTCACGTACGCCTTTAACGAGATAGAATGGAAAAAGTTGAGCTGTATAAAAGAAGAATGTTGTTCAATTTTTGGCGATGCGTAGTTTAAATGGCGGCTTAATTAACTATATAAATTTTCTGCTATGTTAGTCAGTAGTTGGTCTGATGTAAGTAGCATGAATATAATTTTTTACTAGTGTTTCATAGGAACTAAGAGTCAATAGAATTTATTGTATTTTGTACAAGCAACCTGTTGTTAATATTATTAACATACGCATAGCTACAATTAAACCGACGTAACTCAAAATTCATTACTTTTGGGAATCAAGGAATAAAGTAATTGAATAATCTATTTTTTAACATTAAAGTTGTATAGATTAGTAGATACATTTAAATTGTCGAACATTTTTTTTCTATTTGGTCATGTAGCTATTTGACTTTAAATCTGCATATTTATAATTTCAAAAAAAATTAAATTTGTATTTTTTTTTATTATTTAAAAAAAAGGGGCAAATTTAGGTCACTTTGTTATTTTTAGTTATAAAAAAATGAAGGACCCTTTTTAATTTAAATCAATTTATTATTTTCTTAAGACAATATTATTTGGCTTAATTGAAAAACAGTCTCTTTAAAATTATTAAGAAACATTATTTAATTGTAACAAGTCATTATTAATCTCAAATCAATACAGAATATCATTTATTTAATGCAAATGAAAATGATGGTTGCACTTTTATTGTTACCTTTATTAAGTAAGAATACTTTTAGTTTTATTTCAGACATCATCAGTCTTAACTTGAGTTAACTTTATTATAAGAAGAGTACAAAATTAAAGGATACCCGTAATCCCAGGGGGGCGTAGGTTTCCTCGTCAACAAAGTCCTCAGCAACAACGTTGTCGAAGTGTCCAGTGTGTCGACAAGGGTGGCGCACATCGTTCTTAAGCTCTCGGATCGCTACTCACTCAAAATGATCCAGGTGTACGCCCCCACATCGGCACACTCAGACCAAGATGTAGAGGCCCTATACGAGGACATCGAACGGGCCTTACATCATACCACGTCCGCTCACTACAACGTTGTGATGAGGGACTTCAACGCTAAAGTTGGTCACAGGGAGAGTGGTGAATCGAGGATGGGGCCACACGGCATTGGCAGTCGAAATTCCAGGGGACACATGTTGGTCCACTTTCTTGAATCACAGGGGCTGTATCTTATGAACTCATTTTATAAGAAAAAGCCCCAACGGAAGTGGACCTTGATAAGTCCCAGCGGAAACACCTATAATGAGATCGACTTCATCATGGCTTCTCAGTGATCAACAGGTTTAATAACGGAAGTGATCACCGCATGGTTAGAGGCACCCTGAATATCAATTATAAGCTGGAAAGGATGAGCATGATGAAGTCCACGCTCCGACCTAACCGACTGCAGATGGCTGCTGGTTCATCCAAGTTCCAGTTGGAACTTCAGAACCGCTTTGCCATTCTGCACACCGCGACCAATGTTGACGAGGACCTCAAAAATGTGAGCAAAATAATCGGCGAGGAAGGGAGCCGGTTCTGCAGCGCTCGAGCTGGGAACCGAAAGTCGGATCGCTCGGACGAGACTTTGGACCTTATGAAGTTAAGACGAGAAACTCCACAGACATCTCCTTCGCAAACAGCTACACTAAACAAACAGATAAAGAAGGCAATACGACGTGACCTACATAAGGCTAATGCTCTCCTCATAAAAGAGTTGATCGAGCAAAACCGTGGGTTGCGCGTATTCGCCCGAAAACTAGGACGTAGCCACATGACGAAGTTGAGGACAGCTCGTGGAGACATGGTCACCTCTAAACCAGAGATCTTGTCTGAGATAGAAGATTTTTACGGCCAGTTATACCGCTCGCGCTGCCGAAATCTGGATCCTGACCCCTCCGATTCAAGGGCCACGTTGACACGCCACTTCACAGAGGACATGCCCAAAATAGCTATGGATGAGATTGAGACGGCCTTAAAACAGCTTAAAAATGGAAAAGCTCCGGGAGAGGATGGAATCACCTCTGAGCTCCTGAAATCTGGTGGAAGACCAGTTCTGAGGGAGCTCCAGAGAATTTTTAATAGTATCATGTTCTCAGGAAGAACTCCAAAATGTTGGTGCAGAGGTGTGGCTGTTCTGTTCTTCAAGAAGGGAGATAAAACCCTCTTGAAGAACTACAGGCCGATAACACTTCTGAGCCACTATAACATATATAAATACATATATATATAATACTATAAGCTGTTCTCGAGGGTCATCTCCAATAGACTCTCAGCCAGGCTCGATAGCTTTCAACCTCCAGAGCAGGCCGGGTTTCGACGGGGTTTTAGCACCATAGACCACATCCACACGTTGAGGCAAGTTATACAGAAAACTAACGAGTATAACCAGCCACTCTGCCTCGCGTTTGTGGACTATGAGAAAGCTTTTGACTCGGTCGAGACCTGGGCGGTCATGGAATCCTTGCAGCAATCTCAAGTCGACTGGCGATACGTGAGTGTGCTGAGACATATTTATGATTCCGCATTATGACCGTTCAACTCCAAGGCCACGGCACGAAACCTATCCAGTTGCAGAGAGGTGTCAGGCAGAGGGATGTTTTGTCCCCGAAACTGTTCTCGAGTGCACTGGAAGATGTTTTCAAAATGTTGGATTGGGTTGAACGAGGAATAAATATCAATGGGGAATACATCTCGCACTTTCGCTTTGCTGATGATATCGTCCTGATGACGGAGTCGCTGCAGGATCTGGAGGAAATGCTGTCCGAATTAAATGCTGCTTCTCGACGCATCGGACTCTGGATGAATTTAGAAAAAACCAAAATCATGTTTAATGATTTGGTAGTCCCGAGACCGGTTGCCCTTGGGGGCACTCCCGTAGAAGTTGTTTCCCAATACACTTACTTAGGCCAAATTATACAGCTTGGCAGAAACAACTTCGAGAGGGAGGCGGACAGAAGTATACAGCTAGAATGGGCAGCATTTGGAAGGCTAAGGCATGTCCTCACGTCGTCTTTACCACAATGCCTGAAAACTAAGGTTTTGAATCAGTGTGTGCTCCCCGTTATGACGTACGGATCTGAGACGTGGACACTGACTGCGGGACTAGCCCACAAATTCAAGGTCGCTCAGCGTGCTATGGAGCGGAAGATGCTCGGGGTTTCTCTGGTAGATCGCATCAGAAATGAGGTGATACGCCAGAGAACTAAAGTTACCGACAATGATGATGATTGACATGAAAAGAATTAGCACGCTGAAGTGGAGTTGGGCTGGTCACGTATGCAGAAGGACTGATAGTCGTTGGAAAGATAGAGCAAAGAATCCAAGAGTGGAGACCGCGTCTCAGTTAACGTAGTGTGGGGCGGCCCCCGGCAAGGTGGGAAGACGACCTGCGCAGGTTGGCCAGCATTAAATGGATGCGAACGGCCACTGACAGGGAGAAGTGGCGTCATTTGGGGGAGGCCTATGTCCAACAGTGGATTGATACAGGCTGATGATGATTTCTTACGTCAGAATGTTCAGTAGGCACATTTTTAGAGTTTGCTACGTGTTCATAGTGTTGCTGAAACAAAATGATATTTTAATGATTATTATAATGTATGTAAATAATATTATTATGATTACTTTAAACAATCGATTGACTTTGTAATGAACGAACTATAGCTAAGTATATTTACTCGTTTCGGCAGGTTATCTATCATTTGTAAAATGAGTGCACTTCTTTTCATTGTCACGGTTTATTATCATTTTGAGTCATATAATTATAAATCTGAAATAGACACAAAGTGGCTTATTTATAAAGGTTTCGCAAAAAACAAATACAAATTAAACATTAAAGTGGCTTATTAGTCAATCATACAAGTGAAATAAAATGTTAAATACTATTATAAAGACGGATTATAATATAAGTCACATAACTTATTATTTACTTGAGTAATAAAATGGCCTAATCATTATTAGGTCGCCTAAGTTGATAATCTTTATAGTTATAAATTGACTCAATTACAAAAAGTGTCACTTTATTCAGACAAATCAATAAAACAACTTACCTGACTTGTCGGTATTAAACTGACTCAATCCAAAATAGGTCCCTATAAAATAAACTATAACACGTACTTTATCTGTCACACTTGATTGAATACTTATTAGGTCAGTTTGATGCGCGCGGGCGGGAAAGAATGACCATTACAATGAAGAGACCTAAATATACGTTGAGCCTTTTCTAGCCGAGGTAAGTCTGTTTACTAAATTTTGGGCGGTCAGTAATACTTTTTTAAGCCATTTTCTTAGGTAATGTCATTTCACCCAAATTTTGAGTTACGTCGGTTTAATTGTAACTATGCGATATATCATGACGTACAATTATATAATTGTACATCATGATGTATGTTTTTTTTTTCTTTATTTAAGCGATTGAAAGACGTGAATATATTTGTTTGATAATCAGGGATTGATGATAACAATGTACTTAAAGGATAGAGATATAATTTTGCACATATATTATATTATGTTCTTTTCTACCGTAGATTTTAAAATAATAGTTCGATAAATTACCCGTGGCTAGTGATATAAAGTTATTCGGCTTATTTTAATCTTTTCAAACTTCATAAGATTAACAACGTGAGCAAGTATGCATAATTATAATATAAGTAAATACAATAAGCTCAGGATCACGTTATCTACTTTGCGAAAATTTCATACGGAACCAACCCTATTTATAGAACTCGTCGATGCCAAAACATACTTTTCGTTGCTAACTTTGTTAAGAAAGGCAGTTATGGAGCTCGTATGATATTATTCGGTCGTCAGTTCACCCTTGAACGACTGCGAAGTTTAAGAGCAATTTATTTTTCCACTCCAACGATTAGCTAAGTTTTAACGAAGGATCGTGTATGACCTTCTTTATGCACGTCACGTCTAAGAAATTTTGGGTATCTTGAGACAACATACATATAATATGTTGATTAGGATAAAAGGAGTTTTGAGAGATTCGCGATTTATACTCATGATTAATAACTAACGCGACTTATCGCGTCAGTTTTTATGTAATAAGGTTACTAATATAACGTCGGGTTAATAATAAAGGAAATTGTATTACATAAAAACTTACGTGATAAGTCCTGTTAGTTATTAATCATAGGATAAGTGCATATTATTATGTATATTTACTGTACGCGTTACAGAGAAGTCAGAACTTTGAGTGTTCTCTGCACTTGCGAATACGTAATTTATGACCACATCGGACCCACTTTTCACTAGATGGCCAGTACTGTCGTAGTGGACGCACTTGATATTACGTTAGTACATATATTGTCATTGACTGCTACTGACCAAATGTTACTTATACCGATTTAATTCATCCACAGCATTTTGACAGTTCTTAAAAACTCATAAATAGTTTTACTGCATTTTCTTTTAGCCTATCATTGCAACTTAAGGTGAATGAAATTGTGTATAGAATTTCAAAGATCAGTTTTAAGAACGATAGGTAACACTCATTGATAAAAATGCAAAAGTAAATCGAACAATTAATATTTTAAAAGAACACAACAAAAAAAAATATTAATTTAAATAGTAGTTCTCGTCCATACCATATTACAACCTCAACAACAAAACTCCACAATACAATTTTATACGAACGAAAACAACCCATAATTTATACCACGGCGAAGCTAAACTAAAATAATGAATCCGTTTTCAATATTGCGTTACGCAAACCTCGCAGCATCAACAGACCGTTTGCAATGTAAATATTTTATTATGAAGAGCACTCTATTTGCATACAACTGCATTAACCTCTCAGGAAGTAAAATTCAAGGAACAAAGAACTTGATACGTGTTTTGCATTACACGTGCTTTGTGGTCGCGGTGTTATAATCACGTCACGTTTTTACGGAGGAAAAATGGAATGTTTGCTTTATGTTTGTGCTTTGCGAAGAAAACATTAAAAAAGTTCTTGCATAGATCTATAATATTGTTCTTTGAAGTTCAAGGTAGAGTGAAAATCAAAGCCTACATTCTTCGGTCACCTATAGGATACTTACATTAGTTCTCTACGACAGTACTTTTTAATACACACAGATTAGACCAACAGCATAACATACTTTACAAGCAAATACCTAATGCGTATTCTATTCCATAAATTATTAGTTTCAAAATCTTACCTCTTTGTCGCTTTTCCCAACATATCGGAAAGGTAACTAGATAGTATTCTATTTACCTACCTTACAAATTATCAGTTTTACGAAACAGGATATCATTCGGGAAAAATAAAGTAATTGAAATAACAATTCGTGTTAAAATAAATCAAATAGTTATCTTATTTACTGCTCAATTTTCCAAATGTAAATTCATTTTCCTATACAAATAACTATGTTAGACGCATGTTACAAATTCATTCTAGTTTCCGTTTGAAAGGAGGAAAAACAGGCCCCTGTTAAACAACCTTATTCCTCCAATACAGCCTGAATAGACCGGTGGATCGAGTGTATTGATGTGGAAAAATAATTTCCTTTTGTGAGCTTTCGCTGTTGCATTTAAGTGGAGTCTCACATACGCGATGAGCAACAAGATCACTTTGTAAGCTAGTCTGCGAGGGCCTTAAATTGGATTCTGATCTCATATCTTGGTCCATATATATAGTTATGACTATTTCCTTATAAAAGGTAGGTAGAGATGGTGGACTCGTATTTTTGACAATATTGGTATACCACATGATATTCATACATACATATAATATTTATGTCCTAACAGGACAAGCATGGATGCCACCTTGAATGATCCTGACAAATCTCGTTAGCTGCACTCATACTCATTAGCGTTCTCATATTATATGCTTTTCTGTTCGTTACGCTACATTTATCATATGAGCATATTATAATAAAGAGAAAGGGATCACAGATCCTCATTCTTGATAAAACACTTTCTCTTTATTGGCATATCACTTATTTGATAGTTATAGGTTTTTCTTATAATGTTTATTTTGGTATATCACCTAAATTAAAAGATAATAATGTACGAAAACGAAAGCACGGATGTAAGGAAAAATTCATAGTCTCTTAAAGTTAAAACCTGAATTGGTACTTAGTTTAAGTATAGTTTTAGAACCAAAAGTTAACCTAGAACAAATTTAAGTCGAGTTTAATGTGAATAAGCAAGAAACGACGTCACTATTAATTTATTCACTTAACATCAAAATAAACGGGTTGCCATCTTAATTCTACTAATCAACGCCGGTTATTAGGGAAATTAACTACAGCAAAGAGTTATAGAAAATTTATTTTCGAACCTAAAATAAAAACTCTTTCGTCAACAAATTCTTGCGGGGTAGTTATAGTTTCATCTGTCACTTTATATCAAACAGGAACCTATATTATGTAAACCTAATAGTCAGTACCTAATGTGACAAGCCGACCGTATCATTATTTAGACACTTAGACTAGTTCCGAATAAATGCTAGGTGTTTTCACGATGTTTTCGTTCTCCAAAAACATATTTTGTATAGCAAATTACATACAAAATCTGAAACTCCATTACCATTAGTACATGCTCAGGCGGAATATGCCATCTGAACCCCCTGTTGAAGAGTCAAGTCTCAATTATGTATCATACAACATGAACGTGTAAAAAATGCATATACATTAACGTCCTTCAATCCCTATCCCGGTGGACAGAATCTCGGAGATTTAGTAAATCTTAGGTCACTTTTTAGCAATTATGGCGGTTGTGATATCATATGAAACATTGGTGATAGGTTGTTAGCCCATCGTCCATATTGATCCCATTTACCCCTAGTCCCTTAGTCACTACATACCGAAAAGAATGGCAGTTTTTTACCATTCTTTTTATGTCCCAATCTAGCACGGCACATTCACGGGCTTAGATTGTAAAAGAAATGCAATTTAGCTATTAGCAGAACCAACCAACTTGCACAGCAGTACAGCGGTTGAGTTGAGACATTCTTCAGGGTGGCCTATTGAATTAATTTTTGTCTCGGCGGAGCGTGCAGCTTCCGTTTATAGTGGAATGTTTCAATCTGCAATGCAAATGGTCGAATGGGTACAAAGGGAGATTGTGTGGTGGTTGATTATGGGTAGTTGAAGGTTGATAAGAATATAAAGTTGGATAGGCATCTTAGTGTCAATTTAGTTATTTATGTATCTTATCTTAATATCAGGAATTATATTAATATAGTGGCTTCTTACAAGAATGTTAGTTACCATTTGATATTTACATACATACACATCTCACCTGATTCCCTGTAGAGGGGTAAGCAGAGATCGTGGATCCCCATTTGTCTCGATTACTGACTCTTTATTTACTCTTGATTTATTTGGAGTTAAACCTCATTAGTCAACTTACAATAGTTAATATTATTTTTTAAATAACAATTATATTCCTGATACTTGTAATATACAACACATTTTTTCCATTTTCAGCACAATAATAACGTACGTACGACTCTATTAACAACATATCTGATATTATTACAACAAAAGCCAGTAAACTCAAAATGTCATCCTCACAAATATTATACTGTAACTTTTCACAACACGGTCATTTTGAAGTTTCAAGATTTACACCAATATTACATCACCAAACTAAATGATATAGATGCTACCTTTCCATCTCAAAGTTTACTCCAACTTCGAAATTAGTTTCGCCAACTTCCGAGCGGGATTCCAATCAACGCATTTGTCTACGTCTACCGATAGATGGCAGTGTCTCCTGTAACTGTCAACTGTAATGGCCGATCAGTTTACTCTAAGACAAGTGACAAAACGTTGAGAGAATAGAAGTCAAAATATATGGAATGCGTTTAGTAATACGATAGACAAACGCTTTCATGAACGTTCGTTCTCGCTACTATACTAGCATTTAAAAAATACTAACAAACTGTTGTTCAACTGTCTTCCCGGCATGTTGTAGGTGATTAAGGGACTACGGGTAATTGGAATCAATTGGGAGATGGGTTAGCAACCTGTCACTAATGTAAAATCTTATGCCAGCAAATCAGAGGTGCGAGTGTAAAAATAGGCAATTGCAGAGATATTGATAATATAGCTCGCATGTCTAACTCAATGCAAAAGTCATTTTTATCCAAATAATATATCTAATCGACACAGAGTTGTCACTTGGGAACAGGCCCTGGACTTTTAAACGAGTAGCAAAAGAGTATTAAATAGAAAATGTATGGGATTAGATAAGAAAGATCACGCGCTTTATCAATTGCGTAAATCAATCCTATATTTTCTAATTACTATCCTTTTATCGTTGTGCCACTTATCTGAAGGCCGTTTTGCTTAAATACTCTTGAACTGCTTTCAATGGAACTAGGGGCTAGGTTAGTTCCATTAGCAATATTTCGTTGGAATGGTGCAAGTTGTTTTTCAGTTTTGCATTTTGCTGGCTTGTTTTGAAATGGATTTTGGCCTGGACTTGATAGATGATTGGTAAATGATCTAGGGTGCACGTTGAAAGATGTATATGCCTATTTTTAGGCTGTATTTGTGAGTATCACTAATAAAGTACGGACAAGTTGAGTAATGTTTTTTTATAATTAATTAATAAACCAATAGTTTTGAGTAATGTACCTAATTTAATAGGTTTATATTTCATCGGTACCAGGAACAGAACCCTAGCTCAATCATGTCTATCATGTGTTTTTAATGATAAAGTGTTTATTAAATCGTCACAATCGAAGAACAGACACGGATCTTCATTTTACTTATTTTACAGATATTCGATTGAAAAATCTCAATGCACTCATTGAAGTTTTTCAACCGATTTTTTGAAGTTTTCTCTCATCGAAATATTATAACATCATAATTTCAAACTATTTATGCAATAAAAACAATTCCCAAAAATCAAAACCGTCAGTGTTTTATGATTGTGACGAAATGTTTTACCTAATTTTTTACACCTTTCCTTTTCAATATTAAGTCTATAATTATAAAATAAAGGCAAACCACGAAGAAATCTTCCAAGAAAGTCACAGAAAGTCAAATTCAGTGCAAAAATCCCAGCTCTTTATTCGGCAAAAAACTAGAATGGCTTCGTACTGCGGAGGCTTGAGTAAGTTTTAATAGGGCCTCATCATTTGATTTGAGTCGGTCTTCAGCGAAAATAACTGTCCATTAGGAAAGTTGGGGACTGGGTGTGACAGGACTTAGGTGAATGCTCCTCGAGTGTCGGTGCAGTTGTGAATATAATGATCTTGGATTGGCGAGAATGCAGTTAGATAATTTTGCCTTTATGAGGGTTATGCTTTTTATCTATTTTATGATGATTACATCATTATTTTAACATGCATAAACATTAACAGACGGAACATATTTATACATACTCAACCCACCACGATTTCCTGTAGAGGAGTAGGCAGAGATCACGGATCCCCATCTGTCCCGACCATGATAATTCGCTAACCCAAACCGCTTTAGCTTCATTGAAACTCATTCACCTCCTCATATAATATCGGTGGTCATAGGTACTTCTAACATCCCTTTTTAAATATGAAGTGGAATATATGTAAAACATTAAGACATATGAGAGTCAGATTGACAATATATACATATTACTATTGCTAACCTACTCTCAAAGACTCTTAAGCACCTTATACAACAAATCGAAAAAGGCAGCTGGACATTCAAATTACTTCCTAGACTAGCACGATTTAAGCAGGATCTCAGCTTAGAAAGTTTCCGCACTAATTGAAATGATAATTGCCGGCTTCATGTCCATAATGCATTTGGAAACCAGTCGCCATTGAAGCGCTATCCTCACTGTATTAATTCACTGAAGTTGGGAACTTCAAATTGCATCTTCAGTTAAAAAGAAGTTAACGCTCGTAGTTATTATAGTTTTCTTTTTTATTTTGGCGAGAATAGAGGTAACAAACCGTTATGCGATGTACAAACGAAGTATTATACTAGAAGTACTTATGAACTATATACATACATACATACACATCACGCCTGATTCCCTGTAGAGGGGTAGGCAGAGATCACGGATCCCCATATGTCCCGATCCTGACAGACCACTTTCGCTTCATTGACATTCATACATCTTCTCATACACTCTCGACGGCTATAGGTCTAACGTCACCTTTTTCAACATATCGTCTATCTGACTGTTATATGTCTTATTATTATTACAATGCTAAAGTATCACGAAAACTAGACTTATAATTTTGTCTATGTCATATGCCTAATTATGACTTCCTACCTACCGTTAAGTCTTAATGCTCACTCTAAAGCCACTGGATCGCCATTAGCACAGTCAACCCTCATACCAGTAGTTATCCTTTGACAAATTGACAGATTCCATCTCGTGCAACTTAATGGGGAAACTTGGCCCAAGACTGTTTGTTGGTACAACCATTGAATTTAACTTAACAACTGTTTGGAGATAGGACAAATCGACTTGCTATCCCCGAAGGGATGGACAGGGCTTCAGGGCTAAGCTGAAGACTAATAATGTGACTGGGTTAGAGTTATGATTAAATGTTTTAGGATTTGTCAAAGTTATATTTATATAACAAGTACGATATGAGTGTTTTATATTATTGTATGAGGTATAAGGGTTTAAATTTAATTGTCGTCATATATTGTAACTGTTAATTAATTCTAAAAAGTAAAGAAAAATTGTATTGCTAAGTATGATAACATACATACGCATTACGCCCGTCTTTCCGTAGAGCGATAGCCAAAGATCATGGATAGGGAATCACCACTTTCGCTTCATTGACGTTAATATGAATATCATAAAAGGGTATTTTTATTGTTTTATTTATTTAAAAGGAAACAAAATAGTAACCAACCAGTTACAGATACAGTAATTAAGAGTATATCCTTAAAAAAATAAGTTTACTACATTATATATGTTACACTGAGAACAAAAACAGACAAGTTATAAAATAATGATAGCAGATATATATCTAAAGAAACCAACATAACCAAAAAGAAAAAAATAGAGATACATAAGTATAAAAGCAATAGTGAGACACATATATACAAGCACCTAATTTTATATTGAAAACCAATCAAACATATTTGCACTTCACCACTTTATGTATGTATAACCTCAAGGAATATACTTTAAGTTAGAAAGCATCTCTTCGACAAGTTACGTTGAGTACTTCAGGTAAGCTTTCCTTTCTCGAAGGTTCTTCAATGTCCTATTGAATTAATTTCTTTCGCCTTGTTAGACTTGAGTTCTTTTCGCTCTGTTATTGTAAAATGTTTGAAACGACATTGTTAATGTTGGTCAACAGATAAAAACTTTGAGATCATTGTTATACACACTTTCTAAGATCCGTTTCGGTGTACAGAGAACCTCATAAGTAAAATCTCTTTGGTCAATTACATGTATGGAGCGTCATAATTATTGTAATAGGTTTGACACCAAATAATATAATAAAGTTTTTTATTAACGTTCATATATACGTATATATATATTAATATTTGCTGATGGGAGCTGCATATTGGAAAAATGATTTTATTTGGATTTAAATAAAATACTTGACCATTGTAAACAGACATACTTACATTAGACAACACCGTAAGGGATAGTACTAATAAAGTGTATGTTTATGTACCTATATTGAAAACAGATTGTTCGTTACACCTAATACAATTCATTCTTTACGAATTCCTAATAAGAAAAACGGTTAGTATTACAAAGATATGTTCTTAATAATTCACTTTATCCCGGTATGCCGTAGGAGGCGACTAAGGGGCTAGGGTTAAATGGAACCTATAGGGCGATAGCTTCACAACCTGTTACTAATGTTTCATATGACATCACAACCCTACTTATACAAAAAATGACTGAGTCCACCCCGAAAGGATTCAAAGGACTTGTTGCATATATATACAGGGTGGCGCATTCAAAACGGTTAGTATGGGGAAGTCTGAAACTATAACAGATACGAAGATTTGTTCTTAGGAACCATGGCACCGATTTTGATAAAAATAAAAACTGCATTCATACTTTCTTTGACACACACCATATCATGTGGCATTAGCATTGCATTAATCCTTTTAGAAAGTTTTGTTATCTACAGTAATCAAACACTAACAATCTATTGAAAAGTCCACTAAAAGTGACGTGTTAAACCATATTTGAAAATTTCTTGTGGGGTTACGTTAAGAATGAATTTTACAAAACAAGATATGACACTGTTGAAAAGTAGCAATAGAGTCAAATTTAACGCAAATTTACCACATGAAAATACTAAATTCAATAGTAAGATCGTTACCTAAACGTGTTGAATATTGTATTGAAAACAACAATGGTAACTTAAAACACCTACTATGATAAACTAAAGTATGCCAAAACAATGCATTATATTCATTTTGGACATCATGTTTCATAGAGACATTTACAGCTTAAGACCTACACAATCGATATTTAAAAAGAAAAAAGGGCACGTTTATTTTTTCAAAGCAACCAGGTTTGATTCCTGTCTTGGTTACAGTTGTTTTTTCAGAGAAAGTATGAATGCAGTTTTTATTTTTATCAAAATCGGTGACATGGTTCCTAAGAACAAATCTTCGTATCTCTTATAGTTTCAGACTTCCCTATACTGACCGTTTTGAATGCGCCACCCTGTAATAGATGTATTCTTAATAAATGCTAAGTAGCAGGTACTGACCGTCAGATAGTACAAAGCACAGGTAAAGTAATCCCTAGTGAGTTATGTTCTAAGTTGAAAAGTTCTAGGTTCGGGCTTTGCGAGATTAAATTCGGGCCCTTGATAAAACTTTGATGAAATACGTCAATTTTAAACTCGCCCTTCCCCGTCCTTCTTTATGCCTTTTTCACGCCCTTTCTAGGGGGAACTTTTGAAAAGATTAAGCAACTTTTTGATCAGTTTTCACCTTAGAATTCTGTGGTGAGTGACCCTTTTTGTTGGTAAGGTTTTGGGTGTTTACAATCAGGAGTGTAAATCTTGTTGAGATAAAATTAATGTTGGTAAATAACTCTGTACTCTACTAAATACACAAAAAACAAACGCGTTCACGACCATTAACCCTTGCAAGGTAATAATTGAAATAAGTAAGTAGTAATTCTATGAAAAAACGTGTTGATCAGATAGTACTCAGTGTGACAGGTGGTAAGCCATGTCGCCATTTACAAGCACTAACTATTACCTGATCGACGAACAGGTAGGTTTCCTCACGACGGTTTCCCTCACCGTATAATTTGATGCATTTGCATTAAAATTGGTAGTAAATAAATAAAAGTGTACTCTATAAACTTTGCTGGATTTTATAGGATTAAACATAAAACCCAGTCCCCTATTTTCCTAATATAGTAATGTGTCTTGTGCTCATAAATTCCATTGAATTTTAATAGTTATTGTTATGATTCAACAGTTCATATCTTTCCATTTTTCCCATTTCATTGCGAACTGAATTCAAGTTCGGTTTTATCACTTTTTGTATAATATGTACTATTAAATAGTAAAATCGAATACAAACCAGACTCATAGACGTTGGGACTTGACTCTGTATCGAGGGTACAAGGTTCAAATTCCACTTGAGCATGTACCAATGGAAATGAAGTTTATTAAATTTCTATGTACATTTTCGTAATAAAAATACATTTACGAAATGCGTTGAATACTACGGTGAGAGAAAAACATCGTGAGGAAACATACCTGTTCCCAGAACAAATAGTTAGTGCTTGTAAATGGCAACATGGCTGACCACCTGTCACGTTGAGTACTAACTATCTGGTTAACACGTGGGTTTGAGGTGGCCATAGATTCTAGGGCATTACTACCTTCGCAATTGCGGAGATGGACACCTGAATCTCTGACTACCCCGTAAGGGTTAATGATCGTGAACGCGTACGACATAGACGCACTTTGCTATAGAACTTTATTCTTACGCATAATTGGCATATTTAAATAACGTCAGTTCTTAATAAAGTCTTCAGAATTTTCGCCACGACTCAATAACGACCCATTTATAATTCAAATTGCATCACTGTCGTTGTCTATGGCATAATCATTTAATTCGTTAGACGTTTTCCTTGAAAGACTAATTCTCTTATCCCGTTTCTTATTATCTGCCCTTATAAACACAGTGACGTGGTACTGAGAATTAAATTTTAGATTGGAAAAACATATACTAAGTATAAAAGAATAAATCGATTGCTTCGTGATTGGAAAAAGATGCGGAATTAGGTATAACAAAATTTGGATATAATTAGCTTATACTTAACATAATTAAGAAAGAATTAATAAATGAATATGGTGTTTGAAATACATACATACGTAACTATGATATTCACGCCTCTACATTCCTAAGGTACACATATACAGGAAAATACAGAAACAGATATTATCGATCGCCACCTGGAACAATCCTGACGAATCTCTCTTGGTACATAATATAATACATTATACATTATTAGAAATCAAATTATTATTTTGTGGTGATATGTGACTTGGAAGGGTACGATTTCATTTTTTATGTCAATGAAAAAAGCTAATCAAATTGGTGAACGGTGTTGTAGAATCTTTTATTCTGGCCACCTCAGAGATAATTATTGACGTAAATATATGTTTAGGTAGGTTCATAATTTATCATCAAGCAACCGGATGTTCGCAGAGGCTATCTTGACTGAAAGCATAATTGGGTGATGGGTTGGCAACTGCTACCCATTTGTCATAATAACCCTATTAATTAAGCTAGATGCTACCACCGATATATAATTCTGTTTCCGTGTTTCTGTCTACGCTTTCAGGACCTTGATTAAATGACTAAATTATGAAGCATCGTATTTTAAACTATATGAAATCAAGGGTAACAACATAAGTATATACGACATATCACAGTCAGATAGACGTCATATGGAAAAAGGGTGACGTAAGAATTACTTAAAAAGTATAACCGCCGAGTGTGTATGAGGAGGTGTATGAGTGTCAAAGTAGTATTTTTAGTAGTTAAAAGTAGATCCGTGGATTCTTCTTTCCCCTCTATAAAGATTCGAACTTACTAATAAACTTAATGAAAAGACTACTTAATAGGTTAATAATATTATTAATAATAGCTTAATAGGTTTAGACAGAAAAAACTGTATTGGAAAGCCTGATGTTTAAAGATATTTATTTATGTCAATAAAATGAAAGTCTTCAGGCAGGTTTGAAAAAAATGGGTCTCCATGATCTCTGCCTACCCGAGCCTACGCTTCTATAAAAAAAACGAGCGTAACATGTGTACCTACTTACTTGCATATCACTAATTATAACTTAAAAAAATTCACTTAAAACTTACCAAAGAAACCTTAATATCTCTCAATAATTTTACCTTAACCGAATATTCCAGAAGCCTGAAAACCTAGAGCAACAAAGCCTAAAAAGAGACCCGAATTGATGTCATCCCATCGCCCTATGAAAGGGACGAATTCCCAACAAAAGGACGGAAACGACGTACCTTATTCATTACCCACCTTGTTCCAAGATCGCGTTATAATTTAATGCGAAATTGTATTTAGAACCGTTTGACATTTGCCGAAATACGAAACAATGAAATAAATTAAGGTAGCCATTTTTATGAGTTGTTAAAAAGATCTTTGATTTGCAATTGAAAATTATTGAAGGTGAGGATAATTTGATTAGGTTTAGGACACAGAATTGCGCTCTCGCTGGTTTAATAAATAAAGGTATTAATTAAAATTTGCAGTTACCTTATAAATGTAATAGGTAATTGTAATAGGTATTCTAAATCATAATGATTTACGTAAGAAGTCTTAGTAAACGCACCGGCTTGACAAATATAAATAATTTATAAATGAATATCAAGTAACTATTAACTATTTCTTCTCAAGTTGAAGGAGGTTATTAAGGGCCTCAATTTTGTTCCATTGGGTGAAACTAAAGTTCACCCCTTTCCCATTATGGAGAACATAAATCATTCATCTAAAATATAGGCACTAATTTCATCACTTTCACTTTATTTTGTCTTGAAATGTCAACCTAAACTTTTTCGTGTCATATGTTGTACCTTGTATCTCTACTGAAACGTAATTATTTTTTTACCCATTATACTCAACGGATTTACCCAGTAATTACTCAATACCAGTCCCTTTAGAAATCCTTGCGCACTTCCCCCACGACAAACCTTCCGCTGGATTTCCCCGAAAATCCTTTTTCAATTTGTCTCTTTACTCGAAGCACATGTGACGCACGCATTTTCCTTGAACACGTGCTTTTTATATAAATACATGTATTTCTAAGTACTCAGGTCCTTTGTTCTTGATTAGGTGAAGAGAACTATGAAGAAAAGTATCTCTTAAGGTACCTTAGTGACTCAAAATAATGTTTATCATAACTGTCATGTGAGGACATTAAAATGGAATATTCGTGGAGTATTAATATGTAAATAATATAACATGTAAATTACCCAATAGGTTGTTAATTAGTATTAAAAAATACATGCACTTCTCCATTTCTATTTTGGATACAACCTGGGAGATAAAATAAATGTTTAGCCTCTGTCAGGTACATGATTATTATTGAGCATTAACAATAACCAGTGACAGGTTGCTAATCCATTACACTGCCTTCAAATAAATCCTGTAAACGCCTTCTATATGCCTACAAAAATACAGGCTCTTAATTTGTATTCCATTTACTTCCCAGACTAGCAAGAGACAATACTTTCTAATTACAAAAAGAGCATATTTCAGGTTTGAATCGCGTAAAGGGCAATATTAAATAAAGAAAAAGACGGCTTGTACCTCAAAAGGACCGTCGTAAAGAAATTGCTACTTAGAGCCAATTCAAGACCTTTTTACTTTCTCATTTTACCAACCATTCAAATCCAGTATACAAGAAAGATTTTATCATTACGTCAAGAGAAAAAAATGCTTTGATTTTCAGTTTTTAATATTGTACGACGGAATATTACTCAAATTGGAGCCACCCCTTATTACAATTGTACCGAATGAACAATTAAATAAATAGGCACTTTTAACATTTTTAAATTATACGTAAAAAGGAGAAAGTAATATCACGAGTTACAAATTTAAAAAAATACATATACCTCTATTTGTCTTTAATAGACTTAAGTATTGATTGTCTTGGTATTTGTATAAAAATCAATAAAAAGTTAAGGTATGTACTAAAATTTTCGTCTATAAAAAATAGATTTATCGTAGTAGTAACAATTTTGCTGCTACTAAAAAGATTATTTTAACATTATAATATATTTCATCGTTTATTCTATAAGTTTTTATACAAAAAGCATAAATTTTCCTTACCTACGAACTGATTTTTCAATATAATATACCTAAATTCTATTTGCCTTACATTTTCATTAACTAGTTTGTGCCAACCAAATCTCAAATAACACTTACAATTATCTATTTACTTAAACCGATTTAATCAACGTAAATGATCAAGAAAAGAAAAGTTTTTCAATGAAAAAACTCCACGAAAAAACTGGACCATTGCCCCGACTGGGCTACTCATAAAACACACGAATCGGTCCAAGATTGACCTGGGAATTAATTAGAAGGGTGGTGCAGAGACGCTATTAACTAGGAGGGACTTTAGACTTCTTAAGGCGAGGTTAGCCGACATTTCTTTATGTATACGTAGCGTTAGATTAATTGCTGTTTTTAGTATTGAATATATTCAATGATGTGGACAGGATAGTAACTTTGTCTATGGTTATTAGTCACGAAATTAAAGTTCATATGTATTTATAATTTTATGTAGTAAAGAGCATTATGTCAATTCTAAACAAGTAGAGCCTATAGAAAATAATTGTCAAATGAAATAGTTGGAGTAAAATAAAAATACTTACGAAAATATATGGTGAAAGAAATACATAATTTTAATCAGAAACTTATTTCTAATGTTTCTGTCGCTTCTCGCAAATTAATTTCCGATGCAATTCACATCAACACAAACTTAAAACCAACACATTTCCCTCACCCGTAATATAATTAGATCCTACGAAATTTACATCAGTGTTAAATAATCCCTTTAACGACCCTATACATTGCCCTAATACCGGGACCTTAAGAGACCTTAAACGGATAAGAAGGACTACACCAGAGCCAAGGGACAGATCATGTTGATGGACTTTTTATACGGTAGGTTAGGAAACAGGCTTAGGGGAACAAGGAAAACAAGTCAGCCCTGTTTTATGCATTGTTTCTAATGTTTATACGAGGACAAATTTGATCTTTATCTTAACTGAAATGAAAACGAATTGGCTGCTACAAAACTTCCTTGACGGTGGAATAAATATTGGGTGCAGTTTTTCTTTTTTGGATTGCTTTTTTGTGTTTGTATATGATCCTATATTTATAATGCCAGAGGTTTTGAAAGATTGAAGGTTTCGATACGTTTAGGTTGGTTTTGGATACAAAAATGGTAGAAATATGTGGCATTTGTTAGAGAGTATATATGTTATGGATATTTTACTAATAAGTGCTTGACTAGCCTATCTCTCTCTGCGGTAAGAAGGTAATCCCTTAAAGAGATAAGTAGGTCTGTCGTGCAATTTTTATGTCTCTGTTCATGTGTAAATATAATGTGTGTGCAATTGAGAAGAAATACCTAAATAAGTATATTAAATGTTACCAGGCACCATTTTACACATTTAAATACATACTACATACATAATAGATATAAATACATACATTACATACATAGATATATACTTTCGGAGTAGCCCAAATTTCAGAAGACACGATAATATCTTCGGTCACTTTACACTATGAATATTGATGTTGTGATAGTCATATGGAGCATTGGTGACGGGTAGCTTGAATTGCTAATATAACTTTATGAGAACAAATTGAATTAAGAACATCGCAGATAGGCAGCTATACAAAGGCCGTAATAAAGAGTTTATCAGACATCTATAAAAGTATAAAGAGGTCGGCGTTCATTTCCCTTTTTATTGTGACCAATTCATCTTTCGGATAATCCGGCGAATTGAAATAAATTCGCTACTTCCCAAAAGAACCCTTTCGATTTGTAGGAGATTTACTCTGACATTGTCGTACATCCTCACGACTGTTTTCTCGTTCGAGGTAGTCATAGGCTTGAGTGAGCCTTGTCGTATTTGTGTATGTACTTCGCTAGTTAAGTCCCATGTTTTATAGATACCTGTACTGAATTTCAAATTGTGATTGTTTCTAATTTTCGATTGGAATACAATGCCTTTTCTTTAATGTTTAGTTACGAGCTAATTACCGACCTGAATAGGATGTTAATTAGCTGTATTTCTTTACGTAAGAGACCAGAAGCGAATCTCCGAAGTTCTTTCTACCCCAAAAAAGATTCCAGTACGTAAATTAACACATATGACCCACAAGATTCACTTGTAAAGGTAGAGAAATACATGAGAATATCAGTATATAATATTCAAATTCCGAATCACTTAAACTCAAACCCAGCCCGAACCCAAAATCAATGCTTCACCCTTTGAAAATACGCTCGCAAACTAAATTAACGAAATTAAACTAGCTTCTATCCAGCTTCCATTAATTAAATTAGTTACAACTCATTACACATTATGTCAATAGATGTCGGTGACTTGGGCTGTCCCATTAACTGAGCTGCAAAGATAGACCCCTGTCTATATCGTGAATTCTCCCTCGTAGGAAACGACCCGGCAGTATACCGGCACTAGTGAACCGGGGTGGTTGTACCGGTTTGTTCCGGGATTGTTCTCGTAAAATAACACTTATAACCCTTTGTTCGGAAGTATTTTGTGAACTTTTTGTGCGGATATGGTTATCGTATTGGCGGTTTTGTGGATCGAGATTGTGAACCGGGTGAAGGGTTAAGGTAAGTTTTGTTTGGGTACGGCTTGTGAAGAGGTGGATAAAATATAGTTTTTTTGTCAAAATATAGATGGAGTATAACGTGTTTTTAAAATAAGAAATACTTTTATGTAAATGTATTCATAAAACATCGACCCATAAAATTAAATGAAAACTTATCTCCGCTGATTTGAGCTTTTAAATTAAATGCATTCAACTATCTTTCTACGAACAGAAAGCTTAAGAAATTCATATTAGAAGGATTAATAATCGTGATGCATCATGAATTATAGGGACAATTAGTCTTTTCAATAAATAAATCATATATGATATAAATATTTAAAAGAGAATAAGGGATTTCTATGTCCGTCTATAGTTCATAGATAGGAGTCACATGTGTATGTAGATTATTCGTTTTATAGACAAAGAAATATTAAAATATTTACGACGTAATAAACCGGAAACAACCGATATCCGATATGCATTATCCTGAAACCTGCAACAGTGTAAGATGTACTTTACATGAAGTAGACTTTATCTAGAACCTCAACATTCTTTTATGCATTTTGTTGTAGATATATCCTTAGACTCATATTTTTCTAGATAATATTAAACAACGGATTATCATTTTATTCCTATGAGTTTCTCGTATTTTATCCGGGTTTACTTTTCAAATAAACATCAAATACAGTTTTCACATTATTTTACTTGTACAGGGTGGTATCAGAGCCTTGGTGTTAATTAGTATCAAATTAGTAGAAACATAATATGTGAACCGGATTTTTTAATCCAAGACTAGAGATGTAAACTCAAGAACACATCATATTTCCTAATATACGCATCTATTTATGGATAAACCTTAGAAACGTTTTCATAATATTTTCTATATAATAAGAGATTATACATATATTGAACAAAATATAATTACATAATACAATTATTAAATTTTATCAAACATTATTAAACTCTTTAAACGAAGTCTCTACCTTAATATCAAAGTCTCTATCTCTAGGTAGAGACTACTTTATTTTGACAATTAATCATGATTAAAGTGAAACTTAATTTGGATTAAGGTAAGGGAAGAGGTCAGCCAATTAGGTTCGGGACATAAGCCTGTTTTCGTTTTATTAATTTCACCTGTAGCGGGTCAGGAGACTGTTTTCATATCTCAGGTCTAAGAGACGTGACATGTTTTGAATGGGTTCTGGTCATATTTATTTATTTATTTCACTTATATTTTATAATCCTTACAGGTTTGCACCCATTATGATAAAACTAATTATAGAATAATAAAGTTAATCAATTAATTAAATTCAAACCAAAATCCTAAAAAAGAATAATTGTAATGAATCACCAGATAGTCAGCATCTAACGTTGGATTGGCAGTAAGGATATATAGATTCTCTCTAGATTGTTTTCTTGAGAAAAGTGATGATTAAGTTTTTCCTAATATATACTTATAAACTCTTCACGAATTATGTATACACACTCGCTTTTTTATTGTGGCGGGGTAGACCGTTTGACTCTTCTATGACATTTAGAAGGCTTGTTAATAATGAGCCACTGAAAGCCCGTGTTTCACTAGATAGACAGCAACCAAGGTGATAGGTAGTGAACAGTATTGCCTTAAATTGGCACTGGCTATTATCTATCCCAAGAGATAGGCAAGTTTCCTCGCAGTATCAATCCTTTTACAATATCGTTTGTGCATATAATATATTGGCATAATAATCTATTTCGAGTCTCATTTACGGAACTTTAAAAGAAAAGTACGAGTACATAAACTTCCGTCATAAAAGAAGGATCTGAAAAGTTTAAAGTGTATTTTTGACCCCATCTGTGTTTTTAACATCTTTTCTTAGAAATAAGGGCTCCGAATACATAAAAAAATATATACGCACCTCGCTCGTTTCCCTTCAGAAGTGTAGGCAGGGATTAGGGATCACCATTTATCTCCATACAGCTAAAATCTTTCGCTTCATTGACATTTTATACATTTCCTCATACACTATTATCAAAAACGATTTCCTTGAGTCTGCTTTCTCAGTTTCATTACAGGTATTTGTTTTTGTTAATAATGTTAGAGACAATTAATAAGAGATAATAAGGAACTTGAATTGACATGTCCTATTTGAGTTCGAAGTCAAGTTTTTATTGTGATTTCATTAAAGTAATGAAACTTCTTACACTATTTTGATAGTTATCAAATTATAATTAATTTAAAAATGATTAAATATGCTTGACGTCTTTAACCACTAAACATAGCCAGCACTCTACAATGAAAACCTTCAATAACAAAAATATTAGAAGCAAACGTACAAGTTAAGGGTAAAAATCCTAGCCGCAACAGGCACCGTTTTCATTCACACTTGTCTGCCTCTACCGGAAATCGAAACTCGGACCTTTCTTCATAATCAAAGGGACTCAAAAACAAACAATGAACATTGAATTGAAATACCAATGATAATTATTTCAACAATATTTCTATGCTAAGAACCCGAACTGTCACCGAGTGTGTAACAGGAGGTGTATGAAGCGAAAGTGATTTGAGAGATTTGGACAAAATGGGGATCTATGAACTCTGTCTACCTCTCTGCTATATACATAAATACATATCACGCCTGATTCCCTGTAGAGGCGTAGGCAAAGATCACGGTTCCCTAATTGTCCCGAACCTTGCAGACCTCTTTCGCTTCAATAACACTCATACATCTTCTCATACGGTTACAAACTCAGCGGTTAAAGGTACTCCTAACGTCACTTTTTTTAATATAGCGTCTATCTGACTGTCATATGTATTATGGACATCATATTGAGGATATTATTTGAACTTAATGGTGTTATGATAGCAAATGCAATGGGAATGTTACGTTTCTATTCCGTCCCTTCATATACGAGTACAACATTTGTTCCTAATCCCCCAACCACATTTTAAGATAAAGACAAACATTTTCACGACCATTAAGACTTTCGGGGTAATGAGAGGTCCCCGTGATATTCTATAGCCAATTCAAATCCACGGGTAAGCCGGGTATAGTCAGTATTTAATATGACAGATGGTAAACCGTGTCGCTATTTGCAAGCACAGTCTATTTTCTGTTAATAGGTAGGTTTTCTCACCGTAATCGCTACTTTAAGACATGACATAAAGCAGCTAGTTAGCATTCTAACACTCTGCAGCTAAGCACGGGATATGTAAGCATTTCAATCGCCAATAAAAAGTTTTCAAGAAGCGTAAAACGCTGTTGGATTGAGCTTAACATATTTATGAGATACGATTTATGAATTATTGAACAGCGTTCAATGCATCATGAGTCGATTTTATTGCAGGCCCCTGAGTGGGCAAAATATAAAAAAATGGCCAACTATTTCAGATTTTACGATTATGTAGCGTTTTATGGCTGATATCGGATCGAGTGTCGTGAATCGTGAACACTAACAAAACTGTTTACGCTTAGATAAAGAATAATAGTTTAGTGTAAAGAATTATTTGAATGAGAGACTGGGACGTAAAAATAATCTGAAATAGTTAACTACCTTCTTAAAAAACTTGAAGTAGCAAATAACTATGCAGAGGTATTGAATCTATGAGCCAATGAGTTAGTAACCTACTTGTAAGATTTCAATACGATTAATACCGTTACAATTCTAAGAAATTGCCAATATGGTTATGATATAGTATGATTTTAACCCATTTCTCAATATGTAATAAAATTCGGCATTATACTGTAATTCGTATTAATTGTGGCCTTGTTTCAGTACGTATAGATATTATCACGTGATGAGTATATCAGGTTTGTATATACCCTATCTAAGTAATTACTATACCTACGCAGAGTTAAAATAAAATTGATCCAAAAATCCATATTCTTCAGTTACATAGAAAAACCAACATTCAATTCAAATCTCAAACCAGTCTAATACATACGCATTCACAACCTTAAAGTCTGACTTACACGACACCTGCAAATAGTGTAGAGACGTACCAGTCTGCTCCCAGAATTCTATTTGCGAAAAGGTTCGCAAGGAATTTCCATTCGGCCCCTGATACCTTTTATTGGATCGGCCTGGACGACGCTAACTACATCTGTGGTTATAAATATTGAACTACGACATTTACGGACGTCGTATTAGACGGAGACTGGAATGATTCGGTGTATTTATGCTTGCTTTTACGTAAAAGCGAAATATATCTCTTGTTCATTTGGTATTTAGAGATGGGTCTTTTCGACAAATACACTATACGACATGTCTGTCGTCTTACACTTCATAATCATCATCATCATCAGCCTGAAGTAATCCACTGTTGGACAAAGGCCTCCCCCAAATGTCTTACACTTAATCAACGTAAAATAAAAATCAATACTAATATTATAAATCTAAGGAATTTATTTGAACGCACGAATATCTAGAAGTATTGGTCTCAATTGAAAAATATGTTGAAGAGAGCATTTCTAAAATGTGGATAAAATAAGACACAATTTTTTAATCAAGGGATTTTTTCGATGCATCTTGCTATTAAAAACTTTCCCATTCGGAAGATGTCGCAGGCACTGCTATCAGTAGTAATGTATAAAGGAGTTTCATAGTTAGAAAATAGATACAAAAAGTTCTTAGAATATATAAAATTACACAATTTTATTTTACATACACATTCACGTCTTTTAATCCTTTTCAGGGTGGACAGAACCTCGTCTTCTTCTTCTTCTTTACAGCACTAATTCGCCCACCGTAGGGCATATGCCTCTCCAATCTTCCTCCACTGTGCGCGGTTTTCGGTTTTTCTTGTCCAGAGCGAGCCAGCTACCTTCAACAGATCATCAGACCATCGGGCAGGTGGTCTGCCGACACTTCTTTTTAGCTGTCTAGGTCTCCATTCCAGGACGCGCTTACTCCATCGTCCATCATCTCTACGACACACATGTCCAGTCCAAGCCCATTTCAGCTTAGCAACTCGTTGTCCTATGTCCACAACTTTGGTGCGCTGTCTTATGGTCTCATTCCGGACCCTATCCCGCAAAGTGATGCCGAGCATGGCGCGTTCCATGTGTCTTTGCGTGACCTTTAATCTTTGCATCATTTTCTCTGTCAAAGTCCATGTCTCACATGCATATGTCATAGTTGGTAGAACACATTGGTCAAACACTTTCGTCTTGAGGGACTGTGGCAGCTTAGACTGAAGTACATGTCTCATCTTCCCAAAAGCTGCCCAGCCCAGCTGTACTCTCCGACTTATCTCAGTCATCATAGAATCACGTCCCAGCTTTATGATTTGGCCAAGGTATGGGTACTCCTCCACCTGTTCTAGTGGTTGACCGTCAAGTGACATTGGATAGTGTGAAAAATCTTCTGTTGCCATAATCTTGGTCTTATCCATATTCATCTTGAGGCCAGTCCGCAAAGACGCTCGGTATGACCTCGTCTTATTAAATGACTATGCCATATTAATCATCGCCTCTGCTATTGACAAAGCTAAAGAAACAACCTCCCAACTAGATCCTCATCTATCACGTGAACCGACTTGTTATTCATCATTCGAAACTAATGAGATGGGATGTCGGAGGCTCAATCACAAATTGATTTGGGAAGGCTTTACTGCTAATATTAAAAAGGTTTAGTAGGATGTTGTACGCGTATAAAGGTCGCTTCTGGAAAGCTGAAAATAAATATAGAGGGATAAAAATAACATTGTTTCATGTAGTTATACTATTCATATGATGACAGTATAAGTGAAATTTGAATTATATTATCCATATATTTTAAATATATTTTTAACATAACATACATTTATAATTAATAACTAAGACATAGCAACATATTCTGCCCGTGACCATGGCTGCTGCAACGTAGCCGAAACGTCGGGTTAATAAAGGTAACTTTATTATTTAAAAACATACGCGATAAGTCCCGTTAGTTATTAATCATGAGTATAAATCGCGAATCTCTTAAAACTATAATAACATACATTTTCCCCACTTAGCTATACAGAACAGTTTTTTGTAATTTAAGCTAAGCTAAGGATGTCACATGATGCATAAGCCACGGTCACCAAAATATACTCACAAAGTTTTAACCAAAGATCGTATGAAAATTTTGCATTTACTCAGTCATATAGATACAAAGATATTACATATGGATAACATAACATACGCTTCACGATTTGTGTATACAAACTCCCTTTTTTATTGTGGCTGGACTGTCAGAGGCTTGAGTTCCCATCTCCGAAATTTCGAAGGCATCTTAGGTATGGATCACTTGAAGCCCGCATTTTACTAGATAGACAGCACCCAATGTGATAGGTAGTGAACTTTTTCGCCATATATAGGCACTGGCTATTACCTATCCCGAGAGATAGGTTTCCTCACGTTGTTTTCACTCACCGTATTGATTGTAAATTATGTACGCAAATGAAAATCACATATGTATACCGTTAAGTCTATATTCATATAGGTATACCCAAGTCCCGTGAATAATAGTATAGGAGTATATATCCTATATTTTGACAAAGATAAACGCGTTCATGACCATCAAACGTTGCTTCAGTGGTATTTAGAGGGTCAGGTGTCCATCTCCGCAGTTCGATTCTTTTTTTTCGATTTCCTTCTCGAACTCACATGATCACCAAGTCAGAACTCAATATGACAGGTTGTAAGCCATATCACCATTTACAAGCACTAACTATTACCTGTTCGGGGAACAGGTAGGTTTTCCTCTCGACATTTTCCATCAGCGTAATATTCGATGCATTTCGTAAATGTATTTTTATTACGAAAATGTACACAGAAATTCATTAAACATCATTTCCATTGGTACATGCTCAAGCGGGATTTTAACCCTGTGCCCACAGAAACGGAACTAGATAATATGGTTGTATACCCGTTATTTATAACACCCCTAAACAAAGCCCAGGAATTAACTGAATAAAAAGCACGCAGCGAAGCAACTTAGAATCTCATTAGTCCAATGTCTCAGGGGGGACATGTATTCACTTGGCACTCGCGAAGCATATAAAAGTTACTTGAGAACAGTTGGTTAATGCTCCCTTTATATTATTAGCGAAGTTTTGCTTGACTCCGTGCTCTATTTAGTCGGGTTTTAGTCGCGGGATTATGAGGGTGTCATTTGACTTTTTATGTAAGTTAATGTTCCTGTTGTTTTATACTGTATAGTCAGTACCGGTCACTAACACTATTGACTACATATAATAACTGTATACAACTATTTACTTCATATTAATAGAAAGTTTTGATTATACAGGTTGGCTCATTCAAATTCTTAGGAACCATGCCACCAATTTTGATTAAAAGAAAAACTGAATTCATAGTTTATTTGAAATATAAAACTGTTTCCAGTTTGGGAATCGAACCCGGTTGGTTTGAAAAAATAAACATGCCCTTTTCAGGTTTTCTTTTTAAATATCGATTGAGTAAGAAAGTAGTAAAATAAGTAGTAAAGTAAGATGTAAATGTCTCCATGAAAGATGATGTCGAAATTGAATAAAATGCATTGTTTTGACATAGTAGCATTCGAAGTGACCACCGTTATAATAATGCTTTTATTGTTGAGTATCTCATTTATAGACATATTGTTCAAAATACGTATAATAAACCTATCAATGTAATTGACTAATTAAAAAACGTACTAGATTTTTAGCCTGTAGTCGTATACTTTCCTTTTATAATCTATTTAAATGTTAACAGGTGATATAAAAATGCATAACGTTCTATATATACCTATTCCAAGGTAATCTATTCCATATTAGGGTCGTTTGACAATGTTACCATAATGAATTTTATTCTCCAAAATTTCCCTAAGCGGAATATGATTAACATAAATCTCTTAATACTTTTACACTTTAGCATGCATACACCATTTATTATGCAAACTTTTTCCTGAAAAACCTCCATGCGCCTCGTTCACAAATTCACAAAAAATTACAAGGAAAAGCTTTGGGTATAAAATTGAGGTTCACTTTAATCTTACACATATATAAACACATACATATATGAAGGTACATACATAATATATTTATGAGTAAAGTGGAAGGGCGGTTACGTAGGGGTCGGCCTAATAAGACATATAACAGACGCTATATTGAAAATAGGTGACGTTTGGTGTACCTATAACCGCTGAGAGTGTATGAGAAGATGTATGAATGTCAATGAAGCGAAAGTGGTCTGTCAGGATCGGGACAAATGGGGATCCGTGATCTCAGCCTACCCCTCTACAGGGAATCAGACGTGATGTGTATGTATGTATGTACATACATATATGAAGGTGTGGGCGGGATGTATGGAAATAATTCTTCAATCTTCTTTATAATAAAGATACGTATAAAAATAGATTATTTCAACAGTCTAAAAGGTTGTAGGCGTAAAACAACGTTTCTCGTTACAACCAATGAAATACTTGGAAAAGAAATTAAATACATGCATATATTCACACCCCTTCGTCCCTAAGGGGATAGGCAGAGAATATCGATAGCCATCCGAATTTTTGATTGTGTAAGTTAATTGTTTTCAACACCTGAAACTGATTATTGTAAGATTTCTACAGGATGCAATGGCTCAAACAAAATTTATGCTCTACCATACTTTGGCAAGGCTGGTACGTTGCTTATTGATTATAAGGTAAAAAGTTGTTTTCATTATAAGGGACTTTATATGGGTGAAGTAAGGCCGGCTCAATAAGACATATGACAGCCCGACAGACGTCATATTGTAAAATAGTGATGTTAAAAGTACCTATACAAGTGTAAAGATGTATATTTATTTATTTATTTATAGGAGAACTAACAGTCATAAAATACAGAATATAGAAAATAGGTAGAAATAGTAGACCATTTATAAGAACTCACAGATAGATACAGAAATAGAAGAACAGAATACATAGGTACTTTTTAAAATGATTATATAAGTATGAATGAAGCGAAAGTAGTTTGTCAGGATCGGGACAGATGTGGATTACCCCTCTCTATATTTGTAGTTTTCATGTGATCCAAAACCATAATAAAGGTCAGTTGAGGTGCGACAGGTATTTGTCTAATCCTACCATACCATTTATATTATTATTATTTATATCTCAATCGTTTCTACGTTACTATCCTACCGAACCGGTAGAGGTCGCCACCTACAAACCATCACAGTGAAACAGTTCATTAAAACCACTATAAACTGTTCCACGCAAAAGGTGCTCAATAACATTCATCCAAATATTTTCACTACACCAACGAGCCGTGAGTTCCACTCGAAATGGCACGACTATCAAAAACATTGAAAATGCCCGCTCGCAATCATAACAATACTCCGCTAGTTTGAAATAATAAAGGGCAAATGATACGTAATGCTTGTTTGCGTACGTTGTATCAATGTTTTTGTAGTTTGATAAACTCGATATTGTTGGAATAAATTCAAACGGAATTTTAGCACAAATAACAAATTGGATTGAGCTTTGTTGTTGTTTGTTTTCTCTGATGCCTGTGCTAATCTGCTCCGTGAGTATTATGTTATTTGTTGTTTTTTACGGCATGGTATTATATGACTAAGGGTTTATCGGTTATCTTAAAATTTTTGGACGTTAGTAAACATTATCTACGTGTTGATTGATTTAAACAAGAGATCGATCGGATTAAATATGACGATAGTTTTTTGCTACTATTTGAATGATAAGAGGTTACAGCGTTTCACAAAGGAAATAAAGATGAATTCAAGTATATTTACTTCTTATCGGGCAATACTAATACACTATCAAACCGTAACTAATTCATAAATAAACTTAACCCTACGATATACACTGAAACTATTAGCTTATCACTCATACGTGTTTGAAAGACATAAAACAGCTACTTCCATTAAAGTTCAGTTCCATACCAGGTAGAGACAGACATCTTGTTCTTCTTAAATCGATAACAGCCCTCCACGAGACATATATTCCAAAAATTTGCTTCGCTCACCTATCCGGCACAATGTGAATCCCTTTTTCATCTGAAGAGAGCCTATCGAATAACTCTGGCCCCTATTCTGAGATAAAAGAAGTGTTTGTAGTATGTTTGTAGTGTTTTAATTGTACTTAATAGATATATTGTAGTCTCTTTTTTAGCTTACTATCTCTCTGTCTCTCTACTCTGTTTGTTGTAATATGGAACATTGATGAGACATTATTGAGCTATCTAGTTTAAGTCAAATTAGTTTTGACAGAACAGGGAAGACATGATATCTTAGTCGTCTTCAGTATTGATTATGGACTTTACGATTTATATTGAAAATTACTATAATTACTTAAACCTGATTTAAAAGTATTCATTTACACCCAGTTCCTCAGTCAACCATCACTTAATGACAGAAAGACAACGAAAATAGTAGTATCCTATTGAAGTAGTATCCCATTCCAAATTTTTTTTATTAGGTTAACGTAACTGGGTCTATTCACAAAATATGCAAAAAATATAAAATTAAAAATACTAAAGAATATATGCTACAATATGTGAACACAACATGCTTAATATTACTGCTATCGCTTAACACGGTAGATATTATCTACATTACCTACATGCCTCAACGATTACGTTTCCATTTAACAAAATAAGGAGATACCCCTACCACGCACGCACAGCACAATCTCTGAACCCAATAATATATTTCCCATCCTTATCCCCAATAAGTTTCGGCGTCTATCCGCTGGAGTAATAATAATATATCCAGCATTTTTAGGGAACATCCCCAATCGTTAATAAAATATCAGGGTTTTAAGGGAACGAGCCTAAGGGGATCCCGTTTGGCTATTTTAGGGTTGTCCGTTTAGTTTATTGGGAATCTAATTTCATCAATAAGTTATTTGGACGGGAGCGTAAGATATTCAAGAGTTGGGATGTGTTAGGAATGCTTAGTGTAATAGGTGTTTTTTTAAGATTTTCTCGCAACTTTGGGATGTAAAAAGAATGCCTAAACTAAACTAGCCTCTTTCCTTTAGCAACGTTTAGTGTGTCATCTATGAGGTTGTTACGACTTTATGGATTAGGTTAGGGAGGTGTTCTTAATAATTAAAAGGCGATAATAATGTATGAAATCAATTGATTTAAAATAGATTGACAATACAAGGACAAAACTCTAAGTACGTATATTATACACAGTTTTCCACTAGAATAAAATGGAAAATTTTTTATTAACAAATACACACTCATGGAAAGCTTACAAACGAAACGTGTTACAATTGATTAGACATCATCGGTCAATAAAGTCAGGGTACTTGAATTTTTATTTATTTTTATGAAATTACTAAAAGCACAAATGAATAAATCATTAAAAAAAACCCTATTATCCATCATAGACAAAGTCACCTCAAACTAAACTAAGTAAACACTAGGCTTTCTTTACAAATACAAATAAGTGCCACCCCTAGATTAGATTAGACGATCGAACAGAATACTCATACGATGACAATCAGAAGACCACTAAATGTTTATTCGGAGCGTACGTGCTTCACTAAATGAATTACCTTTTATAGTCCGTCTGCGCTTCTGACGTCATATTGGTTTGTAATTAGATTGTTATTCCATTTGGATTGAAAGTTTCTACTCTGTGATCGGTAATGGGTTCTTTGTTGGACACGTGCTTGGTTTTAAAGGAGGGAGAGTTAGTGTTTTGGGTGCTTATCTTGATATGAGTAAATTCAGTTTTCAATAATGATACATACATACATTGAAGCGGCTACGTGCCCAACGGGATAAGCAGAGACTATCAATCGCCACCTGGATCGATACTGATAAACGTCTCTTGCGTCACTCTCATACATTAACATCTGCTACAAACTCTTCTGTTTTTCACGCTACGTACACATGTCTCCAATTAGATTTGTATACATTTTATATGGTTTACCTCTTCTTGTAAGCTGTGTTATGGGTCTACATGAAATGGTTTCCTGTACTTTGCGTAAATGTGAAAACTCCTTAATGAGGTTCAATAAATTTAAATGCAACGTTTAATGTGAATCTATTTTAATTGATTTAGAACTATCTTATACCTACTACAAAATATGTTTACAACTTGTTAATGATCCTTGAAACACCGAATAGTACCTTCTGATATAAAACCTATTATACATATTTTGCGCTCAAGTGGTTGGGTTAAGACGAAATAATGAAGTCATTTTTAATCCCTCAGTTTATTGACCGAACTTTTCTTACAACATGCAGCGCGAATAGACGATAATAATTTATTCTATTCCATTAACAAATACGTGACCAATATAATCATAGCGTTTCATTTTAGCCTCTCTTGTTTTCACAAGTCAATTGTTTGAGTTCTAGGAAGCCAAGATCCCTAAGACTTTCTGATTACACTTTTTCTTTTGTTTGAAGGTCTGATTGAATTTCACCATTATCATACCAAAGCCTCTGGTAATAAAGACCCTATTTGCTCAAGCGAATCATCTAGGTATATTCTCGTAATGTGTGTACATTTTGCCTGTTTTTTTTTTCTGAGCCAAAATATGCGATATGCGAAGAGGCTCGAGTAAATGGTATGCTGTTTTTCTAGCAAATTGACTTACTAAGTGTTTGTTTTCCTTTGTAAAAACATTTCGGCTCGAGACGTATTGTTGGGATGATTCGTTCCCATGGAAACGGCTTTGTAAAAAATTGCATAATAGAATCGGTGCTTCCAGAGACGGAAATAGAAAATATAGAAACAGAATAATGTAGACAATAAATATTTGAATAGAATATTTACGCTCGAGTGGGCTAAGGCTCTCGTAACAATGATTGTGGTTACTGAACATTATGAATACCAAGAAACCCTTTTAAACAATCATAAGACCTACAATGTAGGTATATATTCTATCATCAGGGATGTCATTTTTAACAAAATATTTAATATTCTGACCATTTTAAATTAAGTTTGACTTATTGAATTATCAGCAAATACAGAAAATATCCCAGTAAAATATGTTGCTTTGGGAAATTAACTAAATTCACGAAAAAATTTAGCAAACAAGCCTATTTTCTACCTCTTTCTATGAGTTTCCAAGTCCTTAATAATAAATAAAAAACATCAACGTAATGTCACGTTGTCAGAAATGACACGTGGCGGAGTCAGAAAAACTCCATTCGCACACCCCCACCCGTCAAGAGCAGACGTGTCATCGAATGAATGAAGATAATTAATCTGTTATGAGAAATGCATTTGGCACCTTGTAAGGAATCGTTGAGTTATAATGAAGTTTGCAAGAGGGCTCGTTTGAACCAAGTTTGTTCGTGTTTCCGAGTTAATGATCGGTTCGAGATGGGTTCGGAAAGAACCGGTCTGAAAATCGGATTAATCAAGCGTTTCGGAGCTTGAGACTCATTTGTTTTTTAAGGGGATTCGGCTTACGTTTAATTAATTGTATGGATGGTGCAAACCTGGGTTAAGTATAGGGTTATGCATAAGAATGAAGGATGGGTTAATAAGAATGCACTCTCTAATATATGATGTTAATGTATATAGTAGATGATGTAAGTGCATATAGAATACTAGTTATAGTAGCTAACTTTAATATAAAAAAGCAACAAGCATGCATTATTAGACCAAAATTCAAGTCTTTAATAGTTCTTACTAAAAGCTGTTTTCATCTTTAGTTTAACTGTTTTCTTTACACAACTAATTAATTAAAAATAACTTCATAATCAGTCTGCCCGTGACCATGGCTGCTGCAACGTAGCCGAAACGTCGGGTTAATAAAGGTAACTTTATTATTTAATAACATACGCGATAAGTCCCGTTTGCTATTAATCATTCATAATCACTTTTAAATTAAATAAAACAAATTCATAATTTCACATCTAAATGGTCTTCTTTACCGCCTTAAATTGTTCAAAAAAGCTACAATTTGCATCAATTTGTCAAACTTTTGAATAAATCACGGCCGCTGTAACAAAAGCACATTCATCAGGCGAAGTCTGGGCCGGTGTAAGATCGCATAATACCCAGCTAAAATTGACGTGTTGGAAAGAACAAAAAGATTAATTTGTCCTGCTCCTGCCTTGTCAAGAAGTGTGACGTCATTGTTCTACCTTTCGCTTTTGAGTCGAAAAATCAGAGAATTTTGGTATTATTCTAAAGGAAGAACCGTATTTATCTACTATACTGATAATATTGGATATTACTGCATAGAATGTATTATTTGTATTATGGTTTCTTTCTAATATTAGTGTATTTTAATTTGATATAAGTAGAGAATTGTTATCTTATGTGGTTTTTACTTTGGTTATATTCAAATGTTTAAAATTATTTGTTTGGTATTATTTTGGTTATTATTATTGAAAGTATTTAGAATTAATAGCAATGCTTTGTTATTTTCTTGAGTTCAATTCCAATGCGAAATTTGTTTATAATATTTTTGTCAATCACCGTACACCTAAAAGGCTACCTATTCACATATATAGGTAACACCCCACCTGAACGGTAATAGGCTTACTTACCTATCTCATTGAGCGCTCACGAGCTTGGTGAAAATAGGGTTTCAGTAGATCGAGTTTGGTCATTACAGAATCTAATATGCGAAATTTATGATCCTTACTTTGTACAAAAGAACCATTCCTAGTAGGAGTTAGAATATTTCATGAACATTGTCTTTTATGGTTTTGGAGGCTTTTTTTGAAGGTTAAATAGGTCATTCCTTATGTCATATGAGTGTCTTTTTTATATTTTTATTCTTTATTAAGTCATTCACCACTAGGGTTATGTCGGCTGAAGTACAAACACTGATGCCACGGCGTTTGAACTTCTTGTTATTCCATCGCCATGGTTACACCAACGCAGCCAGCCGCTACAACCGAAGAAAAACGAAACCGAAGCTCCAATTCTTCCCTTCCTTGTTCTTCGGTTCGTTCCAGTTGAGGATCCAAATATAATCCCAAAGCAAACATATTTAGCCAATTTGACATCACAACTGACTAAATATTCAGCCAAAAATAATTATTTGTATTTTCAACTTTCACTGAGCTGCTAACTTTGTTGACGCACCATAGATGACTGATATGAGTGTCTTAATCTTTTATAATCTGGCTGAAAGAAGACAGTTTCTTGCATCATAATTGTATATTATAAAATTATTAAACAAGTTCTGGACACATTAATTCAACACATTACACCACAAGTATTAACCATATAAACTCTTCAAACCCAAACAAACGTTTTTACGCAAATAAATAAATCCCTCTAAACGCGGGGTGTGTAGAAATCCTTTAATTCCCTCGGCTCGGTCATTCGACCTTACAAAATCACAGGACCGTTAAGAAAAGGCTTCAACAGGCACGAAAGAGGTTGCGTTTACGGATTTCACCTCTTTGAACCTGCCTCTAGGCTGTGTGGGAAGGTTGTGTGTAGGCTTTAGATGTTAAGATGAAAATGAAGAGGCTTTACAACAATGGTTTGAAGATTTGTTGTTTAATTGTTAGATATTATAAGGCATTTAATTTAACTGGTTTACATACAGAATTTTCATTAGGATGTATTAACGTTAATATAAATATATAAAGATTATTATATTGATTGTGATGTATAAATGTAAGTTAAATTTATGTATATATAATTTTATTGTCTTTTGCATACTTAGCGTATTACGTAAATGATTAATAGTATAATGAGATTAAGAAAACACATTTAATATTAATGTACTTTAGCATTCACAACTTCAATCAATCAACCAGCCTATGACAGTCCACTGCTGGACATAGGCCTCCCCATGAGTATGCCACAAAACACGATCACTCGTGCCATTTATGCATTTCCACCTGTTTAATATAAATTAAATTTCAAATTTACTTGAATTTCGACAAAAAAATAATTTTACAAAATCAACTTACTAAAAATGCATCTTTACACAAACAGAAAATGTTTTTTTTTAACCGACACACCCTTCATCTCCTAACCTTAAAAGCCGACACACGGAGACTTTGACAAATTAATTCCTTTGTCACTCGACGCCTAGTTGTCAACAAAGCTACGTCAAAGGGGTAAGATAGCATTTTATTGTTTTCACAACAATGTCTATTTAGACGTAATTGATTGTTGTGTACGGAGATTTGGGAGTCAAATTTCAATTGCTCGTTTGAGGTGATGAATGAAGGAACGAGCTATTGATCATAATTTTGAATGGTAATTAATTTATCGTTGAAGTAAATATTTTAATCGGTTTAAGTGATTACGAAGGTGCCGATTTCTATTTCTGGCAACAACGTATCCGTGGATATAATAAATATTTTATTTTATATTTTCTTCTTTAATGCACACACAGTACATTTACACATTAGCAGACATATTAACAGAAATTGTATAATAGGCCTACTTGTCACGTTTAAAATAATATTATATTTTTCCTTCTTATTTCCTTTGGCGACCTCCGTGGTGCGATCGGTGAGACACCTGTACGCTAATCGTGGGGTCCCGGGTTCGATTCCCGGTGGAGGCAGAGTTGAGAACAACGCTTTTCTACTGCTTTCCAGTCTGGTTGTTAATTATATATGCTATATATGTATTTATCTATTTATAATATGTATACATTTCTTAAATATACGTTGACTAGTACCCTTAACACAAGTCTTAAATGTACTTACCAATGGGCTAGTTCAATTGGTGTAATAATGTCCAAATATTATTATGTTTGCTTCTGTCTCCTTTTTAGCAAGTTTGGTATGATGGTCTATCTATGTATGTAAGTTAACTTTATAACTGATTTCAGAATGCACGAAGCTACAAGTTCTATACCAGAGCCTTCCGCTTATCTATTAAAGATTCACAATGTCACTCATACAGTTCAAAAGTTTTACCAGTCCGAGGTTGGCCCTTTATATGTCCAACTCACATTCGCTGTAGTGTCCACTTTTGGAACTTATATGGCGTTTTCGTGTCGTCCCTTGCATTATATATCGCCATAGTTGCTCTGTTGGTATTTTAAGGTATATTTAGTGACACTCAGGGGTAACGGTTTGGGAAATACTAGGAAATGGACCCTGTAGTGTTAGTTTTATAATTGCTAGGTGAATGTACCGGGTGATGGAAATTGAATTTTTAATATAGCTAATACTGATATTCGTAATCCTGAAAATTAATCTAATTTTGATATTAGCGATGCTATTTGTGTGAGTATTTGGGTTCTGATTAAGTTAACTATTAATCTTAGTAAACCGATTTGAGTATTTTCAAACAGATACATACGTTAATACTATACCACAGTCATTGCACAATAAATTCTATAGGTAATCAAACTTAGGTAGACATAAATGTACGTACACATGTTTAACGTTTCTCCAAATCATTTAATAAGTATTTGCACATTGTGACCAGCTAAACAATATAAATTAAAAACTGTAAAAATACAAATTATTTATTTAGGAACAGTTTAATTTATTTTCCGACCGGACCTTAACTTTCAAACTTTATGATTAAGTGGGGTCGCTCTAAGCACCGAAATCTCAGATTTTTTCTACCTTTCAAAAGTAACTTTTTAACAAGGCTAAATTGCTCACAAAATTCACTTACTCAGTCTTAGAAAACTTTGAATTTCTTCCTTAAGAAAAGTTTCGGCTGTTCCAAAGGATCTACCTTCTTCTTTAAAGTTAATTAAGCCAGGAACTTATTCCTGACATTGGTCTAGTTGTAAAATTAAAACGGATATTATGACAAACAAATGTGAAACCAAAATTATTTGTATACCTGGAAAGAAAAGTTTAAGAGTTATGTTTAAAAATACAGCCTAATTTGGTTTTCGTTTATTTTGAATTATTTTATAAGCTATGCACGAAAATGTTAATGTTTTTGTCATTTTATTCAAAATAAACTTATTTATTGTATTATTTTTAATACGCAGATTTACGATCGAAAATTGTCTTAAATTGAATTAACGTATATGCGGATATAAGGGCGGGTCCTGTTATCCTTAAGCTTCACATAACTAAGAACCATCAATCTACTAACTTACACAAATATCAAAGATAAGCCTAATTCGTTATTCTAACATTTAATCAAATTACCGTCTTAAGGCCCAAATTTCCAAAGCCTTTGAAGTAGCAGTTTACTTAGACAAAACTGTACGCATATTTGGAATGCCATAATGTCATTACACGACCCGCCTCGCTGCCTACTCAGATAATTTTGGGGCACACAAAATAGTGGGGCCTTAATGCGTGGAGTTTGTAATAATTTTAATAGGTTGATTCTGCTGATATGATAAATTTATTTAAAAAAGAAATGTATTTAATATTAACAAACTAAAAAGTACACAAATAAATGATATACGTTTTCATGTCATTATAATATGGTAAGGTAATTGGATTTGTTTTTTTGTAATAATAAATGGTAGATTATTTTACGTGATGATAAACACGTTGTCCAACTAACCATTTATATATTTATATATACTTCCTATGGATATTTTCAAAAGGGCATAGTCTAAAACTACACTTCAAAGTCATGAACTTTACTAAAAAAATAACAATCGAAAGAATTTACTTACCACAAAAGATAATAATGAAAAAAGTGAACACATGAATTCATTTTTTTCGTAATTGAAATTAAAATAGTTTATCAGTTTTCTATTCGCAGAATCCTGCTTATATTATCACAGGCTCAGTTAATGGCCTTATTTGTGAACAAAACAAGTTGGCGGTCATGAGTTTAATGAGTTTTTAGTGATCATGCCTTCTACTACTCTACCCATGAAAGCCTGTTTTGAAAAGGGTCGCTTTTATAATGGTTGTACACGAAAATTCTGACGGATTTTAAAATGTATCAGGTCTCTAAACATTACATAATTCTATTTGCTGCCTTCTTTCTAGCATGTTGTTATACTCATGCTATTAAATCCTGTAGAATCTCTACAGATCAAATCTGAAACATTCTTCTTAAGGCGTGTGTACGTAGTATGAGGAACAGAAGCATGTATGAGACGGTTAATGGGTGTGAGTGAAGCAAGAGAGATTTGTCAGGATCGTTTAAAGAAGCGCTCGATAGTGTTTGCCTATCCCGTTAGGGGCGTAGAGGAGTGATGTATGTAAATAGTCCTGATCTTTGTGCTCAAGCCAAGGACTTATATGTCTCTCCGAGTGACTGTCTCCCCTGAAAAGTATTAAATCGCATTACGAGTATTACTGTAAGTAAATCATGTCTATAAATCACGGAACCTCATTTTTAATGCTACGAAAACTGCGAATTTTACATTAAAGATGACTAAGAAAATTTTGTTTCTACTGCGTCATTGAAAGTGATGAATAAATACTAACTTTTTAAATGTATGACCTACCATTTAATCTTCCCAATCTTACATAAGCGCATACTAAGTTACAAGCAATTCTTGTCATCCATTCAATAAGCTTTAGGCATTGAATACGCAACGCAGAGCCTTAGCACCCTTGTTAATCTAACAAAGCTTTCCGATTCCCTTAAACAAGAGGCAGGTAGAATAACGAGATACAGTTCTACAGAGTGTGACAGATCGGGACGCTTAAACTTCTTACCCTCGACGTGTTTGATATTGCGTAGGAGACGTTTGACGTTAATTAAAGAGAAATGACAGAGGAATAAGCTCATGTTTTGGGGGGAATTAGAATGCTGGTTTATTGGATTATAATATTTTCATTTCTTATTTTCGCGTCTAAAACTGACTAAGCCTAAGCTGATAAACTAAATAAATGAACTAAGGTATGTTTGGCTATGACAAATTGTAACTAATTTTTCAATTCATAGAAGGGCGTAATAAGTGTTAAGCTAAGAGTAAACTACATGATATTATTTTCAATACCAGAGGCGATTTTTGGCTTGGGTTTGTACGTTTCCTATGGTACTTCTAAACACTTAAAATGTTAGTTATTGCAAACGGCAAGGCTGGTGTTATTGTTTAACAAGATTTAGTAAACAGATACAGATTAAGTGTCGAGAAGCCAAGATTATTTTCAAGCTATTCTTGACAGTCTACTTGGTAAAAGCTCGACAGCACTTGACGTGACATGTGATAGGCCGTATCACTTTGTACAATTCATTAATTATCCCCTTATATATATATATATTTACAGTGCATGTCCTTTCTTACATTTGATACTTACTGTAAATAAATAAGCATATAGTAAGCGCTAATGTGTTATCAATGTATAGAAACACGTCAAAAATGTCTTATCAGAGAGTAACAGTAAAGCGAAAGTGAACATAATCTATCCATACCCCAATTTAACCTAACCCGAATTAATATACTCAAACTTCCCCAACAAGTTTCCTAGGTCAACCACCTATGAAAACTTCGTCACATCCCATACATTAAGCACCAGGTAAACATAATAACCTTCCTTAGATACAAAGCCACCTACATTTCGGGACATTCCCACACAAACTGAATAAAAGGAGGGAAGTCATTGAATACAAATAGTTAGGTAGTAACGGAAATAAGGGTATGTTTATGCGTGTGTCTAGTCGGTGTAATGTGGTTCTTAATACGTAGATGTATAAGAACTAGACTAAGTATTTACAAGTAGGTTAGTAATCTCATTCTTGGTGTATTTGAGAAAATAACTGAGACTTTAGGGATACATAGAAACTGTTCGATGTTTTGCAATACATTTATCATCAATATTTTATATGAATGGCGTAAGAGGGTCTTTATTCGTATTGAAGGTACTATCTACGATAATATAAGTAAATTTGAGACAGTATTTGCGTCTGTATAAAAGTGAAGTTATTGATTATAATCAGTTTCACGATTACGGCGCTTATTTTGAGATACGGATATATAGTTTAGTGATTTTTACACTTTTTTTAAAATTGCCGGAATAATCTGCGTATATGCATATACAAATATTATTAATTTGTGCTAAATTAATAACCTATATGTATTTATTAATACGCTCATTCCCACGCTCCGCTACCCCGCTGTATCACAGCCTAAATTCGAACATATCCACATTCTATTGTCTTTTGTAACAATGTTTCTCTAGGGAGCCGATAAGAAGTGTTTGCCATACAGAAACATGCGCCTTGAGACTAATTTCGTTACGTAAAGCCAACAACGCTGCAACGGTTTAGGTTGTTGAATTGAAAAGGTGGCTTTTCAAATTGTTTAGATTATGGTTTTGTTTTCCTAGACTGGAATTTTCACGAATGTAATCGCTCAGGAGTTTACAAGCATGTTCTTGATATGACAATTTTTAATAAACAATTTATCATGAACCTGATATTTTACGTTACGTCTTAATATAAAAAGCTACTGACTATAACGACTTTAATATAAAAATAAAAAGATCTTCCTAAATTTCTGGTACACGTTCTCAAATAAATTGATTTTTTATTAATTTAAGAAAACGGGTCTTATCACGCATATTTTAAAAACAACGTATTGCTTTTGCTTCTCGACGTTTTAGCCATGTTGTAATGGCCATGGCCACAGATCACTTCATATCGATGACGAAAGAGTCTCTAAAAATATTGATTATTTATGTTCTTCGAAACTATTGTTGACAAACAAAATAGCTTATTACATTGTATGTGTCTTTCAGATCAGACCAGACAGGGAAATAAATACCAGGCAGTTGTAATACAGGCACCAGATACATAGGAATTTCAGCTAAAGACGAAATTCCATTGAGTCCCCAAGTTCTGTCGAAGACATGTACATTTAAGTTCGGAAAGAAACAATGTCGTCCTATTGTTACTCGTATACTTAGTTCTTTTAAACTCGCTTCTTTGAACTTTGCAGGAAGTGTCAAAACTATTACTTTGTTAGATCCGTGTTGTTCGATCCGGGCCCGTTCCAATATCTACTGATTTCGTGAGAAGACTAAAGTTTTATTCACTGCTCATGTAGAAATTCAATACGTGTGGAGGTGACGATCTCTAGTGCATTGCGTACATACACATATACTTTCACGTTCTTTAACGTTCACTCCTAGGTCACTTTTAGCAAACATTGTACGGCAACATAGCTCTTAGCAGTTTCTAAGATATTGTAACATATTTATGCGTATTATAATGGTTGTAACAAGCGAATCAATGTTCGAATTATTATAATAATTTAACTACCATATTCCAAATATGTAGTTTTGAGTAAATTTCTTTCACTACTTATATGATTATAGTTTTAAGAGATTCGCGATTTATACTCATGATTAATAATTAACGGGACTTATCGCGTATGTTTATATATAATAAAATTACCTTTATTAACCCGACGTATGTATGTATGACGTTATGTAGTCTGCCCGTGACCATGGCTACTGCAACGTAGCCGAAACGTCGGGTTAATAAAGGTTATTTTATTATATATAAACTTACGCAATAAGTCCCGTTAATTATTGATCATACTTATATGATGCTTTTAATATGTTAAAATACATTTTCTTGATACTTTTCAACACACATACTTTACAAAGAGACCAACATACTGAGATTTACACTCTTTTATCACTCTTGTACATCTCCAACATTGGCCCAAGACACTTGTGTTGAGTAAACTCGAAAGACAAACTCAAGGAGCGCCCCCTAACACAAAACTTTTGAAAAGGAACTCTAAGAAATCCCGATTCAGTTCCAAAGATACCCAAACAACAACAATGGCGGAGCTTCCGCCGAACGGAAACCGGATAGAAGGACACCGAAACATTCGCGCTGTATAGATTTGACTTTCTGGATTGAAGTCACACGAAGAGAAATTTTTGGCATATTTTCATATTTGTTATTATATTTCAACATAAATGATAATAACCGCCGAGTGTGTATGAGAAGATGTATGAGTCTCAACGAAGCGAAAGTGGTCTGTCAGGACAAATGGGGATCCGTGATCTCTGCCTACGCCTCTACTGGGAATCAGGCGTGATGTGTATGCATATATGTATGTTTCAACACTCTGCCTACAACGTCACGTAAGTTACTCTTATATTGCATTAGGAAATAAACGTCATCAGTTCATATGAGTAAATTGTTCCTTTTATAAATTATAGGAAAAACGTTAATCCCTACTACGGTTGTGATTATGATTCGTAGTAGCAATATTCAATTACTACGAATTGCTGTTATTAGTTTCTACAACAATATATTGGATAATTCCACATACAATTTTGTACTGATCCCTTAAATCCCTTAAATTTTGGTTTAGATACCATTCATTGTTAAAAAACTACGTATATTAATTAACTGATTCAATTATAAATTTTAAAAACTATTTACCAAATTTAATTGGTTTTCTCATTTAATACAATCTAACGTCAGACGCCATAATATAAGACATACAGAATATACCTACAGTATACTATATTCTGAAATTAAATGTATCTTCGCCCCTTATGCTCTATAAACCAAACTATCAATTTAACAATGCCTTATCCATGCAATATATATGATTTAGCATAATTCAACAAAGAATATAATTAAAAATAAGTTTCCGTTCGACCATCATCATATCACCAAAACAATACCATACACTATGTGAGTTATGCGGATGAATGATAGCAGATTTACAAAAGGAATACATATGCGTGAATGTGAGTGAAGTGAAAGGGCGATTACGTAGGGGACGGCCCAATAAGACATATAACAGTTAGATAGACGCTATATTGAAAAAGTGTGACGTAAGGAGTACCTATAACCACCGAGTGTGTATGAGAAAATGCATGAGTGTCAATGAATCGAAAGTGGTATGTCAGGATCAAGACAAGTGTGGATCCGTGATCTCTGCCTACCCTTCTACAGGGAATCAGGCGTGATGTGTATGTATGTATATCCCAGTAATACACCTTTAAAAGACCACATATACCATCCTCTACTACTGCTATCGTGTGAACGCCCACCTAGGCTTGGGAGTGGATTAGGCTGGAAGTTGTGACGGGTTTTTGTACTCAAGAAGGATTCTTTCAAATTAAGTTACGGCTTTTTGTAAGAACAGGATGATGGCAGGCGCCATTGTTCTCGGCTTTGGAACGTAAAAAGTGGAATTTATGTTGGAATTCAAGGTGATATACTGCATCTTGATGTTTGAAAGTATTGGGGTTGAACCACACATATGTTTGTTCCATAAAAGTAGTTGCATTGAGTACTGAGTATCTGGTTAGTATAATTATTCACGATCTCGAAAATGGATATCCGGACTTCTGACTTGTAGGGCAAGGGTTAATGATGTGAAAACATTTACCTTTATTTTTTGTTTCATTCTATTATGTATTTAAATAAGGTTAGCAACTATAGATGTAACGAGCAACTGAATCTGCATTTTTTTCTAAATGAAAAATAAGTACCTTACGTAACAAAAGATGGATAAATAACCTATCGTAAATATTTTGAGGTAATAAAACATATTTCAAAATCACAAGAACAACGGGGAATTTAAAATATTAAATCAATAATTTTAACAATAAAACGCATTCGAAAGCTTAAAAAATGCGACATTGCAGTGATAGTATACATAAAATATAAATAAAAAAAAGAAGCCCTATATAAATGAACTCACCCAAAACAAATATAAATGAACTAAATAAAGTAAAACAAATTACTTATATAATGCAATAAAATCACGGTGGGAAATTTAATAACGAGTTTGTCAAACCATAAATCCTTCGAACACAAAACATCAACACCTGAATCAACTTTTCTAGAAGTTTCTTTAATTTTGGCGTGAAATGTCACCTCGTATTTAATAACAAACTCTCTAACAATGTGACTAAATTAAAAAAGCTTTCCTAACCATTCGCTCTATATGCTAATGCTGTTTCAGAGATCCGCTAAGCGAAGAAGCCTTTTTTTAGTTTAATCTTGTGGAGTTCATATAAAAGCTACAATACGAATATTACAGGAAAGTCTAAATAAAAATCATTATACGTAAAATAGATAAACTATGATAATAAATACATACTTATTAAAAGTAAAATGTCCATGTGATCTTTTTTAAGCTGCATAGAATAAATAATTAAACAATCGTAACGAATATTATTTAAGAAATATTAACTAGACTCAAAATGAAAATGCCTATACTAAAAACCTGCAATCGATGAAAGTTCATTTTTTACTTTACAGAATATTGAATACAATATATTATCTTCTTCACGAAATATATTATAAATTGTAGTGATTGTCTCGGTATTTATGTGTAATTTTAGTTACCCAACTAAATTTTAGTCCAATATACATTTAAAAAATGCACATTGACCCTTGGACTTCCAGTTACATCTTTTGACATATAAAGATACTGGTTCCCTAAATTAGTCAATACATAAACCGTACATATTCTAGACTGGCACAGCATATAAAAATACAGTAATATTATTTTAACCCATACCGAACCCAACCAATAAAAATCGTCACCGTTTTCACAGCGAGCGAATAGAATATTTAGCTCTATTTTCCGCCGCGAACAAAAAAGGCCGTCAGTCATCTGACAGAAACCAATTATTGACTTGTCTGCGTTTGGCGATAGAAAATCGAAAGTCATTAAATTAGTACGTTTTTTGACTTTCTAAGCTTACTTGTGCAATTGGCTGTCAACTCGAAACGAATTAGGCCAAGTTCTTAGTATTATTACGATAAATACTACATTTTACGTACAATTCAGGAACCGACAATAAAATATGTACTTATATTAGTTTTATTAATATAATTTGATTTATTTTAAGAATTAGTTTATGTTAATTTCAATAAGTGTTTTTACTATCCTTGTGTTGAATAAAAAGATTTTCATTTACGTCTTTTAGTTTTGCAATACCTTCATTTTACATGCCTAACGTAACCGTTGGTTAATAATGAATCCCCTTTCGCTGATAATAACTATTACATCACCATAAGCATTAACGATATATTACCTGCATTGAAACTTAGCACCCAAAATGGAACTTTAGCACCAGGTTGGTTAGCCATCTAAATACTGCCATGTTGGTAACATGGCGCTAGTTTGATAAAATAACAATATATTATGTATCATAATGGTTAATGTCATTGTTAATCCAGTTTTTATGTAGTCATTGCATTTGATAAAATTATACGAGACAAAAATAAGTGAACAGAACCTAATTAAACAACAAAACAGCACATGCAAAGCTAATAAAACTTTTGCCCAACTCACTAGTTAGCCGCAGTAGATATTAATACGCCTCTAAAAGCAGCATTGAATTAATTAAGTCCTTGATAACTAAGGGAACACGAAATCATAATGAGATTTCTCATAGAGAAATTCTATCTGAACGCACAAAGGGAATCGTGTGAATTAGCTCGCGTGTACATAAGCAATTTTAATAATGATCACAATTGGCTGCTATACGGAAGCCTTGATGGTAGTTCCAAAATTATTCGATAGATGGCGACACTATTTGTGGCTTATTTGACAATGCGCCATTTTGTATACGAGTTTATATGTACAATGACAGTCATATAGTCAATCAGTACTTTTGTATGTGGTTTTCTCTTTCTAACATCAGAACATACTCATATGTACTCGTATATGTATATAGTTTAACATTTTGGAATATTATGGGTACATAAGTCTTATCGTACCTATTTTACTGTCGTATTTTTATTTATTTTGCTATAGAGAACCTAAGAGATATAACATCTCCTCGGCCAACTATACATTTGAGATTTAGTTACGTTCATCTAAACAATAGAAATTTTAGTTACATAGGTAATATTTCCTAGCCTTTAATTTCCTCGTCATTCAATAAACAATCTATAGGTACAATAGAAATTAAATAAGAATTTTACCTCTATACCCTTAATAACCTCATAAGACAAACACCTACACAATTCTTTTAATATCCCAATCTGTCACTATACTACAAAACACAGATTCCGTACTTTCGTACCAAAAAGGAGTAAGCCTGTAAACATTTGCTCTAACCTAGTGAGTCAAGTAGTCTTGGCGTAGCATCGTGAAGCACCACTTACCTAGAGGGAAAAATCACGTGGACGATAGCCCGAGATAATACGTGAGATTTATTCCACAGTTTATACGGGTAGGGTTCGTAAGGGGTTTTCTGTAGGTGTTTATTCTGTTTAATATAATAGACAGATATTTTTACATCGTTTATATAGAGGGGATAATATTAATATATTTACGAAATGCGTCGAATACTACGGTGAGGGAAAACACCGTGACGAAACCTACTTCCGAATAGGTAATAGTGAAAGCTTGTAAATGGCGACATGGCTGACCACCTGTCACATTGTTGATTGATTGACTATCTGGTCAACAAGTGGGTTCGAGGTGACCATTGAATTGTTACCTTCGCAATTGCGGGGATGGACACCTGAATCTCTGACTACCCCACAAGGGTTAATGATCGTGAACACGTAGGAGTTTTATTTTATTCCCCAGTTTATACGGGTAGGGTTCGTAGGGGGTTTTCTGTAGGTGTTTCTAGTAGGTGTTAATTCTGTTCAATACAAAAGGTACTTTCGCTTCCTTGACACTCATACACCTCCTCATTTATACTCGGCGGTTATAGGAATACTATCGTTACCTTTTATTCAATAATAGTTATAAATAATATTATATAAAAAAAATATTTGCATAAATAAATTTATATATCATATAAAAAAAAAATTTGTGTGGTTGGCTGCACAGAATGTATGTTGTTCCAAGTTAGTTGCTACTTCAAATGGTATGCACTCTCAAAATAAGTGATTTCACCACACATTTAAAAGGTGAACGTTGAGTGCTTAATTTATTCGGAAACATTTAAGTTTTAAACAGAGCCTGTGTTTGTATTTTAGGCCACAGTAAATGAATATGCATATGGTTTTAAATATGTATAACTAAAGTTATTATTTTAAACCCGTCCAACTTGTTTTTGAGTAAAAATTATTCAAGTAATTGCATTTATTCTTCGGAAAGTTATTAATAAACTTTATAGATTAAACTTATAATTATAGTTGTGAATTGAATAATTCCATTTAAATGTTGTGATATCAATGTTTGTAATATTTTAGTACGAGATTTAGAACGTTTAGGCTTGACTATCTAATGATAATCAATGATGTTTTTCACTATTTTTAAATATGATTTAAAAAACCTGGAAAACTAAATAAGATATGGAAAAGGTCTCAAAGTTCACCTATCTTATCAAACTATATCAAACTCTTTGGTTTTCATCATATAGTAACAAATGTATCACCTGCAAAAAATACATAAATGCATTAACATACCATTCTCTATAGAGGGATAAGCCCAAATGCAGCAGACAATCTTAAACCACAATTTCGGAGCTAAAAGCGAAATATTATCAACCCCACAAGGTATACCAATCACGATTCTTTTATTGTGATAAACCCAAATCCAAACCTTAAAAAATCCCGTAGTATTGATTGCGTCATACAACAAAGACAAACAAACGCCTGTCTGTTTACTCAGTTTTACCAACTTTTAACCGATGCTAGTCTGAGAATTAAAAAGTTAACTAGCTGCCATTCTTCGTTTTTGTACGCATATTGTAGGAGTTTAAGGAAACTGGGATCAGTGAAATATATTAAATGATTGGCTAATGACCTATCACCGCAATTTCATCAATGCCTTTAATAATATTAATTATTCATTAATTTATGTATAATAATAATTCATTATTGGGATTCCAAATTCAATCAATCAATCAATCAGCCTATGACAGTCCACTGCTGGACGTAGGCCTCCCCAAGCCAACGCCACAAAACACGATCACTCGCGGCCCTCAGCCAACCACTACCAGCGACCTTTTTCAGGTCATCAGTCCACCTGGCATTCCAAATTCAAATAACATTAATTGTATTATATATCGCAATATTAGCAAAAAATAAAATCCTTTTATTAAAATTCCTAACAAACAGTAGATCATGTATGAGAAGGTAATGTGAAGTGTGTGAGTGAAGCAAGAGAGATTTGTCAGGATCGTTTCAGGTGGCAAACAAAAGTCTCTGCCTATCCCGCTGGGGATGTACAGACGTGAATATATATATATATAGACCTCGACATTCATGTTTAGTTCGACCTATAAAACCTAGTTACAACGTTTCTATCATTCCCAAATGTATTGCAAGAAGTATATATGTCGCCAAGCAATTCGTCCATTTATTTCCTTCCCCATCGAAGTGAAGTGGCCAATCAATCAGTGGGACAAAGTGAGCGCGTCAACACTAAAAAGGCCTATTCCTTGCCGAGATTTATTGGTAAACACTCGAGTTGAATAGACGCTGGTTTTTGCTTGACTTTCTTAGAGGAAACGACTGAATGCTGTTCGTATTTGTTACTTTTCATGTCTTATTTAGGTAAATGTTAAAGGTTTGAGTGAGTTATTGGCAACTAGTAATCTTTCTTGCTGTGCTTTAGATGTTGTCTAAGAAGCTGAGAATATATGGTCAAGTTAGGTCAATATTTCCAAAATTACGTAGGGGCCGGCCCAATAAGACATATGACAGTCAAATAGACGCTATATTGAAAAAGAGTAACATTAGGAGTACCTATAACCGCCGAGTGTGTATGAGAAAATGTATGAGTGTCAATGAAGCGAAAGTGGTATTTCAAAGTTTAATAACTAATAAATAAAGTATAATAGCTAGTCTTTTACCTATAAAAACTAAATATAACCTCCAACCTCTTGATCATTTGTTTTAAAATACTAGAAACTAGATATGGTTGTTTCATATTTTTCTCCAAAGTTGATGCCTAGGTGTATAATAGCGGGAAATATCCTTATAACATGACATAGGTACGAGTTTCGATTCCCGGTAGAGATAAAGTTGGAAACTATCTCAACTTTGTTTGCGAGTCCGAATGATATTTAACTATACGAGAATATAATACTATGTACTTTCAGTCAGTAGGATATGTTTTATAATGTTATAAATTGTAGGTATATTTATATGATAATTTAATAGCTAGGATTAGTATTAACTTTTTCGTAACCATGTTAAAGGAAAACATCTAAATTAACAAAGTAAAGACAATCATTGCAAACACTTATTTCATTTCAGGTATATATTCTGTCAGATTCGCATTTATTATCAAGGTGGTGGTATCTTTGTATTTAGACTTTGTAAAATAAATTTGTTACAATTTATTCCTATTGAACCTCTATACATAGGTATATATTATGCATATACATTCACGCCTTTTCAGCGAGTGAAACTTAAAGAAACTATAGCATTTCCTAGGGCACTTTATAGCATGAATTTTTGATTGAAACATTGGGTTTTTTTATGTTATATGAAAAAATTTTAAAGGTTTCTAACCTATTGTCAAATAGATTCCATTGCCTTAGTGGCATCTACAATATGTAGGTAAGAACGGCAGCTAGTTAGCATTCTATTTACGTCCTAGTCTAGTACGCGGCAACAAAATCTAGTATATCATGTTCTTTGCACCGTAATATCTGAAATACTCCCACTATTACTTACGAGTACAATAAACCGAGACTTAACCAACTTATTACATAACAAATGATAACGAGCAACAATAAAAGACGAAAACAGGCGATAAACAAGTTCCTTGGCAACCCATCAAGTAAGTCACGGACGGAGCCGCGGGCAAAAAAGCACATGCCATGATATATGGGCAAAAGTTGGGCGAGAACATCTCTTGAGTGTATTTTAACTCTTTTGAATACATCATCTTTTATACTTTTGTGAATTTTTATTATAAATCTTTCCTTCTTGTTCGAGTTGCGAAGGTTCGGATTGCAATATGAAGTTTTTCTGCGTTGGGATTTTGCATAAATAATACCTATGCTTTTAGTCGTCTATGGTTCGTCAAAGTCAACAGTTTAGTGAAAGTTGAAAATAAATATATTTATTTTAGGCAAAAAGAAGACAAAACTCTCGTTTGTTATTCTTTTCTATTGTTCGTATAAAACAATGTGTATTTTATAGTCTCTGTAAATAAAGGATATTTCATTTCAATCATAGGTTTTGAATTAAAACCTTTATTTTAAACAGCTCCAATATTCAAGCTAAAAAGTAACCTAGGAGATGTTATTTCTCTGAGATTCTCTTTATCCTGCAAAAGATTAAAGGACGTGAATTTATTTACATATATGTATGTATATTACAAATTTTATGTCATCTCTAGTCTACTTCTATACGTTATAATGTGTGATTTGAATAAAATGTAACCTTTCCTACACATCCTTACAAAGACGGAAGTTCACCATTCAATTGCTAGACATATTGACGTTCAAACCATTTTAGGGAAGCGATGGACTGTCAATAATTCTGTGTTATTTTCTTGAATGGTGTCAGATCTTGTTTGGTCTTTAAAAATATGTTTGACATCAACCTACATGGATACATTGACGTCCTTTAATCCCTTTTTAGGAATATATCTTGCTACAACTACATGTTGGTAGGGTGACAATGATAATATAGAATATTGGTAGCCGGTTATTAGGCCACCGCCAAATAGATTCCACTAAATTTGCTGCGAAAATGGTTTATATCTCTAAGTGGGAACTTAATAAAATAAATAAGAATAGTATAGAAAAACTCAAAACTGTTGTTGTTATAAAAACATAAACTAAATATTGAATATAATCATCTGCCCTTCTCTACAGACGTGAAAGGTTTTAAAAATATAGAGTAATTTAAAATTAAAATGATTATAATATTAATATCCACCTATTAAAGAGAAGTAGAGATCTACATATGTATATATGTTTGTACGCCTGAAGCGTAATACTCGCAATAGTGAATATCTGATTACGCTATTTACCTTTGTCGGTTCCGCATTAGCATATTTATTGCCAAACCATGGATATTAACGCAGCGATCCCGAAAATAGATTTTGTGTAAACAAATCATAAATCAAATGTCAGCTACCTTATTGATTATCAGTTAAAAGCCTGTTTACTGCTCCTGTTTACTGGTAGTTGCTAACGTGTGAATTTACGGGCGTGCCGATTCAAAGAGAATTTGTACATGACTGTAATTTGAGGTTTAACTTTCCTGGTATCTTATGTTCATTGAATATAGGTGCATTTTATTGCCATATGGATAAGGCGAAAACATGAAAAGGGTACATAAGAATTACTGCATAAATTAATACAGTAATAATTATATCAAATATACTTGACAATAATTATACGAGTTTTCATATTTTACGTTAAGTAAAAACACGAAAAGTATATTAGACCTATAATAGTTCACATTTTTTGTTCATATTGAGGAAATACGCAAATTTAACGAATTTCATGTCACGTGCTATCATTTCCCGAGCTAGTCTGGGACGTTAAAAGTATGCTAACTAGCTGTCGTTCTTCTCAGTATATCATAGCAGTCTACAAAGGGTCTAGGAGTAAATGGAATCAATTCCACGATGGGTTAGCAATCTGGCGGAATTGTTTCATGTGACAAGTAAATTATGCTAAAAAGAGATTTAGGTGATATGATCATGTCTTTGAATCTATCTATCTGGACAGAGATTCAAGGAAGTATGTAATAATTGCTATGGAAGGATATGTCTCATAATATATTTTAACGAATAAACTCGGATGGGTCTTTATAAAATTTAACTAGCATACATACAAAACTAGAATGAACCTTGAAGACATAATATATTTTTGGTCACTTTTAGCTTCACTTTAAGGTCACAGACATTAATATTACTAATTAAATATTACAATAATAGAATCATTCAATATTCAAAATAAGCCGCGCTGACAGAATCATAATTCCAAAACAAGTATTCCCAGAATTAGGGTTTCAATTTCAAACTCAATTATTTGTTGTTAATTCTCGTCGATATTAATGAAAGCAACTGTATTTAATCAGATTTCGAATTCATAATTTGTTTTGTCTAATCTAAAGTTTGGTAATTAAAAATCAATGTAGTGTATTTACATTTATGGTAAAAGCTTCACGTATTGGTTGAGATAGAACATCTATTCGTTGAAATAGGCATTAAGTTGTGTAATGTACATAATACAGTAAATTTTAACAGTTATAATATATAATACATACATGCGCTCCATGATTTGTGTATAGACACTCCATTTTTTTTTATTTTAGCGGGGTAGTTAAAAGCTTGTGCGATCTCCGAAATGTTGAAGGCATGTTAGGTATGAGTCACTCAAAGCCCGCGTTTTACTAGATAAACAACACCCAACGTGAAAAGTAGTGTATCGCATAAAGGCGCTGGCTATTACCTATCCCGAGGGAAAGGCATGGTTCTTTACTATGTTTCTTCTCACCGTTAGCGATATTTTTTTCGAAAACGAATTCTACTACTATTTCCTAAGATATAATAATCACGCTTATTTCTTTGTCTTCCGCGGTATTGTACCTAAGATATTATACCTAACACTTAACTCATTTTTTCGCCCTGTCTCTGTAGCTCACCTAAATTACTCAACACACGGAGATACACCATAAATACTTATTATACCGAAATATGCTCTTAACTTTGCCCACACGAGTGGACCAAAAACAGTCATAAAACACGTTCTCGTACAAAATGTACCAAAGTTAAGTTTCAACATAAAGTAACTAACGCTAGTCACGTTAATGCTAAGTCCACTTAAATATAATCTTTATAGGCGATTTGTAAAGTTTTGATTGCGAAGTTGGGTTTGCGTTTAAGTCTTCGGTAGAAGAAAAATTGTGTGTCTAGTGAGTTTCTACTAAGTTGCGCTTTATTTTTCGATAAGCTAATGATTTGTTGCTAATATTCTAACACTGATATATGTATATACAATATTTATATAAGATATTATATCTTTAAGGTTCTGTAGACTCTGAAATACACTGAAATATATAACATATTTGTCATTATTCTCACCACACTACCTTTTTATTGGGGTAGGGTAGTCAGATGCTTGAGTAGGTCTTATGTTTAAATACATAGGTATATGAAAAACATAATTTTAAAATTCATTCACTGGATGCCAGAACCGGGATTTTTACCGAATAAGTTTAGAGGTTTTGCCCACTTCGATACAACCGCCGCTTGTTTATATACGTGAGTACACATATAAATATATCGTGAAATTGTTCACACCTTAGGTAACATTTTTCACATACTTTACAAACCAGCTTCACATCAATACACCTCTTTACATATAAAGCAGTAACGTATACTTTAGTATCTGTATGAAATTTTCTTATTACGCAACCATCTCCTCGAATAATTATAGAAGCAAAACAAATTCCTGAAGTCTCCTTCGCTTTGCCATGAAGGCTTTCATCCCAGACATACAGCCTTCCATTTCCTCTGAATCATTTGGGGGCGTGTCGTTGCCTGCCTGTGATGAGATGTGGCAGACGGTTAATAACTGGTTTCAAATTGCAATTTATGTACGTAAGGCCAAGGATTTTAAAGAGGTAGGTATTTAGAACGTGTTTGATATATACATGTCCCATATTTGTCTGATTCGTAAAAAGATTGCGAATTAGTTGCCGTTTTTCAACATATCGTAGGAGGCGACTAAGGGAGTAGGGGTATATGGATTCTTGGGTGATAGGCTAGTAATAAGTGACCAAGATGTTTTCATGTCTCCAAAGTTCTGTCCACCACGAAAGGGATTAAGCATATCTATGTTGGTACATAAATATTTCTGTACTTAGGAGCATAGTGTACGTCTTTATTATACTAATGTGTACTCGGAAATCTATAGGTAAATTATGAGAATTGTAGATTTCATATGAAATATTGTCCAATATATTCCATTTACTCCTTGTCTATTAATTACCCATGATGACGTGCCCTATATGAAGATCAATAGTAACATTATATCAATATCTATCCGCACGGTGACCGTAGAGATATAATTATATCCAAATTTCTGGACACCTCAAAAGTGATACAAGGAAATGAATTTCTGAAAATTATGTATATACATACATATGACATGATTAATGTATCGTAATTAAGAAACAAGTAGTATTTAACTACGTCGCTGTTTACAGCTTCTGATTATTCACCTATTTCGAAAACAAACAAAGGATTCCGTTAATCAATATAATCACCACTAATTTTATTATTATTCCTACAGAGTTTTTTATTTTACCTCAACCTTAAATGTATTCGTAAATATGCCACTATCAATCTGGTTGACAGGGCCAAACCATCGAATCAATTATTATAGGGAGAGTTGGGATTGAAAAGTGAAATTGGATCTTTGTCAAGATTAATTCGGTTTGAATATCAATGGTATGAATTTCATGCCTCTAACTATTGGTGATGCTATTTGGGATTTTGATATTAACGTATAAATGCAGTATTGTAACAAAAGTCTGACAAAAAACTATGTATATATCATAGTTCCAATTTGCAAACACGTCATCCCACCACACCTAAAGCTTCCATAAATCTTATCAACAAGATACCGCACAAAATATGATATCTTTTCACTCCTATTTATTTGCCTAAAAGTATTTGCTTCCGAACAATAGACAAAGAATCCCCTCTCATTCCTAAGAAACGTATGCTTCAACACAAAGCCTTAGAAAGCTTAGTTCTTTCCCATCCCCGTATTATCTCTAAGCAAGCCCGCTCTAAAGGGGGATCATCTAAACAACTGGGTCTCAAAAACCAGTATATTCCGGCATATTCCGGTTAATTCCGGGCTGATCCGGTCTTGCATTTTGCAGACCGTTTGCAGACAACCTAGTGGCGGCAAAATTTAATTCCGACTAGGCAGCCCCATTCTTGGTTGGTTCTGCTATTATGAGATTATTATTACTCGGTACTCAGACTTAATTAAAGCGCATCCGAGTAATCTGGAGATAGGGCTCCCTGCTATTGACATTCCTTATTTTCTTCATAGCTTTCGCAGTTATGAGGAGTGTAATTTAAGACTACAAAGCTCAGACAGTAGGACATTTAAGTTTAAATATGCACTGCATAGAATATTTATCAACGAACTTTTTAAGTTATAAAACAAGAAGCTGCAACCATTAGGTGATAAGAAACAGTGAGAACGAAAAAAAACAATGTTTTTAATTCTTTATCGTAATTCGTCATTTTTATAGATGATTCAATATTAAATAACTATCCCGCTCGTTCGAAGTAGCAGGCACGGCTAGTTTTTAAATAAAGAGCATAATTAATAGGGAAAAAACAATTATCAATATCAGATCTTGGCGAATCTTCATCTTTTAGCGAGGTCAGTTCTAAATATGTAACATGTTTACTTATTGTAGTGACTGATTATTTGTTTTTCTTTCTTTTTGTAAGACATTTTGTTTGTGAAACATTACTAGAAATAGTAAACAAATATAAACTCTGTTTCCATTTACAAGCACTATCTATGAACAAGGTTTCTTCACGACATATTCCCTCATCATAACTTGTAACTTCGTCCATTTTAATAAGTGTTAATACGAGAATCGAGGCCTCTTGCATTGCATGTTTGCCCCAGTACACAAAGCTGTATCGCAAACTCCGAAGATAAACAGGCCATGCTAGTCCGATGAAAATTCTTGAACATTTTTATGCTTCACCCTTGTTATGATAGGTGGTAAAGTAGCTGTTTATGGCAAGCACTAAAACAGGAGAAATTTAATGACCCTCCGTCCTATTTTATGAGATGTCTTCTTTGCATTGCGACGGGATAAGTTGCATGACTCGTTGGCTAAGTAATTGGCCTTTCTTGGTGTAATCAGCCAGAGATGCTTTGTCCGTTTGTTTACGGATATTTGCATTTAATATGGTTCTTCCGTGGATGCTAGTTTGGGGATATTTATAAGCTTTTAGTGCTTTGGACTTATAAATAAAGGTCAATGTGGAGTATTCCTCAATTATATGTGGAGAATAATTATGATAAAAGTGATTTTAATGAATTTTTGTAACTTAAAAGTGTTTGAGTGTATAAAACTGGTCCTGTGATATTTTCTGCAACATTATAGAGTTTTAACGCTGCTTATTATATCTTTAGAATAAATCTTATGCTGGAAAAAAGGTGTTTAAGAACGATTTATTGTTTTAAAACTTGAAGATTGTCAAACTACCAAAATTATAAGATACCTTTCCTAACAATCGTCTATTTATAGAAAGACCTCCACTCGTGAATCGCAAACACTATACTCAGTACTCAGTGCTCGAATTGGCGTTATCTCGAAGCGCCTAAAGTAAACGGAGCCGATTAATGTCATAGATAAACGAGTGTCTTAGAATCGCATTTACGCTTATCTCAATATGTACAGTCACGTAGAAACAAACCGTGGAAATGAGTCAAATTTAAATGGCTTCTCGAAATATGAGGTTTTGGTAGGTAATGTTGATTGATGGTGCCATATAGAGGTGTATAATGGGTAGGATTAAAGGGCGGTTACGTAGGCGTGTATTAGTTCCGTGTGATGATCAAATAATAGTGATATACTGAATAAATAGTGTGTGATGCTCAAGTAAACATGATACATGATTCAAAGTAGCTCTGTATTCAAAGAAATTTCTAAATATATCATTGATGCTCTACAGAAAATCGAAAATGACTAAAAAAACGCGTTATACACTGAAATGAAGAACATATCGAGAAAAAAATGTTCTCAGTCATCAGCTAATTTAAGCTCAAGTTAGAAAATAACAAAAGCCAAAATATTACACCCATGTATTCAATTGTTTCACCAATTAAGTACATGCTGAATAATTGTCACATTTCACGAGGGCTTTCCTAAACGGGAGTATCCCCCTAATTTATGTGACTATTCCTCGGGTAGCAAGACAGAAAATGTATACGAAATGTGTAAATTAAGGCTTTAGCGTCATTATCCTGAGACAGGCCATTTGCGAGTTGCTTCAACGAGGATTTGCGAACATTTGTTTTTGACTAGCTGACTGATGTACTCCAAGATTTGTGGGCAGAGGGAGCCGGATTGAGCGATCGTGCCACTGTAGTGGAGTGGAGTGTTTATGCTACGAATTCTCGTTATGTTATGGCTTCAAATACGACTTAGGTTTATTGTATTGGCATATGTTATAGCTTGAACGGTATATGAGTTAAGTTTATTGTATTGGCAATTGGAGAACAGTTTTTGGTGGGAAAGAGAATGTGCAGGAATGATTTTAGAGAAAAGAGCGAAAAATACGAATGCTATATAATAATTTATTTATTATATATTATAATATATGGATTCAATTACTACCTTCGCGATTGCGGAGATCGACACCTGAACCTTTGACTGCAAGGATTTATAGTCCTAAACGCGTTATTCTTTGTCTTTTTATTATATTGCTATGTGTAGCACACATTTATCATCCGTGAACGGAAAAATCTTTTAATAAGTTTGTCAGGTTGCAGAACGTGAAAAAGTTGATCAGGTTAGGGACAAATGCAATATTTTTGGGAAAACACCCCCGGGAGTATTTCAGTAACATTGGTATTTTTACGACTCAAATATATTATTGTAATATATTACAAAGAAGTTTAGTTTTAAATAATTTTTGAGACACTATAGAATATTATACGCAATAAGTCCCGTTTTTCTTGTAAAAAAATAGTCGATAAATTCCCATATATTTTCACCCTCTTTAGCTTATCTACAAAAACTTCCATAGTGTTTGCCTGCGAAGGTTTTTACCCAAATTTCCGTCGGTGCCTTTTAAAAGTTAGCTCTCTTTTCAGGCTTGTTCGAGTGAAGAGAACTCAATATAAAGTTGGAGGCTGTGTTTGTCTGCGGCGAGGCTCAATCGGTGAGTGTTCTGTTTGTTTTAATGTTTTACTTTGGTGCAGGTATCTTTATTGCCTTAGAACAGATTAGAACATGAATTTTATGTTTATTTAACATTCAAATGTTAATAAGACTTGAAAGTTGTTTTAATTATTGCGTAGTTTAAGCCATATATATAATTATCTATTTTCTTACCTTCTTGTAATCAATGACAAATTAAATATCACGCAATACATATTTTTGTAATCCCCATCTGTCCCAATCCTGACAAACCACATTCGCCTCATTGACTTTATTTCGTAATATTAAACGTTTTATGTGTTTAAAAGTAAAATTAGTTCTAACATAAAATTTTCTTCTTTAAGGATTACTCCTATAAGTCTGTATGTATAATATGTAAAGCATCTTTCTAACAAGATTTCGTAGCACGCTTGACGAAATATTTCACCTCGTACAACACTAATATGTTGTCTGCGTGATACTACGAAGGTTTTGCTCAGCATGGCAGCTACGAAAATCGTATTTTGATGTAAACTTATCTACGTAGTACTGAGAACAAGCTCCTATGAGATTATGACATGCTATTATGCATTCTGTACTACGAATTTGCGGGCAATTTACATACATACGTTTTAAGCTTAGGATTGGTTCATTGTCACTGTGTATGATGACCTCATACGGTTGAAAAAAACTATGATTTGGATAACAATATTGTAGATTAAGACGAGAAAAATATATGAATCGTAAATTATTTCTTCTACCTAGAGAAACAAAATTTCTACAATGATCAAAGATTTTTTTGCCGCAGCGTATTATAATAAAATAAAGTACATCCATACTTCAAAGTCACCTTTCACGACACGTAAAACGGAAAGTCAATATCGCATATCATAAAATATATTCACCACATAAAATAATATGGGTTTCCCATATATTTTCCTCATACGCTCATTTTGCATAGAGGCACAATTTTCAAAGAAAAAGAGGTTTCCACATAATAATATGAAGCAATACGGAATGTGAGCAAACAAAAACAAGGGTTTATTATAAAGGGAATATTTAAAGGGAAGCCAAACATCGTGTGCAAACACTAAGAAGCTTCCCGTATCACTTATGAACTCGATCCCTCGGGCAAAATATCATTTTTCGAGCAAAAAGACGTGCGCGAGGAAATATCGACATAACTGTAAATATGGGAGGTGTTATCTTAAGACTGCGTTTCTTGAACTCACGTAGGGAAATTGACTGAAAAGTGAATGGAATGCTAAGTAGCTGCATTTCTTCGTGGCGTTGGAGGTGACTAAGGGATAGTCTAGACTGCAATGAGAATGTTTAATATTAGTTTTTCAATAATGTTTTATGTATAAATATGGGTTTTTCAATGAATAAAATGATTAATTTGCGCATTCACTACCGTTGAAAAGCCACGCCCGTACACGCACGTACGCCATATAAGACAAAGGTTGCTTATTATTTCTAATACTGGCTTTCTAATACTCCAATATATGTACGTTTACTAATATTTTAATCTTAGGAACGCAGTAAGCTCGTTAGTAATAAATGTGTAGGCAGACTGCCTATCCTATTTTACCTGAGTCGTCAGCCTTATGGATTCATTTAGCATACAATACAAATAAAACATCCAAAAAGGTTTCTAAGCATATCGTTAACAACCTCATTGTACATTTTTACTAAAATTTCTAACAATGATTTCGTGAGTAAGCAGACATATTCATTCCTTACACCCACTAACACGCCACTTATAGAGAGAGCAAACAGGATCTCGATGAAATATCGTTTCGAAGAACTCTTTTTACTGTTTTGCACCGTTCATGAAAGAGCTATTGTGAGGGAGATATTTGCAAGATATGCTTAAAGCTTTTTATGAACAATAGAGGGCGGTAAATGTTAATGTTATCATGATAACGTTTTGTGAAACATAAAAAATATGTTTCTATTGAAAACAGATGTATAAGGTTACAAGACAAAGGTAAATATCAGGTTTAATTCAATGGACTGTCGAGTTCTTACTACTGTTACTCTTATATTACCTTTTATAGTTTTATCACAAACGACTGAAAACGTAATAATGTTTGTGTGCTCAAAGGGTATTAAAGAGACAATTATTTTTCTTACCTTTATTCCATATTTCTTATATTACATTAGCTCCAATTATACTACCCGTGTTTGTGAATATATTTTATGTTTCAAAGCTTTAAACAACCCATAAAAGATTAAGGAACAAAATTATTCACATGTATATCGTATTACTTGAAATTCTATATTTGAACATTTACTCAAATCGCTTTACAATGCAGTATCAAGTATCGAAACGCGACCCACACGAGCTTATTGTTCCAAACTCTCATTCATTCTGCAAAATGCTTTTTGTACGTAATCTTCTAAAGTTCCCTGTAACAAAAGGGATTAGTGCGAATCCCTAATCCGTTTGCTGAAATGTTTTTCGTTGCTACGTTTTAAATGGATGCCTCAATACGAACAGCAGTTTACATTACATACAACAAAAATAACGTGAAACGTTTAAAGGATTGAAAAACTAAAAGTTCCAATTATCTATTACGAAATTTGTCAATAGGTATTGTGAATGTAAATTGAGTTTGTCATTATATTGTACTTTAATATGTATAATTTTCAGGATTGATCGTAATATATAGAATCCTGTTTTAAACAATGTAAAAGAAAATTTAATTTTATAAGAAATAAAATAATGAATAATACTAAAACTACTAACTTTACCCTAAATTCAAACTACATGTAAACTTACCTTAATACCAGATAAATTCACATTAATAAATAAACAGTGTTATCGTAGAACCGTTTCCAGTAAAGTAAAAATGTTCCACAGGCTACAAATTTAGTACAAGCTTAATCCCTCAGACTGGTTTTCCTTTTATCTGCATTCTTTTTCCCTAGAAGCCTGTTTGTTGGCTTCCACTAATGCAAAGGTAGCTTGCAATCTACAAAAGACAAGAATTACTAGAAAAAAGATTAATGTACAACCATGGTAGGTTGCTGTTTAAAACATAGAAATTTCTTAAGATTTTTTAATAAAAGCTGTTATTGTTTTGGACTTAAACTGGATGTTCATAAGAGTGCTTCTTTTATATTATTATATTAGAGGAATAATAAGAGCAAATTGAATCTATTAGACTATGAGCGAGTTTCTTATAATCTATATTCAGTGTTATTAAATAAACAAATGTAATTGTTACAACAAGTCACTAGCGCCTTACTAAGTACATAAAACTTGGGTAGGTCATATAATCCGGTCAACATACATACACACATATATGTACATATATGGACGTGATTATTGTAAGCTTCTACGAGTATAATGTATGTAATGTACAATGTACCTTATTATTTAATGCAATTAGGCTTACGTCAATAAATGATAATGCTTTCATTAGGATAGGGCTTGAATTTAGTTGACTCATGAATTAATATAACTTATACTTAGAACAAAACCCAGCTTAATACAAAACAATTACACCATTGCTGGAATTTCTGCAGAACACTCGAAATGACGTAATCAATTCTAATGAAAATTCATTAAAAATTACGCTCGGTAGCGGCTAGGAGAAAAGGCAGTTATCTCAAAAGTTTCAGATAAACAACATCCAAATTACAACGGCACTCAACGACTATATTCAATTTGCTTTCGGATACAGAAAACTTTGTAAGTAGCCATCTGGGACAGTAGGAACTTCAGCATTCGCTTTTGGAGAGCTTTGAATAAAATTTGTGTAAGTGTCCTTAAATCAATCACTTAATTGGGGCCGTTTTATCCTTGTACTGCTGTACAACGGTTTTACCTTGGTGGTTGAAGGTATTTTTAGCCTACAAAAAAAGAGTCAAAAATTTAATAAACCTATTGGTCTTCATTGATATTTTTGTTGGAGATTATATTTAATTAATTGTAAGGTATAATATAAAAACGCCTTTTGATGATCAGCGTTATCTACTGCTTACAAAAATTATATTTCAATGTTAGTATAAAATAATGGAGTGTGCATACGAAAATCGTGAAGCATATGTATTATATTACATAATATTTATTTCATGTCTAAGAAGTAAAGATAGATTTCAACCCATTAGAGACTTAGAAAAAAGTGGTATTGAAAAACTATAAAACTATGCGCAACTATATTTGATATGAATACAAGTATGTACAAAACAAAAGTGAAATGATAAAACAACTAAGTACATCAATATGTATAATTTGCACACACAAACCAGTATAAACCAAAAAAACGCATTCAGATTTTCACTCAGAAAAATCTACAAGCAACAATCTCAAAGCAACTACTTTACAACAAAATCACTTTGCATTTTTTCTCGAGACCTAAGTGGGATGCATGTTACCTTTCACCTCGTAGTTAAATGAAAAACTTAAACTATTTACTGCCGAGCACTAAACTTTCCTAACCGAAGTGTTTTGTTACCTATTTGATACTGGCTTTGAGTATCTGCTACCGAGTCACGTACTTGCCTCGAAGACTTAAATGGAAACTAAAGAGTTCATTCCTTGCTTATCGTACAAGGCGATTAAGGGTATCAGGCGGCAGGATGTTATTTTTATATTATATTTGTATTTATATTTACACAAATTAAAAATATTTGTTTGAACTTTTTAGCCTTGTTCCATGTTTAAACGGTATTAAATGATATGGGTATAAAAGTGTATCATTAATTGAATATTCGTTTACCACTAACACTCCTTAATATTTTTGTATGTGAATATATTTGCTGTTTTGTATTATGATAGTGAGATAATTGTGACAGAGTAAATGTTATACCTACATGACTTCAGAAATGAGGCATTAGTTGTGTATTATATGATGTTGTACTCAAAGGTTCATGCATAAACCCCAAATAAGGACTTCATCAAACAACTGGTACTTCACAAAACAACTCAAAGCCTACTTTTTAAACCTTTTAGAATACCCTTAGCGTAAAATTGGTTTTGTTCCTGCAACACAAGTTAAATTGCTTAAGCTGACCTAACAACAGTATCGCATGCCTCAAAGCACGATATTAAGTTGTTTTAAGGGTGTAATAAGGTTGAATTTCCAACCGCAATGTCAAGAGAAGTGTAGAGTTCCTAAATTTCCCTGCTTTAAATATTTAATCTGCTTTCAAAGATGTCAAGTTTGGGAACAAGAAGGAATGTTTACCAAAACATTATTTGTTGCTGGGAACAATTTGACGCGTTTATTATTAGAACGAGAAAGGGTTAAAGGGTCAAGCTATTGTCTAAGAGTGATGATACTTTAAAATAATTATAAATAAGAATGGTGTAGGCGTTTTTGATGACCGATTCGAAGATATTATTAAAAATATCACATAAATAAGAATCTTTTAACGATTTAACCAAAAATAAATACAATTTTGACCTGAAAAGCTCGCTGGTAGTGGTTGGCTGAGGGCCACGAGAGATCGTGTTTTGTGGCGTAAACTTGGGGAGGCCTACGTCCAGCAGTGGACTGACTTGCTGATTGATTGAAATACAATTTTGTTGCTGAAATAAAGACAATTATATCAGGCTTGACTTGAACTTAAATAGAACAGAAAGTAATACGAGTAATGCAGTATTTACTCATATTGATTATAAGATACAGTTCAGTACGTAAATAATACATATATTATAAAAAGAGACACTGTTATTAAGTCGTAGGCATAAATGGTATCACTTCAAGAATATCGAAATAAAGGAATATTCCTAACCAAATTTATTTTGTTGTTGTTGATCCCTTTCAGGTCAAATTTGTCCACACGTTTAAGGAAAACTACCGTATCACGTACGTATGTAAGTCACGTATCCTTTCATAGTTTGATAGGTCCATTATCTTAACAATAAAATACCTCACAATCCTACAAAACCTTAATGACGTTGTATTTCATCAGAGAATAACCACATAAGATTTTATTAAAGGCAACACGCTGAACGAAAATGGAACTTATTGTTAGAATAACAGAGTCGAAGTTGGTTTGTTCATTTCCCTTTATTGCTATAACTTAATTAGCGATATTGGCTCGCGAGGAAAGCGTGGCAAATACAAGAATCGCTTCACTGTGCTATTCGGACACATTTAGAAAGAAGATATAAAAATTAGTGTATTATGTTATGTAGTTCTTATATTTATAGTATGTATATTTACTCCAGTTTATTTCTATCTAAACGACGCATACTATGCATTCTATATATAATGCATACTAATCTGAGATATTAAGAAATATGAGACATTTGTAATTTTTATTTTATTATTTATAATCATACTTATTGTCGTCGTTAACGTACCCCTATGGGAATATATGTAAGAATATTTTGATTCTATGTTTACAAGCTTTTGAAATACCTGTTTTGGTATTTGATATTACCAAAAAGGGAAATATTTAAATCAAATCCCGCTTGGGCATGTACCAATGGAAATGAAGTTTAATGATGATCTTTGTACATTTTCGTAACAATAACACATTTACGAATCCTCACTTAAATTACATCAAATAATTCATAAATATTCCGACACTCACACAGAAATTCTACCACGGCCATAGGCAAAGTTCTTGTTAGCAATTCGCTCGAACCAACTGGATTCACGTAGAGGAACTATTTAAGTAATTGTCGAGATAAATGACCGTTCGAATAGGCACCAGTTTTCACAACTTGCACCTTCATACTTGATATTATTGGCACAAAATCTGGAAACTGAACTATCTTATTTGTCATAGGATACGGTTTTATTATTTTATTTTAAGTGATATTTTATAAGTCACACTAGGTAGTTAAACGAGTTGGATAAATATCGCAGTGACAAACAAAATATACGTTAAACAAAATTAAAATCCTAACCTACTCATAGTACCTAAATACATACAAACACATCACGCCAGTTTCCCTTTAGAGGGGTAAGATATCACGGATTCCCATCCTGACAAACCACTTTCGCTTCATTATCACTCATTCACCTTCTCTTCTAACGTCACTCGTAATATGGTGTATATCTGACAGACATGTCTTATTAGTTCGGCCCCTAGGATTCCGCCCTTAAACGACAATTTAAAGATACTTCTAAATTTGTAAATTATTAAAAACCTTTATTTTTAACAAGGATTGTTTTTACAAATTACCTTCCACCATAATACTGAAACAAGAGCTTAAGCACGGCTTAAGTTGTATGTTTATTAACGAGATTAACAATGCTCAGTGAAGCGTCAACTTTGCATTCACATCAAAGACGCGAAGTTTCTCTGTAATATTCCAAGTTTGATGGAAGTGCGCGTTTCTAAGAACAATTTTGGCTGAGGTTTGTAATGGGTTACTTTGTATGTGTAGCGTGAAGTGGGTACTGGTTTAAATGGTTGGAAATCGGATTGTGAATAAATTAATTCAAGGTGCGTTTGTAGTGATATGAAATTGTTGATGTATATTTTTTTTTTTGCTTTGCAAGTAATATATAGTTCTAATATAAAAATAATATTGCCTAAATATACACTATCACAATATTAATGAAGATCAATTAAACTCGGACTGCGTTAAAGGGTTTTGAGATTGTTAATGCATATTTTAATATGACTTTAAAAAGGGTGACAATAGAAGTATCTGTAATCGTATATCGCATGAGTGCCAATTAAGTGAAATCGGTACGTCAGGATCGGGACGAATGGGGTTACATGGTCTCTGCCTACCCCTCTATAGGAAATCCAACGTGATGTATTTGTATCATTTGATGATTTAGTCTTTATAAATATCTTATCTCTTATTGTTTGTCCTATAGTTAGTGGATATTAGGTTACTTAAGGTAAATAGACTCCGTCTAAGCCATAGACTAAGACCTAGCAACAACAAACCATATCAATGCGATCCCAACTTTGCCGTTAGCCTAACTATACCGTAACCGAACCTAACTATCGGTTACTCTAAAGGAGACCTAGAAGTTACTTTGTCTTGGATGTCATATAAAATTCACATCCTTTAATCCCTTGCGGAGTGGACAGAACCTTGGAGATATAATATCTCATAGGTCACTATTTACTACATATATTAATTATATTGAAAAGAGCATGCCTTGATGGTTTGGACATGTTATGGGGATGAATGATAACAAATTGACAAAAGGAATATATATGAGTGAAGTGGAAGGGCGGTTACGTAGGGGCCGGCCTAATAAGACATATAACAGTCAGATAGACGCTATATTGAAAAAAGGTGACGTTAGGTGTACCTATAACCGCCGAGAGTGTATGAGAAGATGTATGAATGTCAATGACGCGAAAGTGGTCTGTCAGGATCGGGACAAATTGGGATCTGTGATCTCTGCCTACCCGTTTTCAGGAAATCAGGCGTGATGTGTATGTATGTATGTATATATATTACAAAACCAAAGTACTGATTAGTTTGTGGGAATTCATATAGACTAAACGCAAATTTTTGTTTTATCTGAATTTAAAACAATACATACTGTCTGCTGTTCTTTCCGGCATATTTTAGGAGGTGACTAAGGGACTAGTGATAATTTTAATCTATAGGACTGTGAACTAGCAAGGTTGGCAGGTTTGCCAAGGTTCCATGTGACTTTAAAATCTTTATATTCATGCTAAATAGTGACATAGAAGATATAATCGTCTCCGATGTACTACATTTCGAAGGAATGAATGTGAATGTATTTAAATTTACTTTCTTGTGACAAACTATGTAGGTTAGTAAGGAATTCATAAATAAAGTAGAACGAAGATTTCCATGCAGCGAGAGACACCTTTTTTCTTAAGAAAAATCACTCTTTCCTAGTGATTTCATTTCAACGCAACCATAAGGTTCAGTGTAATGTACCGTGAAGAAATTCTGTCGCAGGAAAAAAGCAGCCTTGTCTCTCGGGAACTAAAGTCCATTTTTAAATGAACACAAAAATATGAAAAATGAGGGAAAACAAACGATTATGTTAATAAACAATAATGACGTCATCAGGGGTGTGTCATTTTCGCGCTTTGATGAGATGGTACGGCATTTTGGAAATGGAATTGGTTTTCGTAGGTGTCCTAAAAGAATCTAAGGACAAACTTTCGTAGTACAAAAAATATAAATTTTCTGAGTACAAAAAATATTGTTCTACTAAAAACACACACATTTAGTACGTAATACACGTCATAAAAGTATATTTATTTATTAACAATATAATACCTTTACAGGATGGGCTCTAATACGATAGTACAGAGTATAAACTACATTATAATACAAAACATTACTCACATTAGGTACTAAAATACATTAAATTTTGTATATATAAAATATATAATTATACCTTAGCGATATATTCTTGGTATTTTATTAACGGGGTTGTGAACGGCCATTTTTAATAAAATATTTTTACATACTTTTTAATAAGTTGATTAAATTTATAGGAGTATACATCATCATTAGCCTGTAGTAATCCACTGTTGGACAGAGGCCTCCACCAAATGACGCCACTTCTCCTTGTCAGTGGTCGTTCGCATCCATTTGATACGATACGAACGGATATATATTTTACGAGTACGATATACGCATAATACGATTAAACGTGTCAGTATTACACCCCAATACTAATGTTTAATATAACCAAGGACATATAAAATCTCCAGGGTTTTTCACCTAAAATATGTCTCTATGTCCAATAAACTATTCCATGTGACATCACAACCCCAAAATTCATGTTTCTAAGCGACCAAGGAGATATTTTCATGTCTCCAAAATTCTGTCTACCTTTAGTGGCCATGGCAATTTCGAAAGCAAGTTTTATATGAGCCGTTCAATGACGTCAATGTACATAAATATGTATATATGAGGTTCTGCAAACAGCAAAAGAGATTACTCCAATGTCTATACATGTAAAATACAAGTATACATGTGCTTCCAAGACCTCCTAATTCGTATATAATTGCAGGCATTACGTATATTAAGGAAAAAGGTGCTTTCAAAAGGGGCTGACGTCACTCCGTTAATGAGAAAGCTAATTTCAGAAGCAAAATATTTTTCACCGCTTTTACAAGCACTCAAGATTTTAAATGTCATGTTTAAAGTAAATTTTCTTATTTATGTAAAGTGCACAAGTAAGTATACAAATAATAAGGGGTTCTTGTAGGTTGTAAAAATTATAAGATATGAGATTAAAAATGCAATTGTTGATGTATATTTTTTTACATTCTAAGAAGTATACATATAATATTCAATCTCTGACTGCCTTGAAAGGGTTTTAAGGTAGGGAATGCATATTTTAATCTGTATAAATTCGTTTTTATGTTTTAATCTATAAAAAATACATACATATATATTAAATTTTTTTATTTATGTAAAGCGGACATGTAAAAATACAAAATTTGTATTTTTATCATTTAATGATAAGGGGAGGTCCTAGGTTATAAAAATTATAAGATATGAGACTATAAATGCAATTGTTGATATGAATAAAAATGAATAAAATATTTCTATCAGTTTATTGGTTAAAATTAACTTAGCCAAAAGAATTGCTAAGTTCATTTTGTACATACATTTTTTTAATCATAATAATGTGTACGGTTCATCAAGGTATTATTGTCACGCAGTTATATATAGTTAACTATGTAATGATAATATCTGTAGAACATATCAACTATAAAACTACATCCGCTGTGTACATACACTTTAAGTGTAGTTTACTCAAGCATGAACTTACTCCCTATTTCCTGAAAATAACAGAAATAAAGTGAAATTGTTTTCGTATCAATCTTGCTTGCAGCGAGCTATCACTCACAGCTGCCTAGCAGTTTTGGCAAAATAAATTGGACTATAAATTACGGAGCGTGTCATAGCGGGCTATAGGAAGACAGCAACCATCGTTTGCAGTTACTACTATAGCTTATGCAGCGAGTGTTCAATTAACACAAGCAATAATTTACTATTTTTATCACTCAGTCCTTTTATATTTATGTACAATGTGAATATATGTATATAGATATGTACATGCAAACACATATAGAATTTAGTTCTTTTAGAGAAGTAACCGTAAAAATAATTAAAATTTTCCATGACCCTAGTTTCATACTAATTTCGGTTCAATGCTATACTAACATCATATGATACTTTACAATTACCAGTATTATCAGTAATGAATATAAATAAAGATTAGTGGATAGACCTTAGATATATTTTTAAAAATGAGAAAAACCTTTAACATTAATTTAAATTTTACTTTTTACTTCTGTAGTATGAGGGACCCACATTAAATATTAGATATAAAGCTATTGTTTCAAAGCACACATTGTCATCTGTTGTCTACTTAAATATTCTAAGGAATTTATAGCATTGTAACTTTTTTTCTCAGATTTCCTATTCTCTTTTCTGATACTTAAATTGTAAAATGCTGATATAAAAAATACTTAGAAAACAGATAATAGAGAAGAATAGACTAATTTATATAGTTTAAGGAAGTTGGCATTCAATGAAAACCAATTTGGCAAAACCGTTATAGTAAAAATTACGATCGGTTCTTTAATAAGTTTTGCATTATCAATTTAAATGTGCAAAAGATGACATACTGAAATATTATGACCTTCGAAGTATCTTCAACCGATAAGAATTAAATGGATTCCCAATAAAGGGATATTTTACAAATAAATATATGTATAATAAGCTTTATGACTTTCAATGAAACTGACAGAATCTTGAACAATACTAATCCGTAATCTAACTCTCTATAATGAAATGACAGAGATTGATATATATATATATAAATAAATATGTATGTATATAAACCCTTTGTATGTTAAACCAGTTCCATTCTGTACCGAAGTTAACTGTAAGTTGTAAAGTTAATTCATGTACATCGCTGGTTCGTTACGGTTGACTGCATCGTGTAACGTTCGCACAGCGAATGCAATTAAGACATAATTAACTCAAGCTTTCTACATTGTTGTTTCGGCTCATTCTCGCTACCTATTCCTGTGGGGAAACAGGGTGTGAATGTACAGAAATCTATTAGATGTAATAATTCGGTGAGTGTATTTGAGGATTCTGTACTAGCTAGTACAAAGGTTGAAAACCCGGTGCGTGTACCAATAGAAAATAAGGTGAGGGCAAACATCGCGAAAAAGCCTACCTATTCCTCGAACAAGTAATAATTAGTGCTTATAAACGCGTTTTACCACTTGGCACATTGAGAACAGACTATTTGGTCAACACATGGGTATGAGGTGGCCACAGAATTACATATATAATCCCGAAAACTTCTGAGCTTCTAATAAAGGTGAACAGTTCTAAGAGTGTTTGCATCTTTTAAATGCATTTAGTAATTTCAAATATTATTTTGTTGATACACAGCACGAACAACAGTTACAAATAACCAAACTGAACTCCTAAAACTTGGTAAAAATAAGTATGAGTTCGAATCCTATCCCTAACATACATTTCTAATGCCATACGTTGCTTATTTCACAATGCCTTTTAAGTTAAAATGACACAGTAGTACGTCCTTAGTAATAAAATAAATGAGGCTCGCACTTACTACGTAGCAAAGGTGAAGTTAGTTGAAAAGTGTCTCTAAAATTACAGACGCCATATTCGGAGTGTTGTTAAGGAACTATGTACTCTATTAGGCAAGCAATTAAAATGAACTATAGCTTAAGTTTTCCTACACGTCGACGCTTAACCTGAATTTAACTGCTACGTACTTTCGTAGCTTGCTAGGCTTGTACTACGGGGCGAAATTGTGTTCTTTCATGTTGTTACTTGAAAAGTAGAGTTTAAATTGTGTTCTTGTCTTTAAATGAATTGACAGAAGTAAAAAGATATTGCAAATGAGTTTATAAGTTTTTTTAAGTTTTTAATCTGTAAGTTTAATGTTATAACTGTATCTTCTTCTCAATCGTTACGCTCTTATCAAAGCGGTCGTGGTCTTCATGACGTGGCATCTTGAGCAGCCGACATGGTTCGCCGCACAACCTCCCGCCACCTCTGCCTGTTGGCCGTCATGCGGGTGCATTCGTGTACCGGGGCACAAACGGCAGCCTTGATCTGGTCTGTCCACCGCATCGACGACCTACCACGAGGTCTTGTTCCCTCCACCTTTCCTTGCACAACGAGGCGTTCAATGGAGCAATTCCCGCGTCGACTGATGTGGCCAAAGAAGCTTAAAATGCGCCCACGGACCAATGCAGATAAACGCTGCTGGATGCCCAGCTCTTCAAGGATTGAAGCGTTAGTGCGGAATTCAGTCCATGACACTCCGAGCATTCTCCTCCAGCACCACATCTCCAAAGCATCTATCCTTTTGGACTCTAGTTGCCGCAAGGTCCAAGTTTCAGAAGCGTACAGAAAAATGGGAAACACCAGGGTTCTTACTAGTCTGGTTTTCGTAGCCTTAGTTATGCGTTTGTTTCTCCATATTTTCTTTAATTTATTTTTATATTTTCGTTATAACTGTATATACGCTTCTTATTACACGTAAATCATGCTTCCAAATTTGAAAAGTGTTGCTTGCTTTAGTGGTCAAACTAAAACCCGCAGTCGCTGAAGTGTTAGTAAAATATCAATGTAAAACCATGAAAGTAAAAGCGTATTAAATTACCTACAAACAAATATCAACAGACACCGCTATACATTTGCGTCTCTCGATTCCTTTTATTACTAAGTAATTAGCTAGAAACTTGTCATCAACATTCCTTACCAAATTTTATATCACAGCTCCGATAAAGATTGAGTAATTATCATATCCAATATTCCGTCCTCCCAAAGCTCAATTTAAAACTACAAAACCCAGCCCAATTTTCTCTCAGCAATAAATCCTTCTATTAATTTGTCACCTATTAACCTTTGTCCCGTCGCCTCCGTTTCAATCAATAGCCCAGAGTAATGCTAGGGCGGTCAAGTTCACACAATGGACCGAAGCAATTACATCAATCTGGGCACAATCGGGCTAGAAGTCGGCAATCCATTCATCTTTGGTTTCGGTCACCGAAATTTCGGCTGCGAAGCGATTGAGTTGAAACGGGTTAGGGAGTGCACTGGTTAAATGTAGGAGTGTAAGTATAAATACTGTTGGATATGAAATAACTGCGTTAACATAATAGTTATTTGGTTACTTTAGATCGTAAAAAATAACGGTTAGAGATGTTATAAGATTAATGTGAAATACAATCATTTATATTGAATCAAATCAGACACAATTTATAAAAGGCTTACGTTTAAACGCCTACCAAAAAATACTGTTTTGTACACCAAAATAAATACAGTCCCAACCCAAACCTTACCTTTAAAATATAGCATTTTGATATACATTTCACTATTTTTGATGTACATTGAATTATTTTCCCTCATAAAATATGTTTTTGACTATCCGCAGTCCTTTAAACATTTATTGATAGTTACATTACCAATGTTACCTCAAAATTTGTAATAAGAATCCTACTAATACATTAAACACATACAAATATATCCAATACTAATAACTCACATGCAATATTCTGTATAGTAAACATACACGCAACGATTTATAAACTTGTCGTCTGCCTGAGACTTGCGCTTAACGAGCTATGCCGGGCCAGAGGTGAGCGTGTCATTAGCTAGACTCGGTCCTGCGACTGATCTGAATGCATAATTTGTGGAAATGTGTGTCATTTTTCATATGTATGTGGTTTATTATGAGTTTATGCTACGTAGGTGATGATCGTTTCTATATGCTTCTGCTTTTCAGTCTGGTTGTTGATTACATATACTATATATGTATTTATCTAAGTATAAAAATTATAATATTTCTTAAATATACGTTGACTAGTGACACAAGTCTTAAATGAACTTACCAAGGGGCTAGTTCAATTGGTGTAATAGTGTCCTAAATTATTATCATAAAGTTTGTGATTTTATTTTGTATTTCTGTGATGTATGCAAATACCTTGTTAATAGCACCTTAAGGTACTCGAATTGGAAGATTTTGAAAACGTTATTGGTGGTTTAAAATAAAGCCTCTTCTTTAACACAATAGTTAAATTTAAAGGAACAACAACGGCACGTAACATAGACGGAACAAGTAGGATAATAATACATTTTCGGATATTAGTCAGAGGTTCCGGTGTCTCCACAATTGCGAAAGTAGTGTTTCTATGGCCACCTCCAACTCATGTGTATTGCGTAAATGTAACTAGTCTATTGATTAATAATAGCCACAAACCTACTCTTAGAAGTCACAATAAGCCAAGAAGAAGGGAAATACTATATATTGTTATGTTAATTCCCAAAAGGAATATCATACAAACCTTTCCGAGAACTAAAACATAAGGTCATACCTACTGTGTTATCAAAACCAACATTACTGAGACCCTCGTCAAAGTTACAGTTCTCAGATTGAGATGAAATCCAAGCGATCCCATTAAACGGCAACCTCACTCACATTACAGCCATCATTAAAATTTCTAATCAAGTGTGCCGCAAATAACTTATAACCTACCTATTTCTGTACAATGTTTTTCAGATCAAGTGTTTAAGCTTAAAAGTAGAGTACTTTATTTTGGCACACACATACACATCACGCTTATATCATCTATAGAGAAGTAGGCAGAGATCTCAGGACCTCAATGGTCCCGATCCTTACAGATCACTTTCGCTTCATTGACACTCATACATGATGAGTAGATCATACACACTCGGCGGTTATAGGTACTTCTAACGTCACCCTTTTTCATGTTGGCATAGCTAACTAATTCGACGTAGCTCAGATGTTTGGGCTTGACTCTGTATCAGTGGGTACAGGGCTCATACCTCGGTGCATGAGAAATGAAAATTAAGTTATTTGATTTTCTAAGTGTATTTTTGCAATCAAAATACATTGGCGAAAAGCACAAAATACTTACGCAATGGCGAGAAAAAATAAGCTAAGAAAATCTACCAATTCGATGGAACTGGTATTAGGTACGAAATAGATAGATAATAAATGTAGCTTACCAATTGAAACATTGAATACTGACTACTTGGTCAAAACGTGGGTTTGAGTTGGCCATAGAATTACTATCTCCGCATTTGCGGATATGGACACCCGACTGACTACCAAGGGTTGTAAAAGTATGTGTAATTTATTTCAAAAACATATTTTTGTTAGTTCTACTAGTTTCGATTACTATTAATCCACCAAAACAATGGCTAACTTTTACAACTCAGCGCTTCACCGCTGAATCTAGCCGTCGTTAACTGTCGCAATAATTTCATTTTATTGCCAACTATAGGTGTATTGATGTAGCGCTGACCGTTAGTCAAGCTAATTGGCTTCCAACAAGCGCCGATTTACACGGTGTTTGCCTTTATTTATTCATACTGGGTTTGGATTTATACCTTAGTGTAATATGTTTGTATATTGACAAAGTTTAGTTAGGAGTTTTTGTGTATGCTATGAAAATATGTATACGCTTATCAGCATTATACTAGTATCTTTTATATATGATTTGCTCATAAAGTGTATGTATCTAGACCAGATATGGCTAAGTTATATATGGTTAATAAAATAATAGATATTTAAGTCAATTCAAATATACCTCATGTTCATGTTTTTAAATCATAACATAAATTAATAAACTGTTAGTACAACGTAGTCCTTGTATTCATTATTTAAAAAATAGTTTTGTAAATAGCTTGTCACTAAAATACTATCTTTTATTCCAAGTAGCGTTCAAAAATAATTCATAAAATCGTTCGAGTCCCGGATCAGCACCGTTCTAAACCAGGTACGTTATTACCCCGATAAAAAGGACAAAGCATTAGCAGACATGAAACGCAGATGCCAATAGCAGCAGTTCATTTGGAGCACGCAATTTCCGAGTTGTCGTTCCCCAATGACGCCACTGCCATCTGTGGAGAAAGAGAGTGAATTAAAGCGCCCGTTAATGGCCTATCCGAGATATCCCGTTTCTGTGATTATAAGGCTGTGCTATTGACGGGTTTGTCTTATAGTTGGTGACGGGAACAAATATTTAGCATGCATAATGAGTTTAACCCTCGAGTGATAGTAGTAGGTAGTGTAAGGATTAAGTGACCACCGTACTATCAGAATAGCTTTGGTCATACAAAAGTCACGTTTCCAAGACTCAACGTGACGGATATTGTCCTATACTGCCATCTATTACCTTATTATTGACCTTAAATAAAAATCTGAGATCAAAGATCTCCACTTGTCTCATACATCGCTTCATGCACATTCAGCGGTTACATATGCTTTCAATTTCCTTCAATATATCGTCTATCTGACTGTTATAATGCTTTGAATTATAGTATCATACGTATATTAAATGTTTTTCTGTCATTAATTTGTCTTATTGTGCCAATCCCCAACCTAACCGAACAGTAACCTCTGCCTACCTCTCTTTAGGGAAACGAGTGTGATGTATGTAATATACATATATACATCGCATATAAACTGATATCTAATAATAAAAGCTCCTAGTCACATTAAAAAAATGTTGGTAGTAATAATATTAGTAATATAAGTATTTACTCGATCTAAGTTTTCTTTTGAATCCTACTAATAAGACAGATGGCTTCATTTAATCAAATCGGATCATTTCTGTACGAAGTAAAGGCGATATTCATTGCTGCTTTAACTTGGCTTACTACGAGCTCAGTCCAAGATTAGTCAGAAATGTAAGCGTCCTTACTTTGAATGTCTTTAATTCCAGCATCCCGTTGGAGCCTTGATGAGATCCTATCTGGAATCTAGGTTGCGAACAAGCTTCTTTTTTTAATAAAATGATACATGAGTACTGGTTTTGATTTAAAAGGAAATTGGTCTCGGATATTTTTTTTCTTCGGTTTGTAACATCTATGAATAGGTTTTACTTCTAAAATACATTAGTCTTATTTTATTTACTTTTTTTACTGTGTAATAAGATGACAGTAGAGTTTTTCCATGTAATTTTTTTATTCATGCTCAATTATGTCATTAAATCTGAAAGAATATTTATTACATAAGCACATTTACTATAACTACAAAAAACTGAAGTACTATTATAGGACAAGATACCGAAATTCGAAACCTAAACTTCAAAATATTTTACAGGCCTATCTTTGGAACAATCGAAGGTGCAAACAATTAGCAGGTGAATGCAAATACCCTGTAGCCACCGTACTAAATACGGTACTATAATTGAGAATGGCCACGTGAATTGACAGATATGTCACTTTATAAGCCAAAGAGGTCTTTTGACTGCAAATGACAAGGCGGAAATTGGCTCTGACTATAAATCTACTCCCAGCTCTCAGACTAGGCTTAGGGATGGGTACCTATTAGAAGCGGATAAATTGAATTGAAATTTTCAATTGATTAATTTACTTCCATTATTTTCTTTCCTCTTGGCGATTGTAGTTCGATGAAATTTAAATCTTTTAGACTAGCTGATATCGATTATTATAAAATATAAGTATTTAATTATATACAACAAATTTAAGCTTTACAACAAATTTAAAAATAGCCTACCTAATTACATATTATTCAAAACATTGAAGGATAGAGGTACAATAAAATTATTTCATGATTGATATTTATGTATACAAGATATGTAAAGTACCTAAAATAATAGCTATGAAAATGTATTACGTATTCAGTGTATTAATTGTAAATAGCTACTTATTGGATCATTCATCAACATTATTCCAATTATTAATGTGAAATTGCAATTCCGATGCATGCAGTGCTTCATTTGATTTATTTGTGTAATACGATGGCCGTTCATAGTGACGTTGAAATATAATAAAGTAATTATGTTAAGCAAGTAGTTTCTACTTTAAATAACGAGATGGCACTACTGTACATAATCGTATTATGATTATGAATGAAGGCAGTATCCAGCTGCCATTTTACTAGACTTTATAAGAGGCTCTCGGTTTATCATAAGACATCAATAGGTACTTGAGCGGAAAATATCTTTATTATTATATACTAGTAATTTAACATAGATTTTAATGCTATCTACTTGATAAGTATGTTAAATATTTAAACAATCTTATTTTTATTATCAAAATTATTTCGTCCAAAACTTGTCTCGTAATTTAATTTATATTTAATAAGTTGTGGTATTACACAACATATGTAAAAAACCCTTATATACTCAATAAACTTCTGTTTTCACAAACTTCGTTTCCACACTTTCCACTTCCAAAAACCAACTACTCCGAAACCATTTAAACCATTTCATTCCGCTGGACGAAAAGAAACGAAGCCGTACACAGAGACATAAACTAGCCCAGCCCTACTCCGGATGCTATCCACGTCACGAGCACTTTGTGCGAAAGGTAACTGTGCCTAATGTGACCCCTTTAACTACAGGTCTGTGGTTTAGGCGTGCTATGTGTATTGTTGGATTTCTAAGTAGGTATGTGAATTATATGTACAATATATTGTGAGCTTGTGCTTGTTACTGAGTGTGATTTATCTAGAGCAGTACCTCTACCTCTACTTACCAGATAATGAAGATTTTATATTAAAGTATAAATATTTATAAGTTAGGCTACTAAATTTTAATTGCAAGTTTGAGTTCTTAACATAACTGAGGTTAAACACGTAAAATTCCGTAAAATTTCTTTTTTTTGAATGAGAATTAGATTTTGTACTATTCATAATGAAAATAGAGATTAAATGTAGAATATACGACACAATTATTTACGCACTTACGCGTATTGAAAGGTTTTATGTTGTTAATATACCTACCAACTGCATCAATGACCTTCCCAAAATACTAGTTCAATGGCCCTGCATAATATTCTTATACAATTTATATTTCCACAATACAGAAAAGTATCTATATCATTCTATTCTCGAAGCCATTATTATCAATTATACCTGAACAAATGCAAATGCAGTGAAATTCAGCATGCACTCAAATCGGAATCGACTGAAAACAAATTATACGCTGGAAATAAATAACGCAACGAAACTTTATGCATTTTCATTTTAATGGGACTTGAGAGCTTAACTGCTTGCGTTTCAATGTACACGTTGAGTGTTTGCGTTGGTCCGAGTGTTTTTAATATACTGCATATCATAATCATTATCTCTGACAGATGGACATAAGCTTTCTGTTTGAAAGGGGCAAAGAATCAGATATCTCGTGCTTAATTTGCATGCTACATCCTTCTTTGTATTAGTAAATAGACATTTTTATATGACGACCTCCGTGGCGCAATCGGTTAGACACCTGAACGTTAATCGTGGGGTCCCGGGTTCGATTCCCGGTGGTGGCGGCAGTGTTTGAGAACAACGCTTTTCTACTGCTTTCCAGTCTGGTTGTTCATTATATATGCTATATATGTATTTATCTATATAAAATATGTATACATTTCTTAAATATATGTTGACATGTACACTTAACAAAAGTCTTTAACGTTCTTACCAAGGGGCTAGTTCAATTGGTGTAATATTGTCCAAATATTATTATTATTAGATACAGATTATATACATATATATATATATATATATATATATATATATATATAGTATATTAAGTAATATAAAACATTTTTATATATAGATATCTGCCTACCCCTCTACAGGGAATCAGGCGTGATGTTTATGTATGTATGTAAATAGCTATTGCATTTTTTCATAATATAAACAACTTCCCATGTAAATATAGTATCATCCTTGGGTCGATATTTATTTTTCCTTGAGTCAATTTTGATCCAAAAAGCAACCACGACGCAAAGACCAAGTCATTTCTTTTTTGTTACGGTTTAGATTCCTAAGAATTGTGTGTATAGTCTAAAATCTTTTAACTATGTTACATGTATTAGGTTTCCTCACTATTTTTTTCCCTCACCGTTGTATTCGACGCATTTAGTAATATTACATTATGATACAAGTGTGCTAAGTTAGTCATTACAGTCGAGGTGGATTCAAAGCCCGAGCCGAAGGCGAGGGCTTTAAGGAACCGAGAGCTGTAATGACTAAATGCATACGAGTGTCTTACGACTATTTTCAACACACTTGTAAAAAAAAAAATTTTTGGTTTCATTTTCTTCCTAGATCGATACGTTCCCCATAGAAAATAAAATCGATGTTACTGAAGTACCGATTTTTTTTAACATCGATTTTTTATTACCCATCTCAAGTTCCATATGTCAAACTTATTAAAAGGAAACAAAAAAAAGTTGCTTTCCTTTTTGATGAAAATGAGGTTTAGTTTAATAGGTTGTATAGCTTTACAGCACAAGTGCGATAATATAATACAAAAGTCACAGTTTGATAATATGTCAAATTACATGCCTAAATTCCGTGCAATAATAGTCACTTTATGAGCAAGTGTGTTGAAAATTAATTTTTATTACGAAAATGTGCATAAAAACCAATTAAACTACCTGCTCCCCGAACGGGTAATAGTACTTGTAAATGGCGAAATGGCTTACCACCTATCACATTGAATACTGACTCTGGTAAACACATGGCTTCGAGGGGGCCATAGAATTACTACCTTCGCAGTTGCGGAGATAGACACCTGAATGTCTGACTACCCCGCAAGGGTCAATGGTCGTGAACGAGTTTTGTTTTGTATTATTAAATTATTATTATACATACCTTCATAATATGGATTGTAATGTTTGTATTAATATCTCCATCATATTCTATTCCTACCGCTTTCATGAAACACAAAGCTTCGTGGCCGCGTATATTATTTCTACACTCTCGCGGCAATCTTTTATGGAAGATTCATTTTAATATCGCTCGTTTGGAAGACTTTTGCATAAAACATTTTTATATACAGTTGACGTTCTGAACAAAACAACAAGAGGCTTATCAACTCGTTCCACATAATCAAGGAATAACAATGCGTATTTGCGAAAGAAAAGGGTTGAAAATGGCCTGCTCTGATGTGTGTTGTGCACAACGGAGCGCCGTAGAGTTGATTGATTTAGATACGACGGAACAAAACAGCCCTTTTGTAAAAAACCTTTTTATGGCGACCACCCTTTTTCAGTGTCACGTTATGTGTATGTCAATCGACTTACTGTGATGATTCCTACGTTATTGATATGCAATTTTACATTGTACTATTAGATACATCTAAATACATCGTGCAATTGCAAAATGCGGCAAGGTAATAAAATACTTTGTGAGGAAATATACCTTTTCCTTAGAATAGGTAATAATTGTTTTTAAATAGTGACACTTCTTATCGCCTATCTTTATTTGACCACTGACGTTAGGTTAAAAGTCTGTTTTAGGTGCCATAGAATCACTAACTCCGCAATTTTGGAGATGGACTTCAGACTTACGTAAGAGTTTATTTATATCTTATGTTATAATTACCTATTTTTTTCATTTTGCATGTTTTTAAACGACCCCAAGCCATATGTTACCATCTTGTAATGCCATATCTAACCTTACCTCAGGCTATTCAAAAACCGTTCATCCGTACGAGGCAGGGCTTACAAAAGTATGAAAGAAGTCTCATTTCAGCGACTGTTGGAAGTAGGAACTCATTTGTTACGTACTCTTTTTAAGAACAACAAAAAGTAAGCCTACGAGAGATTGTCAAATAACATGACGTTCTAAATTTAAATGTGGCTTTTTAACGTTATATATTGAAAGCAACATTTAAATTTAGAACGTTATTTTTATATATACATAAAAAAATTCCTATTAACTCATATTTTCAGGAAGTAAATCGTTTTAAACGTGAATAAAAAAATATAGTAGAAACCTATTTCTTAAAATCGGTAATAGTCAAAACTTGCGGGCAAACGATCCTATTTTCTTATTATTCGAATACAGATTCAGACTATTGATTATTATATTATTGACACATATTAGAAAAAGAGGCAGTTATCAACATTATATATGCATCCCTTAGTATATTGGGAACCTGGAAACCATATTTATCGCAAACCAAAACTCAAAATTTACCCCACATCGTAGTCCATTAAAACGTAATTTTTCCAAGCGTTATAAAGATTTTAACGCGAAATATGCGCTAAATTAATACGAAACCAGGAAACACGTTAAATTAATTTCATCCGAGCTACTACATGGTAAAATTGACATTCTTTAAGCCCCATGCTAGTTTGGGAGTTTATATGTTTATTGAATAAAGATTAAAAAAAGAATGACGCTATATTGAAAAAAGGTGACGTTAGGAGTACCTATAACCGCCGAGAGTGTATGAGAAGATGTATGAGTGTCTATGAAGCGAAAGTGGTCTGTCAAGATCGGGACAAATGGGGATCCGTGATATCTGCCTACTCCTCTACAGAGAATCAGGCGTGATGTGTATGTATGTATGTTAATACGAAGAAAAGATATCTCTTTGTTTTGATTTAAAATTTTATCAGGAGATGCCTTTGATACAAATAAATCGATGGTTTTGCCTATACATTGAAAAACCGGTTATAGTGGAATAAAAACGTTTCATGCTTTGTTGTCAAGTTATTTTTGTTATACACATTTATGTAGGTGCGTGCTCTATAATATTATTGGATTTAGAAAGCACGGGCCTAAGCAATTATCTGTGGTATATGATGGCAAAGTACGATTAAAAAAGTCTCTCAATTTTACAATTGTAGTAAAAAATCATTGACGTCAGCCAGTACTGATCCTTAAAATGCCCTATACTATTATGCAAATCTTATTAACTTTTATGTTTATGGAACATTACTACAGGTAGGTCGATATAATATCTCTTTACTCTATTAGAACATAGATGCCTGAATAACATTTACGTTATTACGATACAACCAATACGAAACGTGACAAACAAAACAAACATTCAAAATCAACTCTATGTTTTTTAAAACAACCGAAATCCCGTTGGAACACTATTCAAACAAAGTAATTACGGAAACCGCCAACAATTAAAAATAAGTGAAACAGCAAACTGAGCAAAACGCTCTTGTTTTCTTTCGGAATAGCGTCGAACATTCTCATTTTAGAACAAGGACTTCATTAGAGAGTTTGCTATACAGGGTGGAAACACTAGTCTAATAATAATTAGGTTTTTTCATTATTTCAATTCAAAAATAAGTAGGGTTTTTTTACTTATTGAGATTTAATTAGGTAGTATTCATATAAAATCCTATTAAGTGTGAGTGGTATTTTTGCTAAAAGTAACAGAGGAAATATTATAATTCCAAGATTAAGATTAGATGTTAAATAATATGTTATAAATATGTATGTGTAATGAATATGAGATTAAATTTTTTACATGTGATAGTTATGATTATTAAATAAGTGTAGATTTTGTGAGAAGGAAAGATCGTTCCATTTATTATTATACGCATAAATAATTTTATAGATTCTACTAAAAGAGTTAATGTTCGTATATTTCTTACAGTATAGCAGTTTAATTGCAATCCAGATTAATTTGACACAAAAAGCGCAAATGCATATTTCTTGAGAAAAGCATAATCAGTATGAATTAAATTGAGTCACGTGGCACAATAAAAACTATCTGTTAAGTGAAGAGGTTACAATCTATGGTGAAAACTAGATTGGATTTAATTACATACTATGTCTATAATTAGACGAACCTATAACAAAACGATTGTCTCCATCGCGTATAGTCAAACTATATTTCATTTTGATTACAAATTATTGTCCAAAAAATGATAGTAAACAATATTTGTATTGTAATAATAAAAGTCCATTTTCATGAAAATAATTGATACCAATATAAATAAAGCAAAATTCCCTGAAACCTCTTACTATTTATTTACAGCAACAAATTCTAGTGAAACAAAATCACCGTTTCCACGTATTCGTATCATCCTGTACACGTTTCTGTTGCCACAAAAAAGTTTTTCGTATTTTTCATCGCTAGCACCACGTCGGTTATAATATCATTAAGTTTCGTCTCGGAATTATTTTTGCGAGGGGAAAAATATGAATGGCTTTTGTTACGTTGACATCTTTTTTGTCAGACCCTACTAAGTAAGTAAGCGAATTAAGTTTTTGCAACCGTACTGACAAAAAGACGCCGCCGAAATATTAAGGACGTGTTTCTTTCATTAATCACTCGTGTTTTTAATATTCACTCTTGTTTGGGTAAGTTTCCTCTGAAAAATATTTTTACATAATATTTACACGTAAACAAAATACTCGGTTACATTTTTAATACCTTTAGGGGTTAATGTCATACTTATTTCAGTTAAACTTTACTCAGCAGATTCCATGAACTGTTAGTAGAGTCCTGTTTTATTTTGGACAATAAACTTAATTGGCATATTTACATCCAAGAACACAGATAAAGTTTTCTAAATTTACACTGAAAACAACAAACACACATCACTAAACTCCCACAAATTTCTACCATAAAACTGGTAGAAATCTCCAAATCCTACCCTTGCCTTGACAAACACGTGATCTCGTAAATGTAGAAGGCGACAAGAGTTATCGCCCAGTCAGCTTAGCTAAGTGGCCTGTGGGTGCGTAAAAGCAACATATATCTTGTGGCCGTAACTACACTTGACACCGACGGTGACGCCACTGTAACGAATAGCTCTGTTAGGCGAAGGAATAGCCAACGTTGTAGTTGGTTAGGTTTTGAGTTAAAGGATGGAAGTTATAGGGAGTTTGGAAAAGAAGTTGGGTATGGGGTGGAAGAAAGAATGATTGGTAAACTAGAAGTAAATGGAATTCATTGGTTTTCGGACTATGAGGTAGCAAACCTGACCGGAGAGATGAAAAAGAGAAGAATATTATGATAGATAGAGCTGATAGCGTTTGTTTATTAATTAAAATGTTATCTAAACACATAATTAATATGTACAAGACCTAAACATTTTAACATTAGTACTATTCAATATAACGATTCATTCAGTCAATAGCATAATAATTATCACTGAAGCCCAAAGAAAAAATGAGACGAATACAATTTAACCAAAATTTAAACCGAATATCTGTTATTACATCCACAGAGGTTGTTTTATTTTAAAAACGACTAATCAATATCATTTTACAAGAAAACGGGATTTATCGCGTATATTTTATTAACAAAGTATTACCTTTGTTACCCGACGTTTCTGTCATGTTGCAATGGCTGTGGTCAAGGGTTAAACGTCACAGTTTTCTTGTAAAATAAATAAAAATGGTCTCAAAAATATTATAAACATCACATCATTACGCACACTATTCAATCAATCACGGCCTGTTCTTGACAATTGTCATTCAATACTGTCACACAGTCAAGGCATTCATGATAAATTACATTCCGGAACAATACATGTGAGGGACGTAATTGGCGAGAACCTCTCAATCAAATTAGCAACTCCCTGGTTCATTAATCTGGTCTGTCTGTACAGATGTCTTTGGAGTTAATCAAGAATTTCCAGTTGGCACGCCCGATTGGGACGCCGATCTTGAGTTATGAATTTCGAGCGCGATTGTACCTACTTGTGGCGTGACAAGTTTGGGTTCTATACTTAAATTTCGTTGGAAGTATTTTGGCATACATATATTCATGGGTCTTTGACAGAGATATTACAAGAATAGTCTGTAATATTAACCTTAAAGATAAATTAAGTTGCCGTCATTTTAAATTGAGTCGAGAATGCACCTATCTGTAACAGTGGCTGGGTCACCTACAGCTGCGTAAATTTATACTGTTTTAGTGATATTTTCTAAATACATTTTCTAATTTTAATATTATTTGTTTCAGAATAAAACTGCAATCTTCGAGTGATGTAAGTAAACTTACTCTTAAAAACAATTCATGTAATCTTCAAATATGTGTATATTAGAAAAATGGACAAAATTTTTGTGATACTCCCTCTTCTTTCTAACCTTATGCCCAATATATTAAACCCACATTTACCTACAACATGCCAAAGAAAACAACACTTAAATTTCTATTTCCGTCAATCCCTAATTACACAAATTAACTAAATCCTTAACCTTTACAGAATCCAAAGACCATAAAACTCGGCATAACTCGCAACAGATATCAAAAGCGTAAAACGAGAGGCATATTTAATTCAAAATTGAATA
>JAMBLF010000274.1:302500-308971 GCA_030578115.1 Leucoptera coffeella | reverse complement strand
AGCAATCTCACGGAGCTTCACTTTACGATCTTTCATTATAATTTTTGTCACTTCACTCACATTTTCCGGTGTAACGGCTTCCACAGGTCTACCCGAGCGTTCCGCGTCATTTGCGTCGGTACGACCACGTTTAAACTCGGCAAACCACCGACAAATCGTTGCTTTTGATGGACAAGAGTCCGGGTAACATTTTTCAATCCATTGTTTCGCTTGCACGGTGTTTTCACCCATTAAAAAACAATGTTTTATCAGAACACGAAACTCGGTTTTTTCCATTTTTTAAACAAACTACAAAACGACTTTACTCCAACCTCGATAACTCAGCTGTTTCTGGTCCGATCGACTTAAAATTTTGACACGTTTCAAGCAAAGGTTAGCACTCTAGAAAGACATGGTTACTGGTTTACTACGAGCGCCATCTCTGGGTTAGTCTCGGGACTTATTGATCCATGTGTTATATATATATATATATATATATATATATATATATATATATATATATATATATATATATATATATATATATAATACAATTTTCTTTCTATCGAATATGCCTTCGAAATATATATAATAGAATTGTTTTTTCAACGAAATAGTGTACCGATAGAAAGAAAAAAACATAAAACATACACTTCACTCCCGTTTTTATTATGGCGGGGTAGTCAGAGGCTTGAACGCCCTTCTCCGAAATTTCGAAGGCATGTTAGGTATGGGTCATTCGAATCCCGCGTATCACTAGATAGACAGCACCCAACGTGATAGGTAAGTAGTGAACCGTATCACCGTATATAGGCACTGACTATTACCTATCCTGAGAAATAGGCAGGTTTCCTCACGATGTTTTCCCTCACCGTTAGCGTCTGTAAATTTGTACGTAAATGAAAAACACATATTTAAATTTCATTCATTGATACATGCCGCGGCGAGTTGTGATTCGAACCTAGGACCTTTCTCATACGAAGTCCGAGGTCTTACCCACTGGGCTACAGCCGCTTTTCAGCGCTTCTAATTTAGAGGAAATTGTTTAGATTAAATAAAAAACTATTATTACTTAGACAATTATTATTATTCGTTACATAGGAACATACGTATATTTACACTCATAAACATTTTCATACATGCTCTTCTGTTCTTCATGCTACCTACACCTGCCTAGAAATGATTGTCTCAATCATAATCTTCCTTCCACTTTGCCACTATAAATTACCTTCGCAACCTATACACGTATGTATGTATAAAAATATATTATGATTATATTTCAATAGTTAATTTTATATTAATGTTTTATATATGTACTTGTATACTTATATAGATCTAGCAATGCACATTTTAATCATTCTCTTTTTATTCGATGAAATAAGTCGATTAATTTTAACGCAATATACATACCTACATAGTGACCACGCCACGCAAATGAAAAGAAATTAATATAAACTTAATACCTATTGCATTTTAAATATTGCAAATGCATAAAATTGAAAATTAGTTTTAAAATTCTAATGTAATAAAGTCTAATTTTGCATCATCATAATTTGATTAGATATTGACAGATGTTTACAGTACAAAAACATGCCAAAATGAAATACAAAATGCATACCTATTGCATTTTATTGAAATGTGCAAATAGAAAATATTTTTTCTGCATTTGTAATAAAGTCTATTTTGGATGGAACGCTGATTCTCAGCGATACCTATTATTTACATTTATTAGTGCCCGTAATAGAGCAGAGAGCGACTTGCAGCGCTCTCGGCGAGGGTGGCGGGGGCTGCCGCGTGCGCCGCTTCGCTCAATGCTCTCGCGTAAACTATGCCTACCCAATCTACGAGTGCGCGGGATCTCTGTTTATAGTATTATAATCCTGAATAGGTACAGAATACTGTGTTCACATTATGTCGCCGCCGCCGCCGACCCCGATTGATCCCCGATCCCCGTCGTTACCCGACAGACGAACACAAAAAACCTATGTGCAAAATATGCATTAACATCCCTTTCGGGGTAGTCAGATGTTGAGTGGCAACTAAGTTTTTTGCAATCTTAAGTCAATCGAAACCCAATCGTTACCAGATAAGTAACCAATGTAATAGGTGATTAACTAAGTCCTTACATAACCAAACCAGGTTCCCTCACCAAAACAACAGCACGTGAGGACTTTAAATGGTCACCCATCCAATTACTTCCCACGCCCGCGTTGCTTAACTTCGGTGATAGAACGAGAACCGGTGTATGAATCACAACCGTAGAATCCTATGTTTATGATCACAACTACACATCATAATTTTTCATAAGCGCGATTCAAATATACCTACCCAATATTTTAGCAAAAACATTATTGACATTACATAACACATAAACTAATAATTGGCCGTATAATAGAAGTTTATCAGGATCAAAAGAAATCTGTATGGGAATCGAGACATTTACATTTTTCGTACGACTGCCTGCCTATAAAAGTCTGTGACCTTGTATTCCGTTTGTATTTTAGATGTTTTTGAAATCATAACTATGTAATATGTACTGAATACATTTATTTATAGGTAGTTATACTAACCGCCAATACACAGCGACATCTGCTTTCGAATAGAAAAATGTTGCTTCTACAAGTATTGACTAGATGGCAGGATTAAATAAATTTTACTTACTTTATTATTTATAAAATTGATATCCACACTTTCCATTACTCACTAGTAAGTACATAAATTCATATTATCACATATTATGATGAATTATGTATGAATATAGCTAAAAATCGCAAAATTTTTCAATAATTATTTTTTTATCGGAGTTTGATGACTTATAGCGCCACCTATTGATGATTCAAGTTTTGGTCGAAAAAAATAGTATGGGATGGGACCCCATGGCTGTATGTACCAAATGTATGGTACAAATTGTCTGAGCGTGCGTGCGCGCGTGCGTACGTGCGTGCGTACGTGCGTACGTGCGTGCGTGCTTATAAAATAATAATAATACATAAATAGTTATATTTTTATCCTACGACGTTACCGTTACATCATAGGAACACAGTGACTAAAACCTGCCAATCTATTGTTGTTGAGCTATACTAACAGTCATTTAATTAAGTGTACCGCTAAATATTAATATTATTACAATGCATATTACAAATCATTTATCCTATGCTTCACAAATATAAATTTAATAAAATTGTTCTGTTTCTATAGTCTGGCTAACGAAAGTAGATACTGGACTGTGCGCCGCTTCGCTCAATGCTCTCGCGTAAACTATGCCTACCCAATCTACGAGTGCGCGGGATCTCTGTTTATAGTATTATAATCCTGAATAGGTACAGAATACTGTGTTCACATTATGTCGCCGCCGCCGCCGACCCCGATTGATCCCCGATCCCCGTCGTTACCCGACAGACGAACACAAAAAACCTATGTGCAAAATATGCATTAACATCCCTTTCGGGGTAGTCAGATGTTGAGTGGCAACTAAGTTTTTTGCAATCTTAAGTCAATCGAAACCCAATCGTTACCAGATAAGTAACCAATGTAATAGGTGATTAACTAAGTCCTTACATAACCAAACCAGGTTCCCTCACCAAAACAACAGCACGTGAGGACTTTAAATGGTCACCCATCCAATTACTTCCCACGCCCGCGTTGCTTAACTTCGGTGATAGAACGAGAACCGGTGTATGAATCACAACCGTAGAATCCTATGTTTATGATCACAACTACACATCATAATTTTTCATAAGCGCGATTCAAATATACCTACCCAATATTTTAGCAAAAACATTATTGACATTACATAACACATAAACTAATAATTGGCCGTATAATAGAAGTTTATCAGGATCAAAAGAAATCTGTATGGGAATCGAGACATTTACATTTTTCGTACGACTGCCTGCCTATAAAAGTCTGTGACCTTGTATTCCGTTTGTATTTTAGATGTTTTTGAAATCATAACTATGTAATATGTACTGAATACATTTATTTATAGGTAGTTATACTAACCGCCAATACACAGCGACATCTGCTTTCGAATAGAAAAATGTTGCTTCTACAAGTATTGACTAGATGGCAGGATTAAATAAATTTTACTTACTTTATTATTTATAAAATTGATATCCACACTTTCCATTACTCACTAGTAAGTACATAAATTCATATTATCACATATTATGATGAATTATGTATGAATATAGCTAAAAATCGCAAAATTTTTCAATAATTATTTTTTTATCGGAGTTTGATGACTTATAGCGCCACCTATTGATGATTCAAGTTTTAGTCGAAAAAAATAGTATGGGATGGGACCCCATGGCTGTATGTACCAAATGTATGGTACAAATTGTCTGAGCGTGCGTGCGCGCGTGCGTACGTGCGTGCGTACGTGCGTACGTGCGTGCGTGCTTATAAAATAATAATAATACATAAATAGTTATATTTTTATCCTACGACGTTACCGTTACATCATAGGAACACAGTGACTAAAACCTGCCAATCTATTGTTGTTGAGCTATACTAACAGTCATTTAATTAAGTGTACCGCTAAATATTAATATTGTTACAATGCATATTACAAATCATTTATCCTATGCTTCACAAATATAAATTTAATAAAATTGTTCTGTTTCTATAGTCTGGCTAACGAAAGTAGATACTGGACGATTTTGCGAACTTTTTATATGACAACACTAAAGTGTTACTACCATCGGATATTTACCCTACAATTTGGGGTATTTCAAGTCAAAAGTACTTAGGAACAATTTATTGCGAAAAGGCAATTTTTAAAACAAACTCATTAAACATTTTATAAAATGAGTTTTAAAAATTCGTACGTGTGCTGAAATTGTGTTAATCGAAAATAAGTTTCGTATGTACGTGTTAGATCATTTCAAAAGCTACACTAAGCCTTACGTTGGTCTAATAAATAGCTTAAGTAATTAGGTACACTATATCTTAACTCATCAGGTATAGAAAAACTTGGCAATTTTGTTTTTAAGAAAATTAATTTGTATCTGTTTTCCAAAAAATTTGGTAAAATCAGAATCAGTGTATGGTATTCCTATTTCTGACGCCGAAGATGGCGTGTTGTTGACGTTTCTTTATGGTTGACTTGCGTATAGTAAGGTTATGTTAGTACGGTCAAAATGTCTTGATATTATTTTATTTTAATTAAGTAAGTTCATATTCGTTTTAGTTATTTTTTGTTTGTTCTTTTTGTTCCTTTAAAACGCTACAATGGAGTGACGTATCCGTGTGATGTTTGGTATGGAGTTAATAAAGAGATAACAAGTTATATAAGCTACTTTTAATCACGTCATAACGCGGACAAAATTGGAAGCATCCACTAGTAAAATAAAAGTAAATGTCAAAGTATCAAAGTGAGTTGTTCCGCCTTTCCTTTTTATTTTAGGGTTGCAATGCTAATATATTTTAAATTTGCCGCGCTTTTTCAGTATCTACTTTCGTTAGCCAGACTATAAATGAAAACAATCTTTTAGACTTCAATGAAACAATCATTATTATTATTACTTAACCGATATATTATAGCTATATGTACCAAATGTATGATACAAATTGTCTGGGCGTGCGTGCGTGCGTACGTGCGTGCTTATAAAATAATAATAATAATACATAAATAGTTATTTTTTATCCTACGACGTTACCGTTACATCATAGGAACACAGTGACTAAAACATGTCAGTCAATTGTTGTTGAGTTGTTGAGCTATACTAACAGTCATATAATTAAGTGTACTGCCAAATATTAATATTATTATTACAATGCCTATTACAAATATTATTATGTATCCTGTGCTTCGAATAAATTTAATTAATTGTTCTGACTGTTTCTAAATGAAAGCTTAATTTCAAATTATTTTTATTTAACCGATATATAATGGCTGTATGTACCGCTCTAGTGGTACAAATTGTCTATGGGCATAAATTGTTTTAAAGACACAAGTTTTACATATGTAAGGGTTACGATTAGTTTATTTAGTAACGTAATTCTTTAACGTTGTCGTTGGTTCAGATGTCCATCCGCGAAACTTCGGACTAGATATGGCCTGGCCACCTCGAACCTATAACATGTTAACCGGTTAGATAGATAGGCCAGGCCATGTGATAAAGCGGTTGTTTTATTCACACGCAGAAACGCCAACATGACATCTGATTGTTTAATAGGTATGTATTCGTCGTTCGTTCGTAACATAATAATAAAACGTACCTGCATATTATGCTCCGGTCCGGAATCCGTTTGAAGCAAATATGTATTTGTTGACTGTCAATGAACGAAGTCCAGTTGATTATTTGAAATGAACAGGTATGGAACGAATTCGCAATTATTATTTAAGCATGATTAAATACGATTTTGTAGAGACACATTTTATTTAACGGTCTGCCCGTGCACAACAGACACATTACGGGCGCGGTATGACGGATAAACTGACTACACAATATGCCGTCTACCTACATATTGATATTGATATAAAATATA